>OX465122.1:7895083-8007583 GCA_949987565.1 Luidia sarsii
CAAGGAGAAAGAATACAAATGAGGTTGTGCGCTAGGGGTCGATGTGAATCTCGTCGGAAGCCAGGTTGTGTTGCCCGCTGTCACGTTCTGTCGCGGCTTGTCATATCGTACGTTTATCACGTTATTTCTTGTGTCGTGTGGTTTCATGTCATGTCATGAAGTTCCACTTTATGTCACATTGTGTCGTCCTATACCATGTAATGTTGTGCCACATCATCCAATGTCATGTCATTACATATCATATCATGACATGTCATGTCATGACATATCATCTCATGTCAAGCCATGGCATATCATGTCATGTCATGCCATGACATATCATATCATCTCATGTCATGACATATCATGTCATGTAATGTCATGACATATCATATCATGTCATGTCATGACATGTAATGTAATGCCATGTAATGTTATGTCATACCATGTCGTGCCATGCAGTGCCATATCATGTCGCACATGCCATGTCATGCCGTGTCACTTCATGTCATGCCATGTCATTTCATGTCATGCCATGTAACTACATGTCATGTAACTTCATGTCATTTCATGTCATTTCATGCCGTGTAATGTCATGTAATGTCATGTCATACCACGTTATTCCAGGTGATACCGGGCCATGCTATACAGATGCCTTCTGTTGTGACACTACCGCATTGGAGCAATATCTGACATCATTGTGCTCATATCTCCTTGCGTCATTATATAACGCCATATTCTATCGCGTAGGTCATTTACCTAATACACTTTGCCGACGTGTTGCCAATGCATTCCATGTCGCCGCTCCCTCGCCAAAGGTTGTCCCGCAGTCCCGAAGGAGGGAAGGGAAGGGGTGGGGAGGGAAAGGCAGGGAAGGGAGGAAAGGGGAGGGAAGGGGAGGGGAGAGGAGGGGAGGGAAGGGAAGGGAAGGGAAGGGAAGGGAAGGGAAGGGAAGGGAAGGGAAGGGAAGGGAAGGGAAGGGAAGGGAAGGGAAGGGAAGGGAAGGGAAGGGAAGGGAAGGGAAGGGAAGGGAAGAGAAGGGAAGGGAAGGGAAGGGAATGGAAGGGAAGGGAAGGGAAGGGAAGGGGGTGAAGGGAAGTGCAGGGAAGGGGGAAGGGAAGGGGAGGGGAGGGGAGGGGAGGGGAGTGAAGAAAGGGAAGGGAAGGGAAGGGGAGGGAAGGAAAGGGGAGGGAAGGGAAGGGAAGGGAAGAGAAGGGAAGGGGGTGAAGGGAAGTGGAGGGAAAGGGGAAGGGAAGGGGAGGGGAGGGGAGGGGAGTGAAGGAAGGGGAGGGAAGGGAAGGGGAGGGGAGAGGAGAGGAGGGAAGGGAAGGGAAGGGGAGGGGAGGGGAGGGGAGGGGAGTGAAGGAAGGGGAAGGAAGGGAAGGGAAGGAAAGGAGGGAGCGGAAGGAAAGGGCAGGGAAGGGAGGGAAAGCATGGCAACGAAAGTACACCAAATTGATCCAGATTACTTGAAAGGTTTAGCCGAGATTCGGAGACTCGAGATACGGAAACTGGATACTTTGCCAGTTCCCGATTGGCGTTCAGCGCTGCCCGTTATTGGCGGGCCTGCGGGAGTCCTTACCCACATTCGATACTTATTTCTGCTGCACCCCCGGCTCGGATGGCAAGAAGTGCACTTAGGCGGTGCACCTCCCACCGACCGACCCCCCTGCCCCTCCCCTACCCCTCCCCCGTGCACTCGAGGTGTCTAAGAACAACCCGTGACGTGGAAACTTGACCCAGATAATAATGGGCCTAGGCTTTGCTGCCGAGCGGTCCGTCTCGCTCTGTTGGCGTTTGGGGCAGGCTTTCAACGCTTGAGGGCGCACTGTCGTGGGCGTGGTTAGGCCGTGTCCGAATTATGTTGTTAAGGGCCCTTTTCCAAACCCCGGCTTAGGCTTCGGCTCCGGCTTCGTCTCTGTCATCCAAAAGCTCAAATCACAGGTCGGAGTTCTTTGTTGAGGTTGAAGCTTTGGGTTCCTTTTTTTCAAACGCAGTGTAACATTCAAAAACGAAGCCAAAGGCTTTCCGTTTTCATGCCTTGTATTCGAAATGGATGGAAGAACTGGAGACAAAGCCGGAGCCTGAGGCTAAGCCGGGGTTCGGAAAAGGCCCTAGAGCTACGGCTAGATCTTCGCTCCATTTAAAACACACACAGGGATGTGAAGACGATAGCCGTAGCCGTATCTCTAGAAGCCCGTTTCGGACACGGCCTACGAGTCCCTTATCTACAGAGAGTACCGTTAACTATTGATCTGTTTTGTTTTGCCATTTTGTTTCCATTGTTCGGTAATTTGTTCTACTGTTCGTTGATTTAAAGGGAATGCAACCCCAAATGCGAAGTCTGCTTTTCTGATTGGGTGTTAAAAAGTTACCTTTAATTACTTATGAACCTCTCACGTACGAGTTTCATAAAGAGAGAAAATGCATGGGATTTTAGAGCCTCCAGTGGTCAAATTTGCGTGCCTGTACGCAGCCATCTTCTCGAAGGTGGCGCCACCGATTGCGGGTAGTGTGACGTTTTTGCGGAGAAGTCGACAACCGCGTCTGATTGGTTAATTACGCTTGTTATTAGCATTAACGCACACGCAAAACCAAAGTTACAAAGATGGCATCATCTTGTCCGGGATAAAGCATAAGCTTTTGTTCCCCAGTCTATTGGCAGACAAAAACAAAAGAGTACAATCACCGGTATAAGACACTTACCTAATCAAGACCGCTATTACCACATTGTTTTACTTTGGAATTAAGTTATGTAAATGTAATACATGTTAAAAATATTACTATAATATGTTTTGTCCATTATGCAACATGGAAATAATTGTAAAATTTAAAAAAGAAAGTCTACAAACAAAACCGGTAAAATGGACACCCCTGTTGGATATCACTTCAATCTCCCTGATCATTCGATATCAGATATGAGTGTACTGGGCATAGAATCACTTGGTCACCGTAGTAATGCTGTCCGTCTAAGCCGTGAGAAAATGTTGATGAAGCGTCTTCGGACTATTCAACCACACGGTATCAACATCCAGGAGTGTAATGACTAACACCATGCAGCTTTCTGATAATCCTTCTTTTGTGTTCACTTCTCCACACTTCTCTCTTTGATCGTTCCCTCTCTTCTCACTAATCCCTACCCTACTCCTTGCCCTTCCCTTTGATCTCTCCCTACCAGCTTCACTCCTTGTCCTTTGTTTCTCATCCGTGTCCTATTTACTCTCTTCCCACTTCCTTCGTGAACATGTATCTGTTTTGTTCTTGTCGCTCTGCCTTTGAGAAAGTTCCTGCTAGGATCGAAACGTCAGGCCCACTGAATTTATTGATTTTCATTTTGGTAATTTTAGTCAGTAAGCAGTTTGCAACATTTTTGTATATCACTAAAAAAGAAAGTGTTAATGTCACAAGAGGTTAATAATTATGTTCATCGCGAAGTCTCTATTTCTCTTACTTTGTTTCCTACAGGAAGACAAGGCGAGGATTATCGTGGGTTTCTTCGACGAAGACATGGCACGAAAGGTCATATGCAAGGTACGTCTTGTCGGTGACCTTTCCCTTTGCTCATGGACGAAGCCAAAATATAGAGAGCGCTGTCGTGTGACATCATTGTTTGGGAGTATAACGTAATAATTCGTCGAGTGAACTACACTTAGGCCTAATTCCCCATAGCTGTTTCTCTAATTCCTAATTTCCCCCACCCTGCAAAAACGATTATAGAAACGGCATGTTCGGAATTTATCTTGCTTACTAGTCATTGAATTACATTCTCATCGACGCAAACATCATGTTATATCTATGATGCAACGAGGTACCCGCCGCTATACATTATTCGAATCCACCACACGACCTCGACCAGCTCGGTGGTCCAGTGGTTAAGACGTCCGTACTCGAATTCGGGAGTCGCGGGTTCGAATCCCGCCGGAGCTGCCTGGAATATTTGTTTTCCATCAGGCATCGGGCAAAGCACTGAACACTCAGTGTTTATCACGTCGAGCAGGGCAAACCCTCATTGAATTACATTCTCCTCGACGCAAACATCATGTGAAATCTAGGAATCGCATACCCCAAAGAATCTATGTGACCCGGCACAACGACATGAGGAATATCCCACCAAATCACTTTTCGAGTAAACAACTCCTGAAGTCAAAGTATCTTCTCACTTCGATTATAAATCCTTTTTTTTTGTATTTTCGGAAAGTTAATGTATTGGAGGATATTATGTCAAAAGGATTTTTCCCGAAATCCGTCTCTAAATGTTGAAAAAAATCGAGGATTTCAGGGGAGTGTTTGTGTACTGTTTTCATGAAAATGTAAAGTTCCTGCTTTTTGAATGGCCGCTTTCGAGGAGTTAGACTGGTGCTGCTATATTGTGTCTGGTGCCAAATGAACGAGCGAAGTCCCCTTGTACTATTTGTACTAAGTTCATACGGAAATAAATTTGATATCATTTGAAAGCTAATGGTATACTCCTTCACATCATTAGAAAATCTCAAAATCTCAAAAGTGGGGGTTATTCCTCATTATGCTGTGCCGGTTCACATATGTCGATCTATTCAGGTAATTTAAGTGTTTACGTGCCCTTTTAATGTCAAGGTTGCTCTGTGGAATTCTCCTTCGCCACAGGACCATTTCAAACTATTTTTTTCCCGGAAACATCTGCCCGCCGACAAATTTACCTTGCCCTTGGAAGACTGTTAGTCGCTACTCCGATTTAACAACGTGCTTTCCCAGCCCTATTTCAATGAGACGGTGGTAAATATGCGTGCGGCGGCTGAAAGTCAATCGGCTTTTTTTTTTTTTTACAGTGCGCCAAATTTCCCGGCAACATTTCAGGGACGCGTTTGCAACGTCGGATGAATAGTGACGGAACAGCGTGCACACGAAGTCGTATAGGCTTTGATACACGCACCGTCTGCCGGCCTTGTGCGTGCATGTTTAGCGGGGGGGGGGGGGACCGGGAGAAGATGAAAAAGAAATGGTTCGTCGACGGTCGCTCGCTAAATCACATTATTCGACCGTGTGTACCGCGCCACACGCAAGATTGAAAAAGGAGTAATAAAAATACACGTGTCCTTGTGAGGCTACCTTAACTCAGATTTAATGGCCGTCTCCTTGAGGAAGAAGGGTGGCTCGTATAACGTTAATTCGAGGGGCCTAGTGGGTTTGTGTGCTGCAGAGATTTTTTTTTTGAGGGGTAGGCATGAATGTGGCCGATACATTTCCCTCTGTTGATTTCAGCCTGCCTGTGGAAATAAGGATTTTGTTTTGTCCCCTCGTAATTTTATTTTTATTGGTGGAGGTCGGGTTGGGGCGTAACTGCGTAATGGAACGATAATGTCAAGGATTCGGGGGAATTTTTGTCTTTTAGGCATTTCAAAAAACCAAAATTGTGCGATCAAAACAACCCTCGAGATTGGTTTTATATATCAGCGAGTTAAAGTGAATCCCCTGCTTTTAAGAAAAGGTTACCGTCCAAGTATCGGATCGAAACGCCAGGTCCAATTTGTTATTGATATTATTGTGAAATTGGTATTTTAAGTAAGTAAGCAGGCAGCTTGCGGGATGTTTCGCATCGATTTGGATGCAGTATTGAGTGAGATTTGACCAATATTTTCTTCTGGAACTATTTTCTTCGTTTAACTTTTTTTTTCGGCTTAAATGGGCAAGACGTGGGTAAGCTATAAAATGTAAATTATATTTACTACAGTCTCCCTTTGACTACAATGCAAAGTCGCCCAGGTTCTGCGTTTGTGAGCGTAAAATGTAACACGAATTCGAACAATATACGTCATCGGTCTTGTTCCCAACACAGGTATTAGGAAGAACTAAAATGTTCAATCCCTCGTAAGTGTCAGGCGTTAGTTGAGGTCGTGCGGCGTATTCAAATGTTGTATATAGTATAGTGGCGGGTACCGCGTTACATCATACTCTCTAGGTGCAAAAAGAGTGAATAATTCACTCTCTCAAGGAGTGCAAATCGCTCCCAAAAGCTAAAACAGTAGAAAAATGTAAAAAACCGTCACGGTTTTTGCACCATTCTGTAGTTTAAGAAGTAGTTTATCACTTACAAGTAATAAACTATTTGCCGATGTTTTAGTGCAGATTTCTAGGCAAGTACAGCATCCCAGATCGTAAGATTTCAACATGAGGATTCTATCATGAACATCTACACACTGTGTAAATTAGAATGAAATTTGTGGATATCGATGTTTTCCGATCTTCCCAATGTTGTATTTGGCCTTTAAGAGAAGACGTACATGTTATCTACGAAGCATTTCAATTTCAAAAAGACAGAGTGACTGGGACCAGTTAACAAACACATATAGCATATCATCGTTGGTTCCACGCAGGCTTACCAGGAAGGGATGTACGGTAAGACCCACGTCTGGATTCTGCCTGGCTCCTTTGCCGACGATTGGTGGCGCTCTGGCGATCCGACGGACGACTGCTCCAGGGGCGACCTCCGGCTGGCGCTGCAGGGCTACATCTCCACCGAGCGCCTGCCGCTGAGCGGCTCCGACGAGCCCACCATATCGGGATACGTGAGTATAGACTGGTTGTCTGCTGCCACCAAGCGGCCAAGAAGGGGCTAGTCTGGCTTCTCGATTGAGGTGGCCTGTTCCGATTGCCTTGCTTTATGTTTGGTGGCCCTTACAGTCGTGTTTATGAATATAACTTGCCACTGAATATGCCTCTGTGCCTCCTGCCTCTCTCCCTCTCTGCATCTCTGCCTCTCTGTCTTTCTGCCTCTCTACTTCTCTGCCTCTCTGCCTCTCTGCCTCTCTGCCTCTCTGCCTCTCTGCCTCTCTGCCTCTCTGCCTCTCTGCATCTCTGCCTCTCTGCCTCTCTGTCGCTCTGCTTCTCTGCCTCTCTGTCTCTGCCTCTGTGTCTCTGCCTTTCTGTCACTCTGCCTCTCTGCCACTTTACCTCTCTGCCTCTCTGCCTATCTGTCTCTGTCTGTTTTCCTCCCTGCCTCTCTGCCCATCTGCCTCTCTGCCCCTCTGCCTCTCTACCTCTCTGTATCTCTGCCTCTCTGCCTCTTTGTCTCTCTGCCTCTCTGCATTTCTGCATCTCTGCCTCTCTGCCTCTCTGCCTCTCTGCATCTCTGCCTCTCTGCCTCTCTGTCGCTCTGCTTCTCTGCCTCTCTGTCTCTGCCTCTGTGTCTCTGCCTTTCTGTCACTCTGCCTCTCTGCCACTTTACCTCTCTGCCTCTCTGCCTATCTGTCTCTGTCTGTTTTCCTCCCTGCCTCTCTGCCCATCTGCCTCTCTGCCCCTCTGCCTCTCTACCTCTCTGTATCTCTGCCTCTCTGCCTCTTTGTCTCTCTGCCTCTCTGCATTTATGCCTCTCTGCCTCTCTGCCCCTCTGCCCATCTGCCTCCATGTTCCTCTCTACCTCACTAACCCTCACCTCCCTCTTTTCCTCTCTCTCCTCCAATTTGTCCGTTTCCTGCCAATCGGCCTTTCTTTATCTCTGTCTCTCTCTGTCTCTCCGCCGTCTAGCCTCGTTTTAATACCCTCAACACTCTTCGTCGACATTTTTTTTTCTGACAACTCTCTCTCTCGCTCCCCGTCTTCTCGATCTCTTACCAGACGCCACAAGAGTACGACCGCATGTACAACGCTAGACGGGGCGACGAGTACTCGGCCTTCCATGGCTACGCCTACGACGGGGTGTGGGTCATGGCCCGGGCGGTGGACAGCGTGCTGGGCTCCCTCGGGTCCCGGGGGGATATGGGCCGGTTCACGGGCTTCAACTACTCGGACGACGGCCTACTGGAGATGTTCAGCAAGGCCATGAACGAGACCAACTTCCGCGGCGTCACGGTGAGCGAACCCCGGTCCGTTATCCGACCCGATCCCCGAAGCACGCAGATAAGGCCTCTTGTCAGAAAGATCATCGGTTGGGTATCGCATGATTTGACCCGTCCGATGACGTTTCCACCGGATAGCCACCGTGAACTGTTCAGCCCAGAGTCCAGTACAATCGGCTCTCTACCGGGGGAGATTGTATCGGTCGGATGAATTCAACCGATACAATCGGCTTTCTACCGGGGGAAATTGTATCGGTCGGATGAATTCAACCGGCACTCAACCGATGATCTTTTTTGACAAGAGACCTAAGCGTGAATGTCAATTCCTGTCTCCAGCCTTCCTGAGTCCCTCTCTATCTCCTCCTTTCCTTAGCCCGTAGCCTTGTAAGGCAAGATCTCCCGCACGTCCTAAGCTATGTTGAACAGCGCCCTCTGTATTATCCTTCTCATTTTGTCTGTTGTTTTTGTCTCACAGGGGACCGTACAGTTCCACGAGGGAGAGAGACTGGGCTCCACTGTGCACAAGCAGTTTCAGGACAAGTCCCTGGTGAAAGTGGCCGAGTACTACGCCGTCACAGACTCGCTGAACCTCTCCTCTGGAAGCGGCTTCCAGTGGCCAGGTACAGACGCCAGACTAGCTCAGACTCCAAACCTACCCCCTCCCCTCTCTACCCTATCTTTGAGATCGAGGGAGACAGAGAGAGTCAGAGGGGACAAAAGAGACATCAAATCAGAGATAGGGAGAGAAAGAGAGGGAGAGAGACGTACAGACAAAGTAAGACAGCGAGAGACAGATACAGAGCAAGGCAGGGGAGACATATGGGGATCGACAAAGGATGCAGAGAGACAGAAGGAGAAAGGGCTAGATATATGCATAGAGATTTATAGAGGCATATGGATAAAGATGCATAGAGAGATTAAGAGAGGCAGAGAGAGATAGAGAAAGACAGAGCGAGGGTGTTAGAGAGAGAGAGGCGGAAAGAGATATAGTGAAGCAGAAAGAGACAGAGAGAGAGGCAGGAAAATACATAACATTTAGAAACAGAGAAACGCAGGGAGAGAAATCCAGAGACAGATGGGGACCGAGAGAGGAAGAGATACAAAAATGCAGGTAGATGTAGAGGCAGAGACAGAGACAGAGGCAGGAAGAGACATAAACAGAGAGACAGAAGGAGACCGATAGAGACAGAGAGATAATAGTGATACAGAGAGAGACGGAGAGGCAGAGAGAGACAGAGAGGCAGAGAGACAGAGAAGTACAGTGAGAGAGAGGTAGATACATTGTATTTTTAACTCACTATTTCTCACCTTTCTCGTCACCACAGGCGGTAGTGAGAAGCCACCGCGTGACACTCAGGTGACCAAGTACGAACTGATGACCGTCTCCCTGGCACTGTTTGGTGTCATGTCCGTTATCGCTATCAACGGCATCGTCATGGCTTTTGGGTTTCTCTTCTTCAACATGCGATACAGGAATCAAAGGTAAGATATGTTACGAGTTATAGCTTAAATTTAGTGGGCCTGACGTTTCGATCCTAGCAGGACGTTTCTCTCTGCCTTTGAGAAAGGTCCTGCTAGGATCAAAACGTCAGGCCCTCAAAATTTTAGATTTACATTTTGGAAATTTTAGTCAGTAAGCAGTTTGCAACATTTTTGTATATATCACCTTGAGTTATAGCTTACAATGGTTTTGCTCTGCTCTACCCTGACCTGGTCTGGCCTGGCCTGACCTGACCTGACCTGGCCTGGCCTGGCCTGGCCTGGCCTGACCTGACCTGACCTGGCCTGGCCTGGCCTGGCCTGGCCTGACCTGGCCTGGCCTGGCCTGACCTGACCTGACCTGGCCTGGCCTGGCCTGACCTGGCCTGGCCTGGCCTGCCCCGGCCTGCCCCGGCCTGCCCTGCCCTGGCCTGCCCTGGCCTGCCCTGGCCTGCCCTGGCCTGCCCTGGCCTGCCCTGGCCTGCCCTGCCCTGCCCTGCCCTGCCCTGGCCTGGCCTGCCCTGCCCTGCCCTGCCCTGCCCTGCCCTGCCCTGCCCTGCCCTGCCCTGCCCTGCCCTGCCCTGCCCTGCCCTGCCCTGCCCTGCCCTGCCCTGCCCTGCCCTGCCCTGCCATGCCCTTCCCTGCCCTTCCCTGCCCTGCCCTGCCCTGCCCTGCCCTGCCCTGCCCTGCCCTGCCCTGCCCTGCCCTGCCCAAACGATTTATAATCTCAGTCTGTAATCTTTGTCGCTAGGTACATCAAAATGTCCAGTCCGTTCCTAAACAATCTGATTATTATGGGAGGCATTCTTACCTACGTCACTGTGGTTCTACTGGGCATTGACAACGGGATCATCCTCAACGAAAACACGTACAAGGCCATCTGTACGGTAAGATCACCGACTAACGGACGAATAGCCATTTCATGCCTTTAACCATAGGTTCACCCTAGGTGTACCACCGGCTTACCACTGGCCTTCCATAGGTTTACCATAGATTAACCGTTTTTTATTGTCCGTTTACAGTCGATTTACTGCCAGATTACCGTCATTTAACTGTCGGACTATAGTTAATTTGCAATTGTGTCACTAGCGGTTTCCTGCCTGTTCACCGTCGGTTATCGTTGGTTTACCGTTGTTTTACCGTTGGTTTACCGTTGATTTTCCATTGGTTTTCCGTTGGTTTTTCCATTGTCTTTCCGTTGGTATATCGTTAGTTTTCCATTGGTTTACCGTTTGTTTTCCATTGGTTTACGATTGGTTTACCATTGGTTTACCGTTGGTTTTCCATTGGTTTACCATTGGCTTTCCATTGGTTTACCGTTGTTTTCCCATGGGTTTACCGTTGGTTTTCCATTGGTTTACCGTTGGTTTTCCATTGGTTTACCGTTGGTTTTCCATTGGTTTACTGGTTTACCGCTGGATAACCATCAACTCAAATGTCAATTTACTCTCTGGTTGTTCCTTCATGTCATTTAACTTCTCGAGTTCGTGAAAAGAAATACGATCCTAGCACTAGCAGGACATTTCTCTGCCTTTGAGAAAGGTCCTGCTATGATCGAAACGTCAGGCTCTCTAAATTTCGAGATCTGCATTTTGGGTAAATTTAGCAGATCAGTATGCAGTTTGCAACATTTTGTGTATTATTAATCGAACAGTTTACGAAATGGAATGTCCTTTTCTTCAACCCTTTTGTTTGCAGTCACGTGCCTGGTTTCTCTGCCTCGGTTTCACCCTGGCCTTCGGGGCGATGTTCAGCAAGACCTGGCGGGTGCATCGGATATTCACGAACATCAAAATGAAGAAAAAGGTAGGAAAGATATCTCCTGAAAAGGGACCACATCCCCGTCCCCCAGTTCCCATTTGGTTGTTTTTTTTGCCTGTCTTTCCACTTGACTAACCCCAGGCAAACTGCCTTGTCCACTTGTATGAGTCATTCAGCCTCTGATGAAGGTCCAGCTAGGATCGAAACCGTAGGCCACTATCTACATTGTGAAATTTTGTGAAAAAATAACATATTTCAGCTACTACCTGACGACGGTCAAACTATTGTAGGTTTTATGAATGGTCTATCACAATGAACGGAAGATTTCTATTTGAATGATCTCTTTCCGCTGCGTGTGTATCCATTTTCAAATCTGGGTACAATCAATGGTTTCTGTGCCATTTTTATTTTTAATACGAGTGGCTCACAATAGGGCGCCCTCAAGAGGTTGCAACCCGCTGGTTGATCACAATGCGCGCATTGGTTTGACAGATTCCCCGCATTGTGATGATCGGCCAACTTCGTTGCAAACTCTTGAGGGCGCACTTTTTGTGAATCGTCCATATTGATATAGTAATATTGAAAAACTCTTTCATGTCCCTATACAGGTCATTAAAGATGGCCAGCTCATTGCCATAGTCGGCTTCATGGCCGTGATCGATTTGATCATACTCGTCGTCTGGCAGATTGTGGACCCGATGAAGCCCACCCGAGTTGAACTAAGCCCAAGGGTAAGCGGGAAATCATTATCGACTTTCCATTGTTTCCACGTACAACGGTACATGCTAATTGCATAGGCTGCCCAATTGGATACAGTTTTCAATAGAGTTTGAGAGGAAGTGGCGTACCAAAGGATCGCTATGGAATAACGGTCGGTAAATGACCTCTTGCCGTCTTTGACGATTCACTGAGGGCGTCCTACTGGAATTACGGACTTTGGGTCAATGACCTATCGGCCTCTTTGACCCATCGTTGGAGGCGCCCTAGTCGAATGACGAGCTTTGAGCCAGTGACCTATTGGCCTCTTTGACCCATCGCTGGGGGCGCCCTGGTCGAATGACAAGCTTTGGGTCAATGACCTATTGGCCTATTTAGCAATCGCTGAGGGCGCCCTAGTCCAATGACGGACTTTGTGTCAATAACCTTTCCGTATCGTCCTCTTTGACCTATCGCTGAGGGCGTCCTTGTCACATGAAGGAACTGTGAGTCATCGACCTCTGGGTCTCTCCCACCCATCATTGAGGGCGCTCTACTAAAATTACGGTCAGCGCATGGTGAGATACGTTCCGGCCCCGTCATGAACTCGTCTTCAACAGCTTTTTCAAATCAAACACAAAAATATGGGCTAAATTGTTGCTCCGATTGTTCTCGTTTTTCTCCCTCTCCCCAGATGGACACTTCCGGTCGTGACGTCATGATCATTCCGGTCATGAAGACTTGCGTCAGCGTGAACATGACCGTATGGCTCGCCGCCATATACATCTACAAGGGAGTACTGATGGTAAGCTTGGACACGCGATGGGCCCTGACGTTGGGGGCGCCCTCCATAGCCTCCATCAAAATCATTCAATTGTTTTCATCATTTCTCGATGTTCCCCTTTTTCTCTCAGACCTTAGTAAATAGACATTTATAGAAACCATAATGTAGAAATCTGGGCAGAAGTAAAACGCGAACAAAAAAAATCCGGATCCGACAAAATAAAGGAAGTATTTCAAGGGTGTATTCATTTGCGGGCATTTTGAAAGTAGAAATAAAAGCACCCATTATTGAATTGATTTCTCAAATACTTCCAAATGAAGGGAATCGACACTTTGAATATATATTTTTTAATTAATAAAATTTCTTGATGTGCAGAATGCTTCAATTCAAATATTGAAACTCCAAGTAAAAATTATTGGTTTCTGTGTTTTCGTGTTAAACAATTTATTTCTCTATATTCACTGTAAACTCATTTGGATAGGAATAAACCACTTTGAATTGAATTGAATTAAATTGAATTCAATTGAATCAGCAGGAAGATTCAAAAATTAAAAATATGTGGCCTTTTGGCGACTTGCAGATTTTCGGCCTGTTTTTGGCCTGGGAGACCCGTCACGTGAGCATACCCGCCCTCAACGACAGCAAGTACATCGGCAGCAGCGTCTACAATGTCGTCATCATGTGCGTGCTGGGCGTGGCCCTCTCCTCCGTCATCACCGACGACCCCAACGCCTCCTACGGTCTGGTCTCCTTCTTCATCCTCTTCTGCTCCACGGTGACGCTGTGCCTGGTCTTCGCGCCCAAGGTTAGTCTGGTGGCGTCACTCTCTACTTGTTCTGGGCCTGGATTAGTCTGACAATTTGGCCTGCCTCTGTCTCTGCCTCTTCATCTGTCTCTGCCTCTGCCTCTACATAATGCCTCTTCCTCGACATCTGTCTATGCCTCTGCCATTGCATCCGCCTCAGCCTCGGACTCTGTCTCTGTCTCTGCCTCTGCTTCTGTCTCTGCCTCTGCCTCTGTCTCTGCCTCTGTCTATGCTTTTGCCATTGCCTCTGCCTCTGTCTATGCCTCTGCCTCTGCCTTTGCCTCTGCCTCTCTCTCTGCCTCTGCCTCTGCCTCTGCCTCTGCCTCTGCCTCTGCCTCTGCCTCTGCCTCTGCCTCTGCCTCTGCCTCTGCCTCTGCCTCTGCCTCTGCCTCTGCCTCTGCCTCTGCCTCTGCCTCTGCCTCTGCCTCTGCCTCTGCCTCTGCCTTTGCCTCTTCCTGTGCCATTTGTTAATTCGAGAAAGTCATCGTTGTTTGGCTTACACATTATTTTTACAATGTGCTTCATGTCAATGAAACTATCGTGATTTGCTAAACCTAACGTGTGATATCCTCAACCCCTTGCTGTATTGAACCCTTTTCTGGTCTCCAGGTAATAGAGATGCGTGGTAACCCGAACGTGAACGACCGCGTCAGGGTGGTGGGGACCATGGACAAGACCCGCACCGCCTCCACCTCCATCCACACCTTCGACAGTGACCAGAAATTCAAGGTCCTCTGCTCGGAGAAGCGAGAGCTCCGATCAAAGCTGGATGAGGTGAGACGCTGAAAAAACCAACGGAGCTATCCAGCCATTAGGTGTAACGTACCAGCGATCTACCACCTGAGCTATCCAGCCCTAAGGTGTAACGTACCAGCGATCTACCACCTGAGCTATCCAGCCCTTAGGTGTAACGTACCAGCGATCTACCACCTGAGCTATCCAGCCCTAAGGTGTAACGTACCAGCGATCTACCACCTGAGCTATCCAGCCCTTAGGTGTAACGTACCAGCGATCTACCACCTGAGCTATCCAGCCCTAAGGTGCAACGTACCAGCGATCTACCACCTGAGCTATCCAGCCCTTAGGTGTAACGTACCAGCAATCCACCACCTGAGCTATCTAGCTCTTAGGTATAACGTACCAGCGCTCTATTACCTAAATAAACTAGTCATTGCCGGGGTGGGGGCGCCAGTCAGAAGCAATTCAACCATTAACTGCCGTATATCTCCGGGGATCACAGCCCCGCTTTCATTCAGATGCAACCAACCAATTGTTGTAAACCTGGCTACACCAGATTGGGTATCACACCAAGTGGATCCAGCCTTTCCCATGAAGTCAATCAAAGAACGGTGAAAAACAACGACTGAGGGTGTTTAACGAATTAAACAATGAAAAATAATACTTTGTGAGGTTGGTTCAAATCTCAGTTTTTCATTATTTTGGGGGGATTGCATATTTTGTATTGACATATCGATATTTATCCTTTTTTTTCGCAGCAAAACAAAAAGATCAAAGAGTTGGAGAAGCAGCTGTACGCCATAGCGCCAGACGAGATACCGCTGCTGCAGGAACAAGAGGAAGGCCGCTCTTCCGATAGGGGCACGCCCAACTCCGCAGACCATGCAAACAAGCCCAGAGGTAAGCGAGCGTGCGTCATGGACTGACCCTTAACCGAACTCTTGGTGGCAGCAGACACGCACGCAGTGCATGGAACCGATTACATGCAAACACCAACAAGGTTTGCGGTGACAACGTGTATCCTGACGAGGGGCGGAGTACACAATACCTTAAACGTTGAGTTACCGGCTCTTTTCAGAGCCACACTTCTTGAGAGAGAAGAGATACATGGTGTCACTTCACTTAGGTGTGGAAACACCTTGCTTAATACAATCAGGCAGCAAATCTGTAGAGCAAAGAGGTATCAGAACAGCTTCTTCCCTCGTTCAGTCTCTCTCTCTGGAATTCCATTCCTGGTTCATGTTTTCTCCCAGCCTACGATCTTTCCCTTTTTATTGAGGAATATCAATTCCTATCTCCAGTTTTCCTGATTCCCTCTATATATCTCTCTCTAACACTGTTTTGTATACCCTTGTTTATACCCTTGTATACCCTTGTTGTTTTGTTTGTATTTTTTTTTTATTTTGCTTAGCACCATTTTGAGTACTTGACCCACAGGGCACACACCCTGCCAATATACACACAATGAGTTCATTTGCCGAAGCAGATAACTCACCATGACAATTGTTGTCAGTAATCATGAGAATGCATTTCTATTCTTAAAAGGCCTAGAGTTATTTAAACAGGCAGGTTATTGGGTTATTTCACACTTAATTATTATTATTTCACACTAAAATGATATACTTGAAATTCCCCAAATTTTAGATGGAACAGTGGGCCAACACCAGTTGTGTCTAAATTGCCTTTATAACTTGTTTTGAAAATGAAATCCTCATAATTATGAATTAATATCTGATTTGTATTTCCCCTTTTTGTTTTATCTGTGTGTGTGCCTCTGGAACAGACGCCTCTAAGCTGTGTGCCTCATCCGGCAGCGTCCGTTTCTGCGTGACAGAACCGACCTCTAGCGACCAGTCCCAAAAGTAAGTGTCTTCCTCTGGGTTATAAAGAGGCCCACAGATCCTGTGAAATTGAAAATCGTAAACAGGGGGTAACAAATACTCTTGGTAATTGGTAACTCGTCCTTTCAAAGCCAATAGGTGGCTAACACTGAACATCTAAACCGTGAAAATAGGGGTGAATAATGTCGGGTTGGCGTGAAAAACAGACCTCATGGTCCATTTCATGGACCATTTGTAAAATGAATTCATCCTAGTGATTTCAGCTCATTTCACCTGATGAAGATATCTTAGGTTAGTGAAAAAGACAGTGAAAACTGAATATCCACCCGAAGGGTGGTATGGTGCAATTACAGGTGCTTAAGCCAAATCACCAATAACTTCCTACCAGTCTTTTTTTAGGAGAAAACGTCACAATTCAGCACCACTCAATAGTCTACAACGTACCGGTATACAAGGTAGACGTATATAACTGGTGGTTAACCGTTGCTTGGAACGTGAGTTGCGAAAATGGTCAAAGTCCTCACTGCTCCGATTTGTTTGTCCTCTCAGGAACGGCACTCCGAGCAAGAGCCGCTGGGAGTCACCGGAGGAGTTCGACAACGACGCCGGGGAGAAGTCGCGCCTGTGCCCGTCGGCCTTCGGCGGCGTCTACATCGGCCCGCCCATCGTGCCGCCCGCCAAGCCCGCGGCCGAGGCGACCACCGGCGCGGGCCAGCCGGCCAGACCGTCCAACGGCGCCGGCGGCCCGCCCGCGCCGAGCGGCGGCGCTCCGCTGGCGTTGGTCGGGACCGCGGCGGCGGCGTCACCGCCGCAACAGCCGCTGCTCACCCTCTCGTCGCCGTCGACGCCCGATCCGTTCTCCGGGGTCGGCCCGCCCCGTCACCTCGGCCAGCCGGCCCTCTGCCCGGAGCGCGTCGCCCAGGTGCACCGGCCCTTCAGCGACCCCGCCGACGACCTCGTCGCGAGCGAGGTCGGGGGTCGTCGGAGCCTGACCGGGCTGGACGACGGGGACGAGGGGGAGGAGGGGAGCATGTCCCCGGGCTCCGGTCTCGACGAGATGGGTAACAGTTGCGCCTACAAGATCGCCGGCAACGAAGAGTCCTTCGCCTCGCTTACGAAAACTCTCCTAGATTGATGATCGAGCCTTTTAATTTATTCCTCAAATTACTATTCCAAAGTACATTGATCTTTCTGGATTGCCCTTTTATAAAAAACGAAATAATCGAGGGTCTTTTAATACGTAACTCGGTGTACAGGCTGCTTTCGACATTATATTCTACTTTACCCAGCAAGATTCGCGTCTGAAAATACATTGGTAAAACAGAAATGCATTGCAAAACACGCTCAATGAGGAAACAAGGTTTCAATTCCATGGAATTTGTTACCTTTAGCATACAGCATTCGCTTACCGTAGCAGCTGTTCTTTGGTTACGGTTTGTGTATTTCAAGCGCTAAAAGTCTTGTTTAGGGATTCCATGAAACAGATAATTATACGCTTAACGTTGCCCGTCAGCACATAATTATGCCGTAACGGGTTCCATGAAATGGGACCAGGGGCCAATTTCATAGCGCGCCTTAAGCGCCAAAATTTGCTGAAGCGCAAAAAACTCATGAGCCACAGGATCACCTTGCCAACCCTAACTTAACTATTGTTTCATGCTAATGAAAGAAAAGTGGAATACAAGTCCAAAGCGATTGACATAACATCGCTTGTAATCCTGCTTACACGAGAAAGACTTTTCCTGCTTAGCAGATTTTCTTTGCTTAAGCGGCTCTTTGGAATTGGGCCCTGGTTGTGTAGGTTTTGGTGCATAGCGCCACGCGATGAGTCTCGTGAATTCTCGCGAATTCTCTCAGCCGGCTCTATGAAATTTGCACCAGAACTGCAAGCACGATACTTTGCCCCACTGCCTGTACCGGAAAGCAACTACACGCTGGCTTGGGCGGGATTCGAACCCGCGACCTTTACTCGGGCAACCAAAGAAAGAAATGTATCATATTCACGAGCCTAAGCCCTTATTTCGTAAAGGGATCCAGAAAGAAGAATGCCTTTTCCTGCTGTAAATATACTGAACATAATTTTCATTATTAAACAGTTGGTGTCGCGACAAAAACCTATCTAGTCTAGTTTGACCGGCGTGCATTTTGAGCATTTTCAAGGGATTCATGTTAATAAGTTGTCCCTCGCAAATAATTATACCCGTTATTATGTGAATTTAACTGAGATGTCTTCTCCTTTTCTTCAGTCGTGTATTAATTTCTACCTTAAACCTGTAATAATAGACTTAAATAGTATAATTACCATTATAATACCCTTATAAGTTTATTTTTTAATTTGTTTAAATGTTCGTTTCCTTTGTTACAAACTGATTCATGATATCGGACCTTTACTATCCTACCCAGTATTATAGCTTCGATTTTACTTTTATACTGAATTTAGTGATTTTGTATGGTTCTATTGATACCGTTTGATAGGTCTGTGTAAAGCTTCAAATAAATATTAAAAATGCATCAAACGTAAATCTACGGCATACTCAATAAAAATCCAATAAAAATATTTATTACGGGGTTAATAATAATAATAGTCTATGTATACTTTTGCAGATTTGTTGTACAAAGAGAAATAAGATAATAATTATTGAGCTATAATTATTACGGAGTCCTGGAGATGCCATCCAACAGGTCAACGATAATCCAATTAAAGGGATATCGAGATCTGCGCAATTCCATCTTAGTGAATCCCTAATACCACGTATGGGATATTATGATGATTATGATTATTAATTATATTAATATGACTATTATAAGCAGCGATCAATAAATCTACTCAAAAACATTGGGATCAGTGTCGTAGTGTGCTGGTTATTTGTTAATAAAAAAGACATTGTGAATAAAAACCTAGATTAACACAATCAAGCAGAAGTTATATCAAAGAAAGAAAAGGTACATTAACAGAAAACATCATATCACCTCATTTAAAGGGATCGTAGATAGATTATGAAGTTTTGCTTCGATGGAAATGTAATACAAGAAGGGTTTGCGCTGATCGACGTGATAAGCACTGGGCACTCACTGCTTATTAAGACTACATAACTAGGTTCCTTACTGATTGATTGATGGAATGATTTATTGACTGATTGACTGCATGACTGCATGAATGGGTGCCTTATTGATAGATTGGTGGACTGATTGACCGACTGACTGCATGAAAGACTGAGTGATTGACTGCATGACTGCATGGCTAGGTGCCTTTTTGATGGATTGATGGACTGATTGACCGACTGACTGCATGACAGATGATTGATTGATTTCATGACTGCATGGCTAGGTGCCTTATTGATATATTGATGGACTGATTGACCGACTGACTGCATGATAGACTGAGTGATTGACTGCATGACTGCATGGCTAGGTGCCTTTTTGATGGATTGATGGACTGATTGACCGACTGACTGCATGATAGACTACAAGACTTGCATGACTGCATGGCTAGGTGCCTTTTTGATGGATTGATGGACTGATTAACCGACTGACTGCATGACAGATGATTGATTGATTTCATGACTGCATGGCTACTTGCCTTATTGATAGATCGATGGACTGATTGACCAACTGACTGCATGATAGACTGATTGATTGACTGCATGACTGCATGGCTACTTGCCTTATTGATAGATTGCAGGACTGGTTGACCGACTGACTACAAGACTTGCATGACTGCATGGCTAGTTGCCTTATTGATAGATTGATGGACTGATTGACCGACTGACTACATGACAGTGTTTGATTGACGGCATGACCGTGTGACTGATTGACTACCGAATAAACAAATGAATGAATGACAGTTTGCATTTATCTCGATTCTCCATTATTTTTTTTTTATTGAGTTCAATACTTTCGTACATATTTCAATTATAGTTTTCAAAATTTAGAGAACACTCAAAGCGATTGACAGTTGGACGGAGAGCTTGTCCGGACAACTCTAGAAGTATTAATATTTTAAAAAACTTTACATTACACTTCTTTATATTCATATTTCTAGGACGGTCAATCTTTTTTTGCAGTATATCTAAGGGCAGGTTTCAAATATCACAAATAGCAAGTTCAAATTTACCAAATTAATTATGCGAAGTTCACCTTTTGGCAATGTGAAGAATCGATATCTTACTGAAATACAAAATCCTTTTAAAAGTGGACGGTTTCTTTATATTTCTTTGATCTTAACAAACTTTTGCTGTAAACATATAAACATTACTAATAAAATCTGTGTAGTCACATGTCTGTTATAAAAAAATCTGAATACATAAAGACAGTTAAAATACTTTACACTTAGTATTTATATCCAACCAAATGAGAAGTCAAATAAGAATGGATGATAGACATTTATTCAACATACCAATATTATGTACGATACCAAATGCATAGTTATTTATAATCTTTATAATACAGATCTTAGAATTTAGTGGGCCTGACGTTTCGATCCTAGCAGGACCTCTCTCAAAGGCAGAGAAAGGTCCTGCTAGGATCGAAACGTCAGGCCCACTAAATTCTAAGATTTACATTTTGGTAATTTTAGTCAGTCAGCAGTTTGCAACAATTTTGTATATCACCTTTATGATACAGCTTTATTTCTTTGCTGAACAGGTAGCTGTAACTGGCAGTCTACCACCATTAGTGGATGGAGGCTCATGCCTTGCTTCAGACTAGTTACTCCCCTCCCAGTTCTATTTGTCAGCCTTGGCTGGCAGTCTACCAACCAATAGGGGATGGATGCTCATGCCTTGCTTCAGACTAGACACCCCTCCCAGTTCTATTTGTCAGCCTTGGCTGGCAGTCTACCAACCAATAGGGGACGGAGGCTCATGCCTTGCTTCAGACTAGTCACCCCCTCCCTGTTCTATCTGTCAGCCTTGGCTGGCCGTCTACCAACCAACAGCGGATGGAGGCTTACGCCTTGCTTAAGACTAGTCATCTCTTTTTATCCAAATTGTCAGCCTTGGCTGCACTCTACCACCAATAAAGATAGCACCAGGTGAAGACAAATAACACCCTCCAAAGTTGTATATTTACACAGTCAAACCTTCCTTAGTGGATTGACGTGGTGGATAAAAACCCTCGTTTCCAAACCCAAGCCGAAGCGAGCGCAGTCTGACCATATCTCATTCAAACCGGAACAGGCTTGGGCTCAGGCTTCGTGTCCGTCTGACAAAACCCGAACAAATCCAGGTCTTTGGTTGATGCCGAAATTGAAGATTCTGTTGGCTTGATAAGTATAGAGTATTCTCACTATGAACATCTAAACCGTGAAAAGGGTGTGGAAATGTCATTTCACCGTGAAACTAAAAAGTCAATGTGATTTCACGGTGTATTTTAGAGTGAAATCACCGTGGAAATAATCTGACCTGATAAGGACATCTTCAGGTTACTAAAGAGACGATGAAAAACCCCCGTGGATATCAAGGGTGGCAAGCTCCAGCCTTGGGTATCCAATTACCAATAGGGACCACCAGCCCCCATAGAGGTACTGTACTGTGTCCTTAAATCTAGCCATTTGCCACCAGGAATGTGGCCTTGGAGACCGTTGGTGAAAACACCGTAAAGATGACTTGTCTAAACTGTATGCCATGAAATAGGGGTGAAAACAAAGTGAATTTTCTTTTCACGGCTAAATGACATTTTCACCCCATTTTCTAGAGCTCCATGTGGCTTCTCTCGTGGTGGTTGACTGCACTTCGCCGTCTCCTCCGCCGGTTATCCGGGTAGGATACCTGGAACCTGCCCTGGTCCACAAAGCTCGGGACGAAGTCGGGGTCCCCGACGATGACTCCGTGGTGAGAGTACAGACCCTGGTCCAGCAGTAAGGTATCTCCTAGCGTGGGAATCGAATAAACGCAATCAATGGGGCGCCCTCAAGAGTTTGAAACGCGTTTGGGCAATCGCAATGCGTGGAATTTGTCGACCCAATGCACGTCGGTAAGAGGTCGACAGATTCCGCGCAATTTTGGCCGTGTCCGAAACGGGCGTCTAGAGCTAGGTCTAGGTCTTCCCCCTATTGGAAATACACGGTGATGCGAAGACAATAGCCATAGTCGCACCATCTGGAAGCTCGTTTCGGAAACGGCTTGTGATTTGCCAACGCGTTGCAAACTCTTGAGGGCGCACTCTTGTGAATCACCCGTATTCAAGAAACAAATCATAATCGTTATTGGCATATGAATGGAATTGGTTGGCCGGATCCCAGAATATGTACGGCAGTTAATGTTTGGAATACTTCTGACTATGACAGTTTTCGAAATGAAGGCTTAGGCTCGGGCTAGCTTCGGCCATACTCGTTGTTATATCACAGGCATCTAGCGTTTGGCCAGCAGTTTCTTGGGGATTACCCTGGGCCTATCAAGCCAACGATAAATCCTCCAATTCGGAAACAAACCACAACCTGGTTCAGGTTTTGTCAGACGGAGACGAAGCCTGAGTCCGAGCTTGTCAGACGGAGACGAAGCCTGAGCCCTAGCCTAAGCCTTCATTTCGTAAATGGCCATAATCACCCCACCCAAGCAAAGATAGGTTGACTATATGGGGCAGAACCGCCACCAGAGGACTGGATATCTCAAGCAGTACGAGCGTAATAGGCCAGTGATCACGGACTCGGGTCTTCGGGTCAGTTTTCGCCCGATTCGGCTCCCCATACCTTGTGCCTCGCCGTCCATGTTATAGTGTGCGTCCAGGAGATCCGTGTGTTTCTGTCTCTCCAGGTCCGCCAGTTTGATGTGCTCCTGGATTTCTGTGTCGGTCAGAGTCACGCCCCAGATCCGAACCTATGGAGAGGAAACGGTAGATTACGATTGGTGTACTGGGTGAATCGCTAGAATCTGTAGGATTCGAAGCTGTTAGTTCCTCTCCAATGAAATCCCATCCCATACGTACATATCAGAGAAATTCCCATCAAACCCATCATTTCTCAGCATATCTTATCCCGCACCAACTATTTCAAGCCATTCCATCCAATCCCATACCATGCAACCCTATCTCAATTCATCTTATGATATGCCATTCCGTCCTATTCCATTCCATCTAATCATATCACATTCCATACCATTCCATCTAATCCTATCGTATCCTACCAATCTCAACTCATCTCCTCCTACCCAATACCACTCCATCCCATCCCACCCATCTAGAATCATCTCAACCCATCCCATCCCACCCAATCCCTTCCCAACCCATTCAATCCAATCCCATCCCATCCCATCCGATTCCATCTCATCCCGCCAATCTAGAATCATCCCCATCCCATCCCATCCCATCCCATCCCATTCCATCCCATCCAATCCCATCCCATCCCATTCCATCCCATCCCATCCCACCCATCTAGAATCATCTCAACCCATACCATCCCACACGATCCCTTCCCAACCCATCCCATGTCATCCTATCCCATTAGATCCCATCGCATCCAATCCATCCTATCATATCCCATGACATTGTATCTGAGCCCATCCCATCCTATTCCATTCCATCCCATCCTATCATATGCCACCCAATCCAACCCTGTTCCATCCTATCTCATCCCATCCCATCCCATCATGTCCCATTCCATTCCACCTGTTCCACCCTATCCCACCCCATCTTTTCATATCACATTCCATCACAACCTATCCCTCCCTACCATATCCCATACCGTCCCATCCCATCACCTTCCACCCTATCTGAACCCATTTCAACCCAACCCATCCCTTTCCACCCATTACACGAAATTGCACTAAGTAAATCCTTCCTACCATATCCTCTGTAGTATATATATTTTAGTGTGAAACCATTTTTTCCGAAGCAGCTTCGCTTAAGCATGTCTACCACATTACACGCTTCGTCACAGAGAAAGGCTAAATTTCCAAAGAATAACGTATACTCCCCTTAGATATGTATTAATGTACCTCATCTATCGTTCCTTCGAAGAAGTTATCACTGTTTCTGGCAATGTACAGCTCAGTTATATTCACCTGTAAAACAATGGGAAAGAATCGAAGGTAGTCTACAAAAGACAGCATTGAAGATGTAAACTATTAACTATTCTCACTAAAAGTATGACGATACTGAGACAAATTATTGCATGAGCATAAAATGTCTTCTGTTTGAATATGAGGTATATAACAAAGAGGTATCAGAACAGCTTCTTCCCTCGTTCAGCCTCTCTCTGGAATTCCCTTCCTGGTTCATGTTTTCTCCAAGCCTATGATCTTGCCTTTTTTTAAAGAGGAATGTCAATTTCTATCTCAGCCTTCCTGAGTCCCTCTCTATCTCCTTCTTTCCTTAGCCCTTAACCTTAAGTGGCTTTTCAGCCTTGTTTTGGGCGAATCTAGGAATGTCAATTCCTATCTCCAGCCTTCCTGAGTCCTCTCTCTAACCCCTTCTTTCCTTAGCCCTTAACCTTGAGTGGCTTTTCAGCCTTGTTTTGGGCGAATCTATGAATGTTAATTCCTATCTCCAGCCTTCCTGAGTCCCTCTCTATCTCCTTCTTTCCTTAGCACTTAACATTGGGTGGCTTTTCAGCCTTGTTTTGGGTGAATCTGGGAATGTCAATTCCTATCTCCAGCCTTCCTGAGTCCCTCTCTATCTCCTTTTTTCTTAGCCCTTAACCTTGAGTGGCTTTATAGCCTTGTTTTGCGCGAAAGTACATTTTAAAATGGGACTGGCATTGTTGCTTCTGTCTCTGGTTGATCAGCTACCAGCAGGACTCACTACGGGGTCGACAACTCGTGAATAATGATATGATAGGCTAGAAGATAGTGACCAACTGCTTGCCAAACTGTAGCTAACCTCAACGAATCATGAATACACTTACCCAGATATGGGCTGGTACCTCGGCCTCGGTCGTCTCAAGCATGGCGTTGACAAAGACGCTGAGTTCGTCATCTGTAATCACCAAGAAACCAACGAATTAAATCAATGAACTAACAGACGGAGGAGAGTACACACTATGAACATCTAAACCGTAAAAAAGGGGTGAAAAACTAAACAGTCACTGTGATTTCACGATGCATTTTACATTGAATTCACCGTGAAAATAAACGCTTCTCTGACCTGATAAGGACATCTAAAATTTAGTGGGCCTGACGTTTCGATCCTAGCAGGACCTTTCTCAAAGGCAGAGTGACAAGGACAAAACAGGTACATGTATCTGTTTTGTCCTTGTCACTCTGCCTTTGAGAAAGGTCCTGCTAGGATCGGAACGTCAGGCCCACTAAATTTTAGATTTACTTTTTGGTAATTTTAGTCAGTAAGCAGTTTGCAACATTTTTGTATATCACCTGATAAGGACATCTTAAGGTCACTAAAGAAACCGTGAAATAAAACGTGAATATCTTGGGTGGCAAGCTCCAGCCTTGAGGGATGGCTAATTCAATTACCAGTAGGGACCACCAGCCCCCATAGAGGTACTAGATGATGTCCTTGTACCTGCCACTCCCAGATACTTCTAAATTGCCTCTAGCCATTTACCACCAGGAATGTGGCCTTTGGAGACCACTGGTGGAAACACTGTGAAAACGCCGTGAAATCTATTGGGTAAAACTGTGTAAAACCGCGAAAGAGGGGTGAAAACAATGTGATTTTTCTTTTCACGGCTATATTAAATTGTTGCCCCATTTTCGTGGTTTAGATGCTCATAGTGACAGCTAGCTAAACAAATCAACTAATTATAGAACAGAAAACTCCATAGAGACGAGAATTACTGTAAATCACCCGTATTGGTATAGTGTGAAAAGGCCATTGCTCGGCCTAATTTAAGGCCATTGCCTGAATAGAGCCTGTACATTGGTCGGAGCTCCGCCTCGCCAGCCTATACTTACTTTGCGCGTCGAATCGCACGGCCAGGTGCGTCCACGAGGAGTCCGAGAGAACGGTGGTGCTGACGGCGGTGTGCGACCCCACCTGACCCGTGACCTTTCTGTGGGGGAGAGGTAGAGTGACAACAGCATATTTGAAGGTCTACAAGTTGAAAAGAACTTTGGGAAGTTAACACTAGCGCCATTGTCAGTCATTTCTTTCGAGATGGAGAGTGGTTCTTGAAAGAAACGACAACTCAACGTAGCGGGCAGTGTACACCAAGCCTGCCACTGGATGAAATGTATACATATACAGACTGCATACAATCTCTAGACGACTCCCAGAACACACAAACTGCGGCGAAACGCCGAACTTAGGGTCTTCTCAGAGCCACACTCCATCTCGAAAGCGATGTGATGATTTGGCTAGAGCAGGTCAGATCTGGTGAAATGTTCAGGGTGAATCCACTTCAAAAGGGTCCAAGCAAACACTGTGAATGTGGTTGTTTACGGTTTAGATTTTCCCTCTTTGGTAATGGCGAATGAACGTCCATGTCGGCACACGTTCGTACCGCGCGTTGATAGGGGAGTGCACACTCTGGTTTATTTATAGAGCTCTATCATACTGACCGTCGGTGGCAGGCAAATACGAAACACACGCACGCGAAAACCAAAAACTTACCCGTCTTCAATGAAGAGACAGAGACTGCTATCCAGCGTGCAGAGTACAGGCAAGACGGTGGCCGGGTATCCGGACTGCAGGTAGACCCAGGCCTCCAGAGTGAAGCTAGCCGTCAGCTCCAGCGACTCCAGGCTGGACAGGAGGACGTGGTCGTCCACACCGTCCAGCTCCAGCGCCTGATTGACTCTAGCACATAAAAAAAAAAAGGAATAAAGAATGACGAAACATTTTGGCATCACATGGAATCTTAAAAACGAAAAAAATGTCAACCGACACATCATAATGAGGAATAACCCACACTTATAAGATTTTGAGATTTTCTAATGATATGCAAAAGTGTACCATTAGCTTTCAAATGATATCAAAATGTCCTCCAATACATTAACTTTCCGAACATACACACAAAAAACGAAAATTGATTTGTAATCGAATTGAGAACATACTTTGACTTTAGGAGTTGTTTACTCGAAAAGTGTTTTGGCGGGATATTCCTCATGTCGCTGTGCCGGTTACAAATGAACTCCCTTTTCGGCAGTGAGGCGAGTTATTAGCCCTTGTTGGCAAGAAGATCGGATCGTCACTCCAACCTTCTTCAGCTATCCTTGCAGGCCTTATTGAAAGATCATCTGACTGGACCGGGAATCGAACCAGAGACAGTGCATGCAAAACAGTGCGTGCAAATTTACAGTACTCTCTAAATGCAAAAGAGTGCATAATCCACTCATAAAAAAATGCCTCAAGAATAGCCAAAACCACTCAAAAAAGAATGAAAACCACTGTAAGAGATAAGGAAACCGCCAATAATGCAGTAAAACACCACCTCAAAGAACATCTCTTTTTTCGAGTGGTCCTCCATATGGCTCCTTACAAGAGTGAGATTTCACTCCACTCTGAACGATGTTCGCATCTTTTTCAGTGTTTTTCCACTCCTTTTGAGCGGTTTTGTCTGTTTGGAGCGATTTCAACTCCTTGGTGCAGTATTCACTCTTTTGCATTTTAGAGAGTAGATCTTCACGTACATGTACAGTACATCTACATGCACAGTATACTCTACATGTAGATGTACATACGTGAAGATGTACAATACATTAAGTACTAATGGTATCATGTGCTGACGTAAGTGGTTTTGACAGATGTAAAAGGAAACCATTATAGTACAGAAAGGTCGGTCTGGCACCCCGACTCACCTCTCGGCGCACTTGTAGCTGAGCCTGGACCAGAGTACGTCGGGCTGGTTCTCCGCGTAGACGCCCAGTCTGCCGCCCAGGTTGTCCGTGTCGTAGAGGTCGCCCGAGTCGATCAGTGTCTCCTCGCCAACCTTGATGACGACCCTGGAGGGAGAATGTGTCGCTCAGTCTCACTCATTCTCTCGATTGGATCAAGCTATTAGTCGCTTAGTCATTAATTAACTTGATATACAAAAATGTTGCAAACTGCTTACTGACTAAAATTACCAAAATGTAAATCTAAAATTTAGTGGGCCTGACGTTTCGATCCTAGCAGGACCTTTCTCAAAGGCAGAGTGGCAGAGTGCCTTTGAGAAAGGTCCTGCTAGGATCGAAACGTCAGGCCCACTAAATTTTACATTAATTAACTTGGTAACTTGTTTGGTCACACCTAATTAAGCAGGTAATTTACCAGCTGACTAAACCAACCATTGTATTAGCCCTCAATGAGTCTAAAATGGGTGGCGTGACCAAATGGGTGGGCTGTCATATTATGGGCAATCAGGTTAGCGTAAAGGGCGCCCGCACGCGTTCAGTTCACTCACCCATCTTAGCACGCCGCCTATTTCGCCTATTTCGGCAGGTTGTCGCTACGTGCTCAGATGGGTGGTGACGTCACCCACCCATTTAGCACGGCCACCCACTTGAGATCGTGACACCGTGTTATTTTGACCATGTATTTCACATTCCACCCCCCTCAGATCTCGGTCGTAGAATGATGGATTCAAATGTTAGCCAATCGAACCCAAACTGAAGTCTACCTGATCAATCCGATATCTGGCCGGTGGGTGAGAAACCACTTGTAGGCGGTGCGATATTCCCACCCCTGCAATAATGGATCGTGCCACAGCAGCTCCACCTCATTGGCTGTGGTGGAAGAGTGGAAGAGCGCATTGGCCAATGTGAGGCCGGGGCCTGTGGCAGAGTTCACTTTCTGCAAAACAGAGGGGTGGATATAAAGGAAGAAGGACAAGTGAAAACAAAACACTTGATGGGTGGTCAAGACAAAATGAAAATCAGAACATTAGTCTTCAAAATTTATTCCAACTAGTTGGTTGAACTCAAGCAACCAACCTAATGTTAGCAGGAATCACTCTGAGGTAAGGTTGCATCGATGGCAAAGAAATATTTCATTGAAATAATAATTAAGGAAGTCTGACTGGACCAATACTTAAAATCCCCGTTTAAATTTCCATCCTGAGCCTAAAAAGCTCCCAAGGCACATTGCTCGTACGTGTACGTTCAGCCACAAGTCCCGAGCACATATTCTGGGCCATTCAAAATGTATTGGCGACCTCAATTATGTTTTTGTTTTTTACAAACAAATGAAAACTGACTGGGAACTTTTGGAAAAAAAAAGAACAATCGGTCCCCCAAAAAATGACTGGACCGGGACTTGAACCCGAGACCTCTGGATTAACGTACAAGTGATCTTTCCATCTGAGCTATTCAGCCCTTAGATGGTGGCCTTCCCTAAATAGTCAGCTAGTCTTTGTCGAGGTGGGGGCGCCAGTCAGAAGCAATTCAACCATTACCCGCCGTATATCTCCAGGGATCACAGCCCCTGAGCTATCCAGCCCTTAGATGGATGACTTCCCAAAATAGTCAACTAGTTTCCGGGGTGGGGGCGCCAGTCAGAAGCAATTCAACCATAAACTGCCGTATATCTCCAGGGATCACACCCCGGCTTTCAATCAGATGCACACAACCGATTGTTGGAAACCTGGCTGCAACAGCTCGGGAATCACACATTTTTTGACTGTCTGTGTATATGTCCTCGTCACTTTGCCTTCGAGAAAGTTCCCGCTAGGATCGAAACGTCAGGCCCTCTAACTTTTTGAGATTCATGTATCGCAGGTCATTTTAGTCAGTGAGCAGTTTGCAACAGTTGTTATAGTAACTTTTCTTTTTCGTCTTAGCAGTGAGAAAATGTGATTGAAGTGTCTTCGGACTATTCAACCACATGGTCTCAACATCCAGGAGGATAATCCTTTGTTTGTGTTCACTCCTCCACACTTCTCTCTTTGATCTTTTCCCCCTTCTCACTAATCCCTACACTACTCCTTGCCCTTCCCTTTGATTTCACCCTACCAGCTTTACTATCTGTCCTTTGTTTCTCATACGTGTCCTATTCACTCTCTCCCCCCTTCCTTCGTGTACATGTATCTGTTTTGTCCTTGTCACTCTGCCTTTGAGAAAGGTCCTGCTAGGATTGAAACGTCAGGCCCACTAAATCTTAAAATTTTTCTTTTTGAAAAAAAAAATACAAAAATTGATCAACAGACGATCAGCCTCCCCACTAACCCCTTAAGTTAGAACGAAAATAACCCACCTTGATTTGGAGTCCACGGATGCCGCCCTTGTTGCTAGGGTTGTTCTGGTTACTGGGCAACCACATGACGACGTAGAACCGCCGGTTGCTCTGGTAGCCGAAGACGAAGCCGACGTAGCCGGCGCCCACGTCCGTGTTCACGAAGAGGGTGCCCGAGAAGTCGACAGCGGCCAGGCGGGCCGAGCCGACCAGGGCGGCGGGCATGGCGGTGCCGGCCAGGTCTCGGATCTCCTTGCCCTGGGGACGGATGATGATGACCGGTCGAGAGAGAGAGAGGAGACTGATAAGGTTCCTTAATTAGGGCTTACCTCTTCATCAACGTCCCTTGTTTTGTTGGTGGAGGTCCGGGTTGGTGTTTCCTGACTGTATGGACACCCTTTTGGGGTGGGTGTATACGACTGCCAACACCCAGGTATCACATGCAGTCAAGTTATCTGAGTTCCTTTTTACTGTTTACAATTGTACTAAATATATATAACTACCAGGCAAACTACCCTAATGTATCTAGACATTAACTTACTTGTACTAACTAACTGTGCACACAAACTGTCCTAAACTAAGTAGGTGAACTAGAGAGGTGTGGCATCTACCATGGTCTGAGGGAGAGTGGTAGGTATGCCTGCATGCCCCTTCTATATGTGACCCGGCACAGCGATATGAGGAATATCCCACCAAAACACTTTTCGAGTAAACAACGCCTAAAGTCAAAGTATCTTCTCAATTCGATTATTTTTAATTTTTTTTTATTTTAGGAAAGTGAATGTATTGGAGGAAATGTTGATATTATTTTAAAGCTAATGGTCTTTCTCATCATTAGAAAATCTCAAAATCTCAAATGTGGGGGTTATTCCTGATCCTCATTATGATTTACCTGGTCACATTTGGTTGATTTAAGTTAACTATGAACATCTAAACCGTGAAAATGGGGTGAAAATGTCATTTAGCCATGAACAGAAAAATCACCATGTTTTCACTACCTATTTCATGGCACAGAGTTAGCCAAGTCACGGTCACGGTGTTTTCACCAGTGGTCTCCAAGGCCACATTCCTGGTGGTAAATGGCTAGAGGCAATTTACATGTAGATTGTATCTGGGACATCATACAGTATCTCTATGGGGGCTGGTGGTCCCTACTGGTAATTGAATTAGCCATCCCTCAAGGCTGGAGCTTGCCACCCTAGATATTCAGGGGGTTTTCATGGACTCTTTAGTGACCTGAAGATGTCCTTATCAGGTCAGAGAGGCGATTATTATCACGTTGAATTCACTGTAAAATGCACCGTGAAATCACAGTGACTTTTTAGTTTCACTGCGAAATGGCATTTTCACTCCCTTTTCACGGTTTAGATGTTCATAGTGTTATCCCTGTCAGTTTACATAGACTTGGTCGATTCGGAATCTGATCATCTTTTCTAAGATTGAGGGAGGTTGGGGTTAGGACTTACGTCATCTGTGATCCTCCAACTGGGACTGACAACGTCGCTCAAGCCGGGGTAAAACTCCACGGAGGTGTGGTGGCTGTCGAAGTCGGGGGTGTGGTACAGGACGCTGTTAGGGCAGACGTCAAGGCTGTTGACCACGCCGTCACCGTCGTAGTCTGTCTCGCAGACGTTCCCGAGCCCGTTACCTGCCGTTCAGCGGGGAAATCACACGCATTCGCTTAAAGCCCCTTACACAACACTGGTGGAGGTCAAAGAATAGTACCCATACGTTGTCTGATCCAACATACACTATGAACATTCACCGTGTTTTCACCCCTATTTCATGGCTCACAGTTAGCCAAGTCATGTTCACGGTGTTTTCACCAGTGGTCTCAAAGGCCACATTCCTGGTGGTAAATGGCTAGAGGCAATTTAGAAGTATCTGGGAGTGACAGTTACAAGGACACCATACAGCACCTCTATGGGGGCTGATGGTCCCTACTGGTAATTGAATTAGCCATCCCTCAAGGCTAGAGCTTGCCACCCTAGATATTCACAGGGGTTTTTTTTTTAGTCTTTTTAGTGACCGTCAAATATCCTTATCAGGTCAGAGAGGCAATTATTTTCATGGTGAATTAAGTGTAAAATAAACCGTGAAATCACAGTGACTTTTTAGTTTCACGGCGAAATTACATTTTCACCCCTTTTTCACGGTTTAGATGTTCATAGTGATATGCACGAAATAGCACACCTGTGAAAATTCCACAGTGATGTAGCCATTAAATCTCTACTTATCACTGCCGTATATCTACAGGGATAAGCCCCCCCCCCTCCGTTTTAATTTAGATGCGAACTACCGATTGTTGTTTAAATGTTCATGGTGAGATTACTACCTACCATCATCGTCTTCTTGTCCACTGTTGGAGACGTAGGGACAATTGTCACTGCCATCAGCGATGCCATCGCCGTCCTTGTCATCGTCACACAGGTCACCTGCTCAAAGGCAATACCAAAGCCCCGTCTTAAAAGCAAAATCTGTAAGGCCATGGTGTTCGGAAAGTTTTCGTATTTATTTCACATCACACGTTACAACCGTACCTCGTACAAAAAAAACTCAGTATGATGATTGAGTGTGCATACTCTTCCCGTACGCGATTTTTTCCCGAACCACTAACGGTTCAGGTTGGCCCCTTAAATGCAATTGTGCGACTTGAATGAAGACCATTTTCCGCGGCTCGTTGGAAAGGGGCAAGTAGACTAGTGGGCGAGTTGGCAAGGGGCAAGTAGACTAGTGGGCGAGTTGGCTAGGGTCAAGTAGACTAGTGGGCGAGTTGGCTAGGGTCAAGTAGACTAGTGGGCGAGTTGGCAAGGGGCAAGTAGACTAGTAGGCGAGTTGGCTAGGGTCAAGTAGACTAGTGGGCGAGATGGCGAGGGGCAAGTAGACTAGTGGGCGAGTTGGCTAGGGGCAAGTAGACTAGTGGGCGAGTTGGCTAGGGGCAAGTAGACTAGTGGGCGAGTTGGCTGGGGTCAAGTAAACTAGTGGGCGAGTTGGCAAGGGGCAAGTAGACTAGTGGGCGAGTTGGCTAGGGGCAAGTAGACTAGTAGGCGAGTTGGCTAGGGTCAAGTAGACTAGTGGGCGAGTTGGCAAGGGGCAAGTAGACTAGTAGGCGAGTTGGCTAGGGGCAAGTAGACTAGTTGGCGAGTTGGCGAGTTGGCAAGTTGACCCTGAGTTGGCTAGGGTCAAGTAGACTAGTGGGCGAGTTGGCAACGAGCCACGGCAATCGCGTTTGTCTTCATTCAAGTCGCATATTTGCAATTAAGGGGCCGTACACCTACATTAACAGTCATCCCACAAACGCTCGCCCTATGATACATTGCGATCTCTTCATCCTATTCTTATGGTTTAACCATTGTTGGCACCGGTATCTACGAATTCGGAACGCTGGTGGTGTTGCCATGGGCCGGGATGCTCCGAATCCGGGTCCCACTATTGTTGTGTCACGTATATACGTAAATTGAGTTTGACAAAGTATGAAAGTGATGCATTGACCTTCGCGAAATGTGTGCACCTATCCTTCTAGTTGTATAACGGAGAATATCTCACCAGCACCGTCAGCATCAGTATCAGTCTGGTCGGCATTGGGAATATCGATACAGTTATCATCGATATCGAGAACACCATCGCCATCCCTTCGACGAAAAAAATCAGGAACAAAATATCTTTAGAATCCAAATTAAGGCTGTAGAATGTAGTTCAGGGGTCTGAAATGGGGTGTAGAGCCCTAGAATGGGACAGAGCTCTAGAATGATTAGACAACTCAGTAAGAAGAAGAAGCTCTAGAAGAGGCCACAGAGCTCTAGTACGAAGCAGAGGGCTCTAGAATGGGAACAAATCGGGGCTCTAGAATGGGACAGAGCTCCAGAATGAATAGACAACTCAGGAAGAAGAAGAAACCCTAGAAGAGAGGACAAGGATCTAGTACGAAGTAGACGGCTCTAGAATGGGAACAAATCAGAAATCCAGAATAATTAGAAAACTCGGGAAGAAGAGGCTCTATATGTTGGGATCAGAGACAAAAATGAGACAGAACTATTAAATTGGGTACATATGCCTGAATGTGACAGAACTCTAGAATATAGTTCAGAGACTATAATGGGATAGAGCACCAGAATATGATACATAAACTAGTATGGGTCAGAGCTCTAGAATAGGATGCAGATACTACAATGAGATGAAGCTGTAGAAGGGGACATAGCTGTAATAAGGGACATAGCTGTAGAAAAGGAAATAGCTGTAGAAAGGGACATTGCTATAGAATAGGACAAGCTGTAGAACTGGGGTACGTAGCTCTAGAGCTGGGCTGCAGAGCGCGAGAGAGTCGGGTACAATCCTTACTTGTCTTTGTCCGTGCCTCCGATGGGGTCGCAGGTGTCTCCGTAGCCGTTCTGGTCCGAGTCGGTCTGCGCCGTGTTGGCGTCGTCGAGGCAGTTGTCGCACGCGTCGCCGACATTGTCGCCGTCCCCGTCCGCCTGGCCCGAGTTGGCCACCAGAGGGCAGTTGTCACTGGTATCGTCGACCCCTAAAGGCAAAGCGGGCAACGCGAGCAATTAGAAAAATCGCTCACATTACCGACTGAGCTATCCAGCCCTCAGCAATCAAATGAACGAACTAACAAACAAATTTATTGACAAAACAGATAGAAGAACAAGCAAATAAAAGAAAGCAAATAAAAGAACGCCCAAGCGTCTGTTTGTCTATCATTTTGTGATGGGTTGTTTGTTTAGGCATTGTTTTATTTGCTTGTTCTTCTGTCTGTTTAATTAAATCTGATAACTTGTTTAAAAGCTGGTTTCTCATTCCTCTTGTTCGACACTGAATCATTCGGTGTCACTTTATTTTCTGCTTCTTGGCGTGCACCTACCGTCATCGTCCGAGTCGGTGTCGCAGGCGTCGCCCGTGCCGTCGCCGTCCGTGTCCGCCTGGTCGGTGTTGCTGTCCGACGCGCAGTTGTCGCAGGCGTCGCCGACTCCGTCGCCGTCGGTGTCCTCCTGCAGGGGGTTGACGACGAACTGGCAGTTGTCCTTGGAACGGGAAAAAAAACAAGAGGCAGAGGTCGAGTTGTAAACAAAATGGGGATGAGTTTTCATGCTCAGCAGATTATTTAATCTTAAGCAACTCAATGAAATTGGACTTGAAGGAGATTGAAGAAACAAATCAAAGGTTTCGAGACACTGAAATGAATTATTTTTATTGGACAAGGATGAGAACCCGCGATCTCTGGTTCTTCGTACCAGCGCTCTTGTCATCACTATGAACATCTAAACCTTGAAAAAACGCGGTGAAAATGTCATTTTGCTTTGAAACAAAAGTCACTGTGATTTCAGGGTGCATTTTACAATGAATTCACCGTGAAAATTCTCCCCTCTCAGACCTGATAAGGACACCTTCAGGTCCATAAAAAGAGAAAGTGAAAAAAACGTGAATATCTAGGGTGGCAAGCTCCAGCCTTGGGGGATGGCTAATTCAATTACCAGTATAAGGGACCACCAGCCCCCATAGAGGTACTGTATAATATTGTGTCCTTGTATACCTGTCACTCCCAGATACTTCTAAATTGCCTCTAGCCATTTACCACCAGGAATGTGGTCTTGGAGACCACTGGTGAAAACACCGTGAAAATGACTTGGCTAACTGTGTGCCATGAAATAGGGGTGAAAACACGGTGAAGTTTCTTGCCATGGCTAAATGACATTTTCACCCTATTTTCACGGTTTAGATGTTCATAATTATGTCTTATAATACCAGAGGCTTGGGCTGAAATGATTTTGATGCAGTAAGCCGGGAAAGACCTATAGTGACTCACCCGCCAGTCGAAGACACTGTCATTGTCGTCGTCATCGTCGCACAGGTCGCCGATGGAATCGCGGTCCGTGTCTTCCTGTCCACTGTTGGGGTGTAGCGGGCAGTTGTCCTACAGAAAAATTGAAATGAAAGAAAAAAAATACCACAAAAATTAATTACTCCGACAAATAAAAGACAAACTTGAAGAGTCACACACCATGGAGAGGATTTGAGTTTGGAATTGTATCACAGTGCAATGAATGTTTTATTTCGTTTTTACCATAAAAAAAAATCTGCGATGAAAAATTGGCTTTGAAATTGGCCTGGGCCACTTCAGGTCAAAAAACAAAATTGGCTGTTTTTATGAATTCACTAGAAATGCAATTTTAAAACAAAATGTCCAAAAAAACTTCGCTTTTTTATTAAAAGTTCCCAGCCAGATTTGTCTTTACTTGCTTCAATTCAGTTGAAAACAAAAATAGCTGTTATAGCCTGGTTTACAGCAGTGGGCATGATCCTTGGAGATATACGGCACTCACCCCGGGCAAAGAACTAGCTGACTTTTCGTGAAGTCCTGGTCCTTCTACAGTTTCCTTTGCCATTGGTATGATTGCTTGAACGAAGAAAGTTACAACTGCCTCTCGTCTTACCTTTCGACAGGCTTCATCGCTGCACAGTAGCGACATCTCCGGTCGGCCATCCAGATCCATGTCCAGACCGCAGTAGATTCCATTGCCGGCCCAGCCATTATCACACTGACCGAAAGAATCAAAGAAAAAGGATGAAGTGTTATCCCTCTAAAACAATATATTTTCAAATGAATGACTAATTTTTGACCTGGCACAGCGACATGAGGAATATCCCACCAAAACACCGGAAGTCAAAGTATCTTCTCAATCGTTTTTTTTTTTTTTTTTTGATATTTCGGAAAGTTAATGTATTGAAGGAAATTATGTCCAAAGGATTTTTTTCCGAAATCGTCTCTAAATGTTGTAGAAACGAGAATGTCGGGAGAGTGTTTGTGTACTGTTTTCATGACAATGTAAAGTTCCTGCATTTTTGAATGGCCGCTTTCGAGGAGTTAGAATGGCGCTGCTATATTGTGTCTGGTACGAAATTAACGAACGAAGTCCCCTTGTACTATTTACAACAAAGTTCACACGGAAATAATGTTGATATCATTTGAAAGCAAATGGAATAGTCTTTCACATCATTAGAAAATCTCAAAATCTCATAAGTGGGGGTTATTCCTCATTATGCTGTGCCAGGTCACATTTTTCAATCAATGAGGGTTTGCCCTTGCTCGACGTGATAAACACTGAGTGCTCAGTGCTTTGCCCGATGCCTGATAAAAACATTAGGCAAACCTTCATTGAATAATATTCCATTCTTCTCGACTCATTCGTCATTTAGACACTGTCTACCCTACATCCCCAAAAATAAAACTGAATCGGTTTTGAGCAAATAATATTGACCGACAAACAGCTGAAAGCATGTTTCAACCCATCTTTCGGAACTGAAACTATAAATAAACTCCACTAATTTCGATCATTGACCAATTTGCTCGGTAGTCCCATTCTAGGGCTCAGTATCAATTTCCATGCCAGACCACTGTACTACATTCTATAGCCTTGATCTCGAAATTCCAAAGATGATTCTTTCTTACTTAGTCTCTGGGCATGGTGCTTCCTGAATCGACACAACAGGCTCTCTTTTGGAAAAAAAATCCGACACCACTTTGTTCTCCTGAAATTAGATCGTTTGTTCGAGACTATTTTTTTTTGGGGGGGGGGGGTTTCGAAAAGAAGGTACCTACCTCGCAGACGAACGTGCCTGCTCCGGTCAAGATGCAGGTGGCGTTGTCATGGCAATTGTCCAGGCCCAGAAGGCAGTAGTCGCCGGGGAAGCATCCGGTCTTGCCGTTGCCAAGGTAACCGGGCGGGCAGAACCCGCAGTTGTAGCTTCCCTGCCGGACGGACAGACGGACGAAAGAGAAGTTGTTTTGTTGTGACGGGCACTTAGAACTTACCTCAACACCGTCTTAGTACAGCCTCATGCTTAGAACCTCTATCACACCGTCGCCCTGTGGCCTCACTGGCCCTATTCTACAGATATTATTCATGAACATTGCTCCAATGGCATTTCTGCTTTGGTTATCCCAAAATCGTCCCAATGCTCGTACCACTAATACTAAGCGGTACGTGATTTTGTTTTCCCAGTACACGAGGTCTATGGAGAGAAAATCCTGAGGAAATCCTGAGACCCACGCGGACAACCACTACACTCGTTGTACACGCACGTGTACACGTGCGTACGCTTATACTTGTGTAGTACACGTGAATTATACGTGAATTGTACTGTAAGTACACTGCGTACTACTTGTGTAGTACACGTGAATGTACATGTACGTACTGAGTACTGCGTATGTACGCGTATACAGTGTAATGTACATATACATGTACATGTATATGTATATGTACATGTATATTAATACATGGATATTACGTACGTGTAAATGTATGCGAATATTCCATTGTTGTGAATATTCATGTAACTTCAGGATTTCCGCTTATTTGATTGGTCGATTTTCTCCCAATAGACCTCGTGTACTGGGGAGAAATTGCAAGCGGTACTCCTCTGGCTTCTTCCAGCGCACTGCCGCACTATGGAATTCTCTACCTGCAACCTGTTTTTCTCCATTCTTATAAATTGTCCTGATTCAGACGAAACATAAACACTCATCTTTCTTCCTCCTGATCTATAATGCTGCTGGTTCTTTTGCTTATTTTTCTAGCCCTCACCTTGAGTGGCATTTTGTGTTGGGTGACATTCATGAAAGAATTTCCATGAACCTTCCAAATCCTTTGTTTTTTTTATATAATGCGACCACCGGCATATAAGTAGATCCACCACCGAGTCCAAAGCATTCTCCTGATGACGGCCAGAGCATACTGGTCGAAACGTCGAGTTACCACTCAGGTTCTTTTCAGAACCACACCTCTTCTTTAACCCTAAAGCCCTAACCGGCATTGAAACCACATTTAACCACACGTGGTTTTTCCTGTGGGAGGATAAGGGCCATGCACCAGGACATTCCACAGCGGGGTTTTTGTGGTGACCTGTGGTATGTGAGCCTACACCCCTGTGGGCACTGTGGTAAATTGCGGTATACAGTGTGTGTCCTGTGCGGGAGGTGCAAAGCGTTAGGGTTTTAAGAGACCTTATACATGGTGGCACCGCCAACCTTTCCTGTATATATTATAGAGGCTTTTTCATCAAAAAGTGTGCTAAAAACAAGTGGAGCAAATTGGAAAATTGAAATTGGAGGGAAAAAATAGCTCACCGGTGTATTATTACAGTCAGAGCTGGGATCACACCCTCCATTGTTGATGAGACACTCGTTGATGTCTTCGCACACCTAAAGTAAAGCAACAACTGATTTTTACCACCGTTGAAATCCATCACAACTCACTATACATTAGGGCAAACTCCCATTCAATAATACATTCTCTTCGAAAACAATTATACAATAGTTTGTGCATGTTATTGTAGTAAAAAATGTGTTTGCACCGGTAAAAAAAAAGGTGGAGTGGATGCGGTCACTGGAAAATAAGATTGGTATTATTTTCCTTGACTCTGAGACTCAGTTCTCTTTTTGTTAGAAAAGGAAGGTTCTGGTGGGAAAAGGTGGCTTTCATTTGTACATGAACTTATGGGGTAATCGTCTGTACATGAACCTATGTGATATTCGTCTGTACATGAACCTATTGGGTATGGATCTGTACATGAACGTATAGGAGGGTCATTTCTTTTACATGAACCTATGGACTATTTATTTTGTATATGAACCTATGACATATTCATATGTAAATGAACCTATGTGAAATTCATCTGGACACGAACCTATGGGGTATTCATCTGTACATGAACCTATCGGATATTCATCTGTACATTAACCTATGGGGTATTCGTTTGTACATGAACCTATGGGGTACTCATCTGTACATGAACCTATGTGGTATTCATCTGTACATGAACCTATGCGGTATTCATCTATACATGAACCTATGGGGTATTCATCTGTACATGAACCTATGTGACATTCATCTGTACATGAACCTATCGGGTACTCATCTGTACATTAACCTATGGGGTATTCAACTGTACATGACCTATAGGGTATTCATCTGTACATGAAACTATGATGTATTCATTCTGTACACGAACCTATGGGTATTCATCTGTACATGAACCTATGTGACATTCATCTGTACATGACCTTAGGGGGTATTCATCTGTACATGAAGTTATGAGGTATTCATCTGTACATGAAGCTATGAGGTATTCATTCTGTACATGAGCATATGGGGTAATCATCTGTACATGAACCTATGGGCTATTCATCTGTACATGAACCTATGGGGTAATCATCTGTACATGAACCCATGTACCTGTGGGTTGGCAAGGGCGTGCTCGACTCCAATGCCATGGGGCGTATTGCCTGTATAGCCCGCAGGGCAACCAGAACACTCGTAGCCTGGCGACAGGTTGGAGCAGGAGTACAGGCAAGGATCAGCCAGGTGGCACTGGAAAGGACGGGGCAGAAGATCGAGAAGACTGGTTACCAGACCGAGTTTGGATTGGAGTGTGGGAAATATTTCACTCCCATAATCCTGTCTCTGTTTCTGTTTCTGATTCTCCCTCTCTTTCTCCACTCTCTATGTCTTTCTCTTTCTCTCTCTATCTGTCCCCACTTCCCTCCCTCTGTCTCCTTCCTCTCTCCACTCTCTCCCCATCTATATCTCATCCCCTTTCCTTTACTCCCTTTGTATTCCACTCCCATGTATCCCGTTTCTCGTCTATCTCTCTCCCCATCTCTCTCCAACTCCAATCTATCATGTTTTTTTCTCTATATCTATCTTTCTCTCTCACTTTATCTCCCCTTTATTGATCTTAGATATCTTTCTCTCTCCCCTCTCTCTATCCCCCCTCTCTATCTCTCTGCCTATCTATCTCTCTCTACATCTCTTTCTATGTCTCTCTATTTCTCTCTCTCCGTCTCTCTGTCTCTCTCTCTAACTCTCTCTCTCTATCTCTTTCTCTATCTCTCTATCTCTCTTTATTTCTCTCTATATCTCTCTATCTCTCTCTGTCTCTCTCTATCACTCTCTTCATCTCCCTCTATGTCTTTATCTTTCCCTATCTCTCTATCTCTCTCCGTCTCCCTCTCTATCTCTCTATATATCTCTCTACCTATCTATCTCTCTCTAGCTCTCTCTCTCTATTTCTCTATATCTCTCTCTATTTCTCGCTATCTCTCTATATCTCTTTCCCTCTCTCCCCTCCCTCTCTGTTTCTCTCTTTCCCTCTCTCCCCATCTCTGTTTCACTCTCCTATATATATATATATATATATATATATATATATCTCTTCCTCTCTTTCTCCTTCTACCTCTCCAGCATCGACACCATCTCACCTCGTCGATATCAGCGCAGCTGCCAGACTCCAGGGAAAAGCCTTTCGGACAATCGCCGCAAATGTAGCTCCCACCACCCTGATTGACACAGGCCACACCGTCGGGACACGGACCGTCCATTGTCATGCAAGGACCTATGAGTATCAAATCACCAAGTGGCGAACAAAATGAGCACTTGAAGTAAATACAAAAAAAGTTGCAAACTGCTCACACTATAAACATCTAAACTGTGAAAAGGGGGTGAAAATATCATTTCGCAGTGAAACTCAAAAGTCACTGTGATTTCACGGTGCATTTCACAGTGAATTTACCGTGAAAATAATCGCCTCTAACCTAATTCAATTACCAGTAGGGACCATTAGCCCCCATTATACCTTTCACTCCCAGATACTTCAAAACTGCCTCTAGCCATTTACCACCAGGACTGTGGCCTTGTAGACCACTGGTGGTAACACCGTGAAAATGACTTGGCTAACTGTGTGCCATGAAATAGAGGTGAAAACACGGTGAATTTTCTTTTCACGGCTAAATGTAATTTTCACCCCATTTTCACCGTTTAGATGTTCATAGTGTCACACACTATGAACAACTAAACGGTGAAAATGGGATTTTGCCGTTTTTGCCATTTTGCCGTGAAACTTTAAATTCACGGTGCATTTTACAGTGAATTTACCGTGAAAAATAATCGCCTCTCTGACCCGATAAGGACATCTTCAGGTCACTAAAGAGACCGTGAAAAAACGTGAATATCTAGGGTGGCGAGCTCCAGCCTTGAAAGATGGCTAATTCAATTACCAGTAGGGACCAACAGCCCCCATAGAGGTACTGTATGATGTCCTTGTATCTGTCACTCCCGGATACTTCGAAAACGGCTATTTGACGGTGAATAAGGACAAGTCTGGTGGAGTGGTAAAGTCAAGGGCTCGGTGGCATTGCTTACATTCGGCCTCGCTTGAGCAGGATTGGCAGGGGCTACCGTCGCCGACAGACCAGGCCGAGACGGGGCAGGGAGCGCACGCCCGCTTGGCCGCCGTGCTCCGGTAGCCGGCAGGGCAGTTCTCGCACTCGGACTGCCCGGTGAAGTTGTTGAAGGTGCCCGGCTGGCACGGCTTGCAGAACTCTGACCGGTAGACCAAAAACGATGACGTCAACATTTCTACACAACCCTTTTCTGCGTGGTGGGTTCATGACGTCAGAGGTTTTCACGCTCATGGGAGATCTTCTTTACAAAGGCTGACGAGCCTTGGGATCGATATAACTTTTGCTCTTCATCAATGAGGGTTTTGCTCTACACGGCATGAATGGGGAATTCGCGTTCAATGCATTTGTTTTCTTTTTTGGGGTGAAAAATCACAAAAAAGGGTAAATTTCATAAATTTTTTCATGAACATCTATAAAAAGGCAAATTTGGTATGTATTCAGTTGTAACTGTGGAAATCGTCTATTTGTATATGTCAATTTTTTTCCCCGGTGCGATGAATTCGTTTTTTTCATAAATGGCTCGGTCTGCCATTTTGAAGATAAAAAGGCCTCTCCTCCCTTTTTTTCCAAAAAGGAAGGACGCTAAACATGTTTTTTTTTTCACTTGGCCTAAACCAACCTGTGTCGTGACCCTTTGAGAAGTATCCCTGCGGACATATCGTCTGCACGCCTCTGAAGCAAGTGGTGCCTGGATCACAAATGGTACACTCCTCCGGACAGTACTAGAGTGGACACAGATTTAAAAAGCCAACAACCGATGGGGGAACATACACGCAGATAGAAAAACGAAACGAACCAAGCAGCACACAACATGCGGTGCAATTTTGAAGGAGAAATGTAACAATTGGTTGTGGGCATCTGAATGAAAGCAGGGGCGTGATCACTCGAGATATGAATTAATGCTTCTGACTGGCGCCCCCATCATCAAGGCAAAGTCTAGTTGACTATTTGGGAAGGTCACCATCTAAGGGCTGGATAGCTCAGATGGTAAGAGCACTGGTGTGCCAAAGACTAGTTGACTATTAGGGAAGGCCACCATCTAAGGGCTGGATAGCTCAGATGGTAAGAGCACTGGTGTGCCAAAGACTAGTTGACTATTAGTGAAGGCCACCATCTAAGGGCTGGATAGCTCAGATCGTAAGAGCACTGGTGTGCCAAAGACTAGTTGATTATTAGGGAAGGCCACCATCTAAGGGCTGGATAGCTCAGATGGTAAGAGCGCTGGTGTGCCAAAGACTAGTTGACTATTTGGGAAGGCCACCATCTAAGGGCTGGATAGCTCAGATGGTAAGAGCACTGGTGTGCCAGAGACTAGTTGACTATTAGGGAAGGCCACCATCTAAGGGCTGGATAGCTCAGATGGTAAGAGCACTGGTGTGCCAAAGACTAGTTGACTATTAGTGAAGGCCACCATCTAAGGGCTGGATAGCTCAGATCGTAAGAGCACTGGTGTGCCAAAGACTAGTTGATTATTAGGGAAGGCCACCATCTAAGGGCTGGATAGCTCAGATGGTAAGAGCGCTGGTGTGCCAAAGACTAGTTGACTATTTGGGAAGGCCACCATCTAAGGGCTGGATAGCTCAGATGGTAAGAGCACTGGTGTGCCAAAGACTAGTTGACTATTAGGGAAGGCCACCATCTAAGGGCTGGATAGCTCAGATGGTAAGATCACTGGTGTGCCAAAGACTGGTTGACTATTAGGGAAGGCCACCATCTAAGGGCTGGATAGCTCAGATGGTAAGAGCACTGGTGTGCCAAAGACTAGTTGACTATTAGGGAAGGCCACCATCTAAGGGCTGGATAGCTCAGATGGTAAGAGCACTGGTGTGCCAAAGACTAGTTGACTATTAGGGAAGGCCACCATCTAAGGGCTGGATAGCTCAGATCGTAAGAGCACTGGTGTGCCAAAGACTAGTTGATTATTAGGGAAGGCCACCATCTAAGGGCTGGATAGCTCAGATGGTAAGAGCGCTGGTGTGCCAAAGACTAGTTGACTATTTGGGAAGGCCACCATCTAAGGGCTGGATAGCTCAGATGGTAAGAGCACTGGTGTGCCAAAGACTAGTTGACTATTATTGAAGGCCACCATCTAAGGGCTGGATAGCTCAGATGGTAAGAGCACTGGTGTGCCAAAGACTAGTTGACTATTAGGGAAGGCCACCATCTAAGGGCTGGATAGCTCAGATGGTAAGAGCACTGGTGTGCCAAAGACTAGTTGACTATTAGGGAAGGCCACCATCTAAAGGCTGGATAGCTCAGATTGTAAGAGCACTGGTGTGCCAAAGACTAGTTGACTATTAGTGAAGGCCACCATCTAAGGGCTGGATAGCTCAGATGGGAAGAGCACTGGTGTGCCAAAGACTAGTTGACTATTTTGGGAAGGCCACCATCTAAGGGCTGGATAGCTCAGATGGTAAGAGCTCTGGTAAGCAAAACCAGAGGTTTCAGGTTCCAGTCCCGGTCCACTCAAAGTTTTCTGCTTCTTCTTTTTTTCAAAAATTGTTAAACAGTTCCCAGTCGTATTTCATTTAATTTGTTTAAAAGGCTGCATCCCCTTCGTTCGATTCCTTGACTGTTGCAGCTAGGTTTGCGGCGTGATTTTATGAGAAAATAATGAAACAATTTGGGAGTGAGTTTCCTTGTAAAATACAAGGCAGTTGAATGTGTGTGGTCGGAGTTCATACCCCGAGCAAAGATAGCTGTCCCGATCCAGTCAATTTTTTCTTTGCAGTTTGTACAATTTGATTCCATCTACTGAGTGGGAATGATTTCGACTTACTGTTTCGTTGCATCTCCCATGATGGTACTTTGGACAAGGCGTGGCATAGCCGTCCTCACACAACTGCAGGAGGAAATAAGAGTCCGGAAATGTCAAGACTTCATTTCACCAACCCCCGAACCCCCAAAACCACAAGCGGGTGAGTACAGCTAGCTTACCATGCACAAACTAATGTTATCATTCTTCTTCCACCGAGATATCGAGCAACGCAAGAGAAGTCCAATGTCGAGTCAGTAAGTCACATTCCATTTCGTTTACTATCGTGACTCCAATTTATTGTTTAATTATCTCAAACTATCTGATTAGAATGTTTCAAACTGCTTACTGACTGAAATGACCAAAGGATCGAAACGGGATAGATGGGAGTGGGATAGAGAGGGATCGAAACGTCAGGACCTTCTGATTTCTGATAAATAAATGATAAGTGTATGAATCTAAAATGATATCCATAGTCCTTAGTATTGTTTTTAAAACAACTATGATAATATATTTTGTTTCGATCCCGTTTCGATCCTAGCAGGACCTTTCTCAAAGGCAAAGAAAGATCCTGCTAGGATCAAAACGTCAGGCCCTTTAACTTTTGAGATTTACGTATTGCAAGTCATTTTAGTCAGTGAGCAGTTGCCACAATTTTGTATTAACTTTTATATTAAAGATATATATATACATGGTGTTAGGCCTCTTGTCAAAAAGATCATCGGTTGGGTATCGGATGATTTGACCCGTCCAAAGTCGTTTTCACCCGATAGCCATCGTGAATTTTTCACCCCAGAGTCCAGTACAATCGGCTTTCTACCCCGTGGGAAATGTTATCGGTCGGATGAATTCAACCGGCACTCAACCGATGATCCTTTTGACAAGAGACCTTCATAGGTTCTGTCGAACCGGAGTATTGGCAAGCCCAAATACTATAATGGCCTAGTTGACTATTATTTTGGGGAGGCCACCATCTAAGGCTTCTTGTCAAAAAGATCATCGGTTGGATATCAGATGATTTGACCCGTCCGATGTCGTTCCCACTGGAAAGCCATCGTGTATTTTTCACCCCAGAGTCCAGTACAATCGGCTTTCTACCGGGGGAAAATTGTATCGGTCGGATGAATTCAACCGGCACTCAACCGATGATCTTTTTGACAGGAGACCTTACCGCAAACCCACCTATATTGTTTCACCCACCATGCAAAGCCTTAAATCTTTTGGTGATATACAAAAATGTTGCAAACTGCTTACTGACTAAAATTATACCAAAATGTAAATCTTAAAATTTAGTGGGCCTGACGTTTCGATCCTAGCAGGACCTTTCTCAAAGGCAGAGTCTTTTAAGTCTTTTGTTATCTTTTGTTATCTTTTGTTATCTTTATTAAAGATATAAAACATGTCCGAGTAACAGTGCCGCACGACCCGCGTCTCCAATGGCGGTGAAGACGCGCGCACGGGTACCTACCCAACCGATGGGGCAGTGCACGCACTCGGAGGCGTGCCCGAAGGAGTGCTCGGAGGGAGAGCGGTCGCAACTGTCCGAGGGCGGGGTGCAGCGGCCGCACGGACGCTGCAGTCCATCACCAAGGCAAAAGTTCGTGGTCTCGCAGCGCACGCACTGGGTTAGGTCTGCATGCCGTGGAATTAGAGGGAGACATGGGAGAGAGAAAGAAGGGAGAGGGAGTAGGGAGAGCGAAGGAGGGTGTGAGAGGGGAGGGAGGGAGAAGGGAGAGAGAGGGGAGGGAGGGAGGAGAGAAAAGAGGAGGGAGAGAGATGGAAGAGAGAGGAGAGGGAGAGGAGGAAGAGAGGGAGTAGGGAGAGCGAAGAAGGATGAGAGATGGATCGAGGGGTAAGAGAGGGGAGGGAGAGAGGGGAGGGGGAGGGGAGGGAGGGAGGGAGGGAGAGAGGGAGGGAGAGAGGGGAGGGAGAGAGGGGAGGGAGAGAGGGAGAGGGGGAACAGAGCGAGGGTGAGAAAGGGGAGGGAGAGAGAAGGGAGGGGTGAAAGGGGGTGAGAGAGGGAAGAGAGCGGATGGAGAGAGGAGGGAGAGAGGAGAGAGGGGAGGAATGGGAGAGGGGAGAGAGGGGGAGGGGTGGGAGAGGGAAGAGAGTGGATGGAGAGAGGAGGGAGAGAGGGGAGAGAGATGGGAGGGGTGAGAGGGGGAGAGAGAGGGGGGTTGAGAGAGGGAAGAGAATGGATGAAGACAGGAGGGAGAGAGAGGGGAGAGGAGGTAGACAGTAAGAGAGAGGGGAGTAAGAGAGAGGGAGGGATAGAGACGGAAAGGAAGAATGAGGAGGAAAGAGGGATGGATATTGAAGGACAGAGCGGGAGGGAAATAGTGGGGGAGAGAGAGGAGGGACCAGGGATAGAGAGGAGAGACGAGAAGAGAGGGATAGAGGGGAGAAGGGATATATAAGTGGTAGGGAGGGAGTTAGGGTAACTATACAGGCATGCTGATTATTTGGGGAGGTCGAGAGGGTGGTGTTTTAGTGATGCTTGAGGGCTTGGTTTGGGGATAAAAACGGGCTAGTTTCAGAGGTGTGTCAGGGTTTGTATGGTGCTACTTCAGTGTGGTCATGAATTATAAAATCGATTGATGAGTCCGATGATGATCAATCCAGATTAAGACCAAGATAAAAGGAACACTTTTCACCAAACGGACTGTCTCGACGCTACATTGGTCAACTTAAGCCCGTATACCATTTTGAGACAACCTCTAGGAGTCACCTATAGGACCTATAGAGACCTATAGAGACCTATGGGATCTATAGAGACCTATATAGACCTATAGAGACCTATAGAGACCTATAGGACCTATAGAGATTAATATGACCTATAGAGACCTATAGGACATATAGAGACCTATAGGACCTATAGTGACCTATAGGACCTATATGGACCTATAGGACCCATACAGACCTATAGGACCCATACAGACCTATAGGACCTATACAGACCTATAGGACCTTTAGAGACCCATAGCACTATGAACATCTAAACCGTGAAAATGGGGTGAAAATGTCATTTAGCCGTGAAAAGAAAATTCACCGTGTTTTCACCCCTATTTCATGGCACACAGTTAGCCATGTCATTTTCAAGGTGTTTTAACCAGTGGTCTCCAAGGCCACATTCCTGGTGGTAAATGGCTAGAGAAGTATCTAAGAGTGGCAGGTAAGAAGGACACAATACAGTACCTCTATGGGGCTGGATAGTGGTCCCTACTGGTAATTGAATTAGCCATCCCCCAAGGTTGGAGCTTTCCACCCTAGATATTCACGTTTTTTTCAAGGTCTCTTTAGTGACCTAAAGATGTCCTTATTAGGTCAGAGAAGAGATTATTTTCACGGTGAATTCACTGTAACATGCACCGTGAAATCACAGTGACATTTTGGTTTCACGGCGAAATGACATTTTCACCCCTTTTTCACGGTTAAGATGTTCATAGTGTAGGACCCATACAGACCTATAGGACCCATACAGACCTATATGACCTATACAGACCTATAGGACCTTTAGAGACCTATAGGATCCATAGAGACCTATAGGACCTATAGAGACCTATAGGACCTATAGTGACCTATAGGACATATATAGACATAATTATAGGACCTATAGAGACCAATATGACCTATAGGACTTATAGAGACCTATAGAGACATATAGGACCTACAGTGACCTATAGGACCTATAGGGACCTAAAGGACCTATAAAGACCTATAGGACCTATAGAGACATATAGGACATTTAGAGACCAATATGACCTATAGGACTTATAGAGACCAATAGAGACCTTTAGGACCTACAGGGACCTATAAGACCTATAGAGACATATAGGACCTACAGAGACCTATAGGACTCATGGAGACCTATAGAGACCTTTAGAACCTATAGGGACCTATAAGACCTATAGAGACATATAGGACCTACAGAGACCTATAGGACTCATGGAGACCTATAGAGACCTTTAGAACCTATAGGGACCTATAAGACCTATAGAGACATATAGGACCTACAGAGACCTATAGGACTCATGGAGACCTATAGAGACCTTTAGAACCTATAGGGACCTATAAGACCTATAGAGACATATAGGACCTACAGAGACCTATATGACTCATGGAGACCTATAGAGACCTTTAGGACCTACAGAGAGATATAGGACCTTTGGAGACCTATAATTATGACCTACAGATTCTGGACCTCTAGGCTTCCACATCTCAGTAAAAAAAAATGGTTAATTAACCAATGGTTAATGTGATTTATATAATTATATTTTGGGAAATGAAACAAACTAATGTCATTGATGTATTAATTAAATATGATGTTGTATATTGTGAAAATGATGTTAGTAAAAAAAATCAGAAATGGCAAGAATCTCGGAGTGGACTGAGACTCACGTCTTAATCTCCTCTCGGTGGTGCATCCGATAATCTCGGCTCTTAATCCGACCAGGTTCTCCCAGGACTGGGGAAGGATGCGGATATAGCGAGCGTAGACCTCGTCGAAGAACGACGAGGTGACGCCATCTTGGTCGGAGTTGCCATCGAAAAGCTACGCCGAAACGAATCAAAAGAAAGAAATGGAATTTGCAGAAAAAATGGTCTCTCACTCTTCATTTTTTTGCACTGTAGATGAAGTATTTTTTTGTACACAAACGTATGGGGATGTTCATTAATGGCGCGAAAATATGGCGTATTCATCTGTACATAAAGCTATGTGATTGTTCACTTTTGGCGCGAAAATATGGCTGATTCATCTGTACATGAAGCTATGGGATTGTTCACTTTTGGCGCGAAAATATGGCGTATTCATCTGTTCATAAAGCTATGGGATTGTTCATTTTTGGCGCGAAAATATGGCGTATGTATCTGTACTTAAAGCTATGGGATTGTGCACTTTTGGCGCGAACATATGGCGTATCCATCGTGATATGAAACTATCGGGTATTAATTTGTACATGAACCTATTTCATTCGTACATAAACCATTTGTACATGAACCTATGGGGTATTCATTTGTGCATGGATGTATGCGATATTCGTTCATGCACAGATCCATTCGCGCGCAAGCCTATAGGGCAACATTTTGTACACGGATCAATGGGATGTTTATTTATGCACAGTTTATTTTTGTAGTGAGCTGTAGCACATATATGGGTCGATAATTTGCACACAAACGTATGTGGGCTTCATTATTACATAAATACTTGGTCATCACCTTGGGCCGCCAGTTCATTTGTACACGGGATCAATGGAACCTACACTTGCAATCCCCGGGCATGTATTTGTGCATAAACCTATAAAGGCGAGCATTTGTACACATGTCTATGGCACCTTTGTGCACGGACCTAGTCTAAGGTCTAAGAACAATTATTTCGTGCACGAACCAACCCACGAACCCACCAACTGGCGTCACTGACTCAATGTGTGCATAAAACCTATGAAAAGTGCTCTAAGGACTGGCTTCCAAGTAATGTACCTTGTCACTGCCTGTTCCGTCCGGTACCCTGTACCACGTGCTGCTGTCGTTGGAGTAGGCCACGTGGTAGGTCTTGACCCAGGCTTCGGTGTCACCCACCCCCTGGGTCCTGACCCCTGTGAAGATGGTGACTATCTGGAAGTCGACCTGCAGCCACTGGTTGGTGTCGGCAGTCTTAGCTATCCAGCCTGAACATAACCAATGATAAATGGGGTCAGATGCCTGTCAGATTCCTCCAAGGTTTCCCAACGGAAGGTTTTTGAATGCAACTCTTGACGGAAAAGACAGTAAGCAACTACAATGTGAGTCGGACTTTAAAGGTATTGCCTTGTTACACAAAGGTCAGCAACCGCCTGATGAACAGAACAGACACATATGGAAGGTGGTGGCAATGCCGTGTCTAACCAAGGTACCAACCACCCGACAGAACAGACAGACAAATGTTAAAAGTTATTGGTAATGCCGCATCACACCGAGGTGAGCAACCTCCTGTCAAAACAGACAAATGTAGAAGGTGGTGGCAATGCCGTGTCTCACTAAGGTGAGCAACCACCTGACAGAACAGTCAAACATTATGTAGAAGGTGGTGGCAATTCTGTGTCTCACTGAGGTGAGCAACCACCTGACAGAACAGACAGACAAATGTAGAAGGTGGTGGCAATGCTGTGTCTCACTGAGGTGAGCAACCACCTGACAGAACAGACATACAAATGTAGAAGGTGGTGGCAATGCCATGTCTCACTGTGGTGAGCAACCACCTGACAGAACAAACAGACAAATTTAGAAGGTGGTGGCAATGCCATGTCTCACTGAGGTGAGCAACCACCTGACAGAACAGACAAACATTATGTAGAAGGTGGTGGCAATGCCATGTCTCACTGTGGTGAGCAACCACCTGACAGAACAAACAGACATATGTAGAAGGTGGTGGCAATGCCATGTCTACCTGAAGTGAGTTACTACCTGACAGAATACAATGGACAAATGTAAAAGGTGGAGCCCGTGGTGTGTCAACAATGGACTTCTGTCACACTAAAACCTTGATATTCAGTTATTATGATTGGGAGGGCATGTGTGGAGGGTCATGAAAAAAAGTTGCATTGTTGCACCACTGGGTCTCACAGGGTTGAATGTCAGCGAGCTTACCCGATCCTATCTTGCCGTCTGCAGAAGCATTTGCATTGAGTCTGGCTCTGTGGGCGATGTGAGCGTCATCGTAGACGGACGAAGCAGTCATCATCGTGTCCTGCACGACCCCCGTCTGCAAGCCCAAGTCTGTCCTGCAGTCTGCAAGGGAAAGGGACGGACATGTTAATGAAGACGGTTGAGTATGTGCACGTTGCTATGGATCGTTCATTTTATGCACACACCTAAGGGAATTTCATTTTAGTTCTGCTTGCAGTAGACGTATAGGGAGACAGAGGAGAGACGGGGAGGAAAGATAGAGAAAGAAAGTAGTGAAAGAAGAAGGGAGAAGGAAGGGGACAGTGGGGAGATATAGGACATTGATTTGTACACATACCTATGGGGCTTTCATTTGTGCTGGATTCTATGGGACTTTCATTAGCGCATACACAATGGAAAATCCATGCTGTGCATATAAATTGATGGGACTTTCATTTGTGCACAGCTCTATGGGACTTTTACTTGTGTAATTGAGTGCCTGAGTGGCATATGTGAATTACCTACGGGGATTCCTCTGTACATTCACTATGTTGATGTACAAACCTGGGGTCATTTACTGTGTTTAAACTTATGAGCCATCCATTCTTTGTGCAAACGTAGGTACCGTAAATTTGTGCACAATCCCATGGGCCGATAATTTGAGCACAATCCTATGGGCCGATAATTTGCGCACAATCCTATGGGCCGATAATTTGTGCACAATCCTATGGGCAGATAATTTGTGCACAATCATGTGGGCCGATAATTTGTGCACATTCCTATGTGCCGATAATTTGTGCACAATCCTAAGGGCCGATAATTTGTGCACAATCCAATGGGCCGAAAATTTGCGCACAATCCTAAGGGCCAATAATTTGTGCACAAGCCTATAGGGGCTATTCTGGCGCACAATTTCTACATTGTATAGGGTAATTTTTGACAGCAATCGGCAAAAATATCGTGCTTAAATTAAGGTGCAGTTTGATACAGACTTCAACTTACTGAAGACATATGCATAGTACTTGGGCACGCGTAAGAATAAGCCCCCTGTTGCCACGTCAATGTAAATATTCGTTTCCACGGGCTCGTTGATGGCGTCATAGAGACAGGTGTTGCTAATGGTTACGGTGATGTTGACGACCGTGCCACGTGCCGGCAGACCGCCGTCTATGGCCGTAATGGTCAGTTGTAGTGTGGAGAAAGTATCGTTGATGATCGGACTGCAACGTACAAAACAAAGACAGAAGCATTGGTCTTTCTTCCGTACATAAAAGATGACCGTGATGAGTTTCGAAAGTTTCCATGGCAAGCATAGCAGCAATAGGTCTTTGGTAACGCCATGCAAGAATTTTGAGTATGTGTGGTTCTGAAGAGAACGGGAGGAACTCGACGTTTCGAGCAGAATGCTCTGTTCATCTCCCGAAGACTGAAGATGACTCTAATGGTGACTGTTAAAAAGTTTCCATGCTAAGAATAGCAAGTAATAGGTCTGTTGTTACGCCATGCAAGAATTGTAAGTATGTGTGGTTCTGAAGAGAACCTGAGAAACTCGACGTTTCGAGCAGAATGCCCTGTTCGTCTCCAGGAGACTGAAGATGACTCTAATGGTGACTGTTAAAAAGTTTCCATGCTGAGAATAGCAAGTAATAGGTCTGTGGTTACGCCATGCAAAAATTGTATGTGTGAACCGGAGGAACTCGACGTTTCGAACAGTATGCTCTGTTCGTCTCCCGGAGACTGAAGAAAACCCTAATGATGACTTAAGGTGATATACAAAAATGTTGCAAACTAATGATGACTGTTAAAACGTTTTCATGGTGATAATAGCAAGCAATAGGTCTGTGGTTACGCCTTGCACAAAAAAAATATGCGTGATTCTTAAGAGAACCGCAGGAACTCGACGTTTCGAACAGTATACTCTGTTCGTCTCCAGGGGTCAATTTCATAGAGCCGCTTAAGTGCCAATATCTGCTTAAGCACACAAAAATCAGGGTTTGTAGGATCACCTTGCCAACCCAAACTTCGACTTTCGTTTCATTCTAAGTAAAGAAGAGCGGAATACAAGTCAAAAGCAATGGACATCGCATCGTGGTGCGGTTTGTAATCCTGTTTACACAAGGAAGACTTTTCTCGCTTAGCAGATTGTCACGCTTAAGCGGCTCTATGAAATTGGGCCCAGGGGACTGAAGATGACCCTGATAGTTAAATTCCCCATGGTCACCTACATCTCCGTTATGGTAGAGGTGTGGTAGTCGATCTCTCCATTGGCACCGCTGTCTGCATCGGAGGCAACGACCTCCGCCAGAGGGTCTTCTTGGAGCACGGGGAGGGGGAAGAATGAGAGGCTGTTGTTGCTGACTACTGGACAGTTGTCGTTGACGTCTTCCACGTCAATCTGAGACAGGAATGAACCAAAAAACACAGATAAATAAACTGTGGAAGAATGGAACCAATCCAGTACTCATTAGTCACTATGAATATTAACGAGCCACTGTGAATATCTTAGGATACTTTGAATATTAACGAGCCACTTTGAATATCTTGAGATACTTTGAATATTAACGAGCCACTTTGAATATCTTGAGATACTTTGAATATCAACGAGCCACTTTGAATATCTTGAGATGCTTTGAATATTAACGAGCCACTTTGAATATCTTGAGATACTTTGAATATTAACGAGCCACTTCGAATATTAATGAGCCACATTAACGAGCCACTCTGAATATCGACGATACACTATGAATATTAATGATACACTTTGAATGCTAGCAGGAAATGTTTAATATTTAGCGAGACACTTTCAATATTAACAGGACTCTGAATATCAACGATACACTTTAGATATGAATAAGAAATATGAATATGGATGCGAAATATGAATATGGATGCGAAATATGAATATGGATAAGAAATATGAACACGGATATTAAATATGAACATGGAAACGAATTATGAATATTAATAAGAAATATGAATATTGATAAGAAATATGAATGAGGATAAGAGATATGAATATGGATGAGAAATATATTTGAATATATACCTTGACGGTCAGCGTGCCCTCCTGCTGGGGGTCGGTGTTGACATCGACGACTCTGAGCTTCAGCAGGTAGGAGCTGGCCACTTCAAAGTCCAACTCAGTGGCCAGGGTGATCAAAGCCTTGTCCGAGTGGACGTCGAATGTCTCCGCGTCTTCCTCGTTAGGTTCTGGGACTGCAGACGCGAAGGGAAATCAGAACTGTCAATAGAGAGCTTTCGTTTTACGACGGAGAGCGCACAGTATACGGGGGATTTCACAGACCGTGACCGTTCCCGCACCCAAGCTCCCGTCTTGTTTGGAATCTGTTTCGTTCTGTTTATGTGAAGGGTATACGCACTGCATGCACGGCACTGCACTGCGCTGCCCTGCACTGAGTATCAAATTACACACGCAGTATTGGTCACTTGTTACGTAACGCAGTAGCCGACTGCTCTGCGTTATGTTCTGGACCGGACGCTATTTCCCCACTCAACGCTCCCAGATTTCAACGGTACGGGGACTTGCAGGTTGTAACGCTTTCGCGCTTTCGCAGATCTATGTTCGGCTCTAATTACCGTACTAGATTCCTCCCGTCGTAAAACGAAAGCTCGCTAGTAACATGTTTGGTACGGTGAACCTATACTGCGTTTACACAAGGGGCCACCACAGATTTGTTTAACTAGCATTTTAACCCTCAAAGAGCCGGGTTATTTTGACAATCGCACATGCAGCCGGGGCGGAATCTCCTCAGATCTCGGTAGTTCAATGATGGATTCAAATTATATTTGGCAGGATAATAGAGAATTACCTAATGAACATTTATGTTAAAATTAATTTTAAAAAATAATTCTCTTGTCTAATTATAGCTCATTATTTATTCATGATTCAATTTGTTCGGCATTTTTCCTGTTTTTACCATGTTTTTTTCTTGAATTTCCCCAATTTTCATGAATTTTACAACGATGATACAACGCAAATAACCAATTATTTCATACAGCAATATTAATGAGCTAATTATGCAAACGAATTACTGAACAAAAAATCAATATGCACTTTGGATGCTATGCTTTTATGTAGTGTAGGTCAATGGAAAAAAATCAGTCAATTACACCATGAGCTTGAGTAATGTTCATAGTCAGAGAACGGCACCTCAAACCAGCACAGCATAATGAGGAATAGGCCCACTTTTGAGATTTTGATATTTTCTAATGATGTGAAAGAATATACCATTAGCTTTCAAATGATATCAAAATGTAATATCTTCTAATACTTAAAATTTCCGAAAATACCAACAAAATGAAAATTGATTTGTCATCGAATTGTGAAGATACTTTAACTTTATTCGTTGTTTACTCAAAAAGTGTTTTAATTGGTGGGATATTCTTCATGTCATTGTGCCGGGTCAAATTTTAACCAAATTGGTGTCAAAATGTGCCTAATAAGATTGCCGAAAAAGGCATAAAGCCACAACACGCCGAATAAAATAACCAAGACGCTATTAAAAATAGGGGCCAAATACGCAACCGGCTCTTTAAGGTTTAACGTGTTTTACTGTGTGTATAATTATTAAGTTTTATATTTCGTGATTACTCTTGACATTTTTTTTTCTAAGAACGGGAAATTTGCATTTTGCCATTATCGGTTTTAAAACGCTGTTTTGGCTAAGAACCCCCTCTGGTCAGAATGGAACCTACCGATCACTGCATCGGTGGCGCACTTGATGAAGTCCTGTCCATTGACTGTGTAGGTAATTGGAGGGGGTCCCGCGGTGGGGGCCTCGCCAGCTGCAACGTTGAGGGCGGTGTTGTTTTTCAAAGTGAAGTGCCTTGCTTCATTGCCTGTAATGCCAACAGAATAATAAGAAAACCTTATCTAGCACCAATGGGAACTAACCTATGTCGAATAGTTTTTGTCAAAATAGGCTGTTGAAATCATTATGAACATCTAAACCGTGAAAAAAATGGTGAAAATAAAAAAATCGTTGTGATACCGTATTCCACAAATGAGGCCAGATACGGCCCTACCCCACGCTATAATAAAATCTTGAATACAAAATTGTATGTGTTCTCTTGAGTCATTCAAGAAACTGTTTTTCGTGAGCGAAGCGAAGGAGCCCGAAAATGTCATTATGTTTGCGTCGAGGAGAATATAATTCAATGAGTTTTTTTTGTGTGTGAATCCAAGACCGTGGAGGACAACTGACCGCCCGTGATGGTCACCCGGTAGGTGGGTCCGGCGGAGAAGGCGTCGGCCGTCCAGACGGACTCCAGGACGGCGTCCAGGTGGAGGTCCTCGTCCACGGTCACGGCGTAGTCCACGGGAGGGCTCTCCGGGTCCAACGGCAAGAAATCCAGGCCCTGCAACTCCAGGAAGAACTCGGAGGAGCACGGGTTGCGCTCCGTGTGGAAGATGCCGAAGTGATACGAGGTGCCAATCTATGGGTCAGAAAAAAATGGTAAGCGGTTACACAACGTAACACATCTGTTTTTAGTGATACAGTCGACTCCCGCTATAACGAGCTCGATTATAACGACAACTCGGTCATAACGAGCATCTTTTCATATTTCTTACCTCGAGGTCCAGAAAAACTTGCTCGTCTGTTACAGAGCCCGTGAAGATACATTCACCATCCACTATCGTCCCTTCCTCTGGCAAGATGAAACTTCCTCCTATGAGGCAAAAAATCACATTACTTTGTCATTCCAGATTTCCAAGGTCATGTCAATAATAAATCCCTTGGTCTTATCTGACCTTGAAATTTCATTTGTAATCACCGGGTGGGTTATGATGTCTGGCACATAATTGATTATGTATTAATTGGCAGAGGGGGTAAATTACTTCCTATGCATTTTACAAACCTCTCTGAACAGTTCCCACACCAGTAACAGGCAAGTACCCGCCTACCCAGTACTCCAGTACTATTTGTACACAGCATGGGCATATGTGACCCGGCACAACGAGATGAGGAATATCCCACCAAAGCACTTTTTGAGTAAACAACGCCTGAAGTTAACGTATCTTCACAATTCGATTACAAATCAATTGTCTTTTTTGTTTGTATTTTCGGAAATTTTAAGTATTAGAGGATTATTTTGATATCATTTGAAAGCTAATGGTATACTCTTTCACATCATTAGAAAACCTCAAAATCTCAAAAGTGGGGTTATTCCTAATTATGCTGTGCTGGGTCACATAATGGGCAAATCCAGGCCGTGCGTGAGTGCAGCCATGCCAACACACACAAGGTACCTGATATTAGCCAGCTGTTTTTTTTTATCGCCCCAGGCAATGACAGATCACACTAGCCAGTTTAACCGCATGAAGCTAAACAGACTCTGGGCCTGTGGATGTCCTTGCAGGGCAGGCCTGCTTTTGTTTTTCTGGTTTCTTTGTTTTTCTTCAATTGGCGGTAATAAGTATGGACACCCGTTTGACCAAAGGTTTTTTGATGGTTCTACTCCAGGCCACTTTCTTGGTGGTAAATGGCTGTAATGCACAAGCCTATCGTAGGATTTTCTTGTACAATTCCGCAGACTGTGCCATTAGATAGGGGTGAAATCACGCTGAATTTTCTTTTCACGGCTAAATGACATTTTCACCCCTTGGTAATAGTGCAATATCTACCACCCTAAATATTCAGGGTTTTTCACCGTCTTCTCCACTACCCTAAATTGTCTTCACCAGGGCACATGAGTTGAAATCTTCAGGATGAATTCACTTAAAAAGGGTCCATAAAATCGCCATGAGTTCTGATTTTCACCGCCACATCAAAGAATTATTCACCCAATTTTCACGGTTTTAAGTTTCACAGTGTAAGAAGCTTCCGTAATCGTCACCTTGGTCGGCTACGTGCTGAGCTAATGGCCACGAGAGAATGTTTGCTCAGCAGATAGCTCTCTGTGCGGCGGCCTTAATAAGGTCTCTTGTCAAAAAGATCATCGGTTGAGTGCCGGTTGAATTCATCCGACCGATACAATTTCCCCCAGGTAGAAAGCCAATTGTATTGGACTCTGGGGTGAAAAACACAAGATGGCTATCCGGTGGAAACGACATCGGTCGGGTCAAATCATCCGATACCCAACCGATGATCTTTTTGACAAGAGTCCTGGTCTCTTGTCAAAAAGATCATCGGTTGAGTGCCGGTTGATTTCATCCGACCGATAAAATTTCCCCCGGTAGAAAGCCGATTGTACTGCACTCTGGGGTGAAAAACACACGATGGCTATCCGGTGCAAACGACATCGGTCGGGTCAAATCATCCGATACCCAACCGATGATCTTGTTGACAAGAGTCCTGGTCTCTTGTCAAAAAGATCATCGGTTGAGTGCCGGTTGATTTCATCCGACCGATAAAATTTCCCCCGTAGAAAGCCGATTGTACTGGACTCTGGGGTGAAAAACACACGATGGCTATCCGGTGGAAACGACATCGGTCGGGTCAAATCATCCGATGCCCAACCGATGATCTTTTTGACGGCGTAAGAGGCTTCCGGGCTCGTCACCTTGGTCGGCTGCCGAGGCCAGGGTGATCCTCTTGCAGGGCACGGGGTTCCCCGAGGAGTCTCCGTGCACCTCCAGCACCAGCACCTTGTTCACGTAGACCCAGACCTCGTCTCCACCTCCCACGGTGATCACCTCGGTGCTGTTGAACTGGATGCCCGACCTTACGGCGCTTGTGAACCTGTCAAAAGCAGAGGGGACTCGTGCAAAGTTGTGGGGTTTTTTTTTGGGGGGGGAATGAAAGGGTTGCTCATCGCGGTGGTACTGGTGAGGAGAAAGGTGGTCAAAGTCACGCGATGTATCGTTGTCTAAAGAGACGTTTCGGTTGCTAGTACTGCTAGACCTTCACCAGGCAACTGGAGATTGGATATAAACGACACCTCAGCATTTGTGTGTAGTTGTTCTTTTTTCGAAGTAGTACATGGAGAATGTTGGATTTCTTACCCGAAGTTATGCAGCGTGAAGGCACAGTCACGCTGTCCCTGAGCTGCGAAGCCGAGGCCGTCGACGGCGAAGAACGCATCCGACCAAAACCTACGAATACAACACCAAGTTAAACCCCTTGCATCTACTAACAGTCCTTTTGTCTTCATCCCTTTCCACACATACACATCTGAATATGTTTCATTGTGTCCCCTTCCTTCGTGTACATGGATCTGTTTTGTCCTTGTCCCTCTGATTTTAAGAAAGGTCCTGCTAGGATCGAAACGTCAGGCCCACTAAATACACAGCGGTGTGAGGAACGAAATGGTCCCATTCCAACTACCTTCACTTTCCTGGGTAAAAATTTGAACCGTAGATCTCTTATATAATTATAGGAGTAGATTAGGAGTGGAAATGAGCAAATAAGACTAGCATGATAGTCCACATTCTTCTACGTACATTTCCATCGCTGCTCTGTGCCAAATGAGAACAAAAATCCCACTATAAGTTACTATAAACAGTATAATACAATATAATATAACACCATAATAAACACTATAATATTCACTATAAGTTACTATAAAAAGTACAATACACTGTAATACAAACAGTGATATAATTATACAAAAGATCACCGTGATAGAAACACTATAATACCAACTATAATATTTACTATAACTTACTATAAACAGTATAATACACTATGATAGCCACTAAAAGTTACTATAAACAGTATAATACACTATAATAGAAACAGTGATATTCAAAATATCACTGTAATAGAAAACACTAAAACACTATAATATCCCCTATAAGTTACTATAAACAGTATAACAAACTCTAATAGAAAAAGTGATATACAAAAATATCACTGTAATAGAAACACTATCCAACTATAGTATCCACTATAAGTTAACAGTGGTCGCTCAATCTGTCTATTCGCGGTGTATTGCAAGGCAAATAACGGGGATTTTTCTTGAAGAAATGTGACCCGGCACAGCATAATGAGGAATAACCCCCACTTTTGAAATTTTGAGATTTTCTAATGATGTGAAAGAGTATACATTTAGCTTTCAAATGACATCAAAATATAATATCCTCTAATACTTAAAAATTCCGAAAATCCCCCCAAAAATAATATTGATTTGTTATCGAATTGTGAAGATACTTTAACTTCAGGCGTTGTTTACTCAAAAAGTGTTTTTCGTGGGATATTCCCACGATATGGGATATTCCCACTTGGTCAACCAAGTCAACCAATGGGTGAAACAGCTCTGGCTTTGGGTCAAGATGAGGCTACTGGGACCAGGAAAGAAACCATGGTCCTGAGGCTGGTGTCCAAATGGCAGACTACTCTGGTCAACCAATGGGTCAAGATGAGGCTACTGGGACCAAGGAAGAAACCATGGTCCCAAATGGCAGACCACAGTAGTCAACCAATGGGTCGACTTGCTCGGGGTTTGGGTCAAGATGTGGCTACTGGGACCAGGGAAGAAACCAGGGTCCTGAGGCTGGTTACCAAATGGCAGACCACAGTTAGTCAACCGATGGGTAAAACAGCTCTGGGTTTGGGTCAAGATAAGGCTACTGGGACCAGGTAAGAAACCATGGTTCTGAGGCTGGTTACAAAATGGCAGACCACAGTTAGTCAACCAATGGGTCAACCAGCCTGGGTTTGGGTCAAGATGAGGCTACTGGGACCAGGTAAGAAACCATGGTCCTGAGGCTGGTTACCAAATGGCAGACCACAGTTAGTTAACCGATGGGTAAAACAGCTCTGGGTTTGGGTCAAGATAAGGCTACTGGGACCAGGTAAGAAACCATGGTCCTGAGGCTGGTTACCAAATGGCAGACCACAGTTAGTCAACCGATGGGTAAAACAGCTCTGGGTTTGGGTCAAGATAAGGCTACTGGGACCAGGTAAGAAACCATGGTCCTGAGGCTGGTTACCAAATGGCAGACCACAGTAGTCAACCAATGGGTCGACTTGCTCGGGGTTTGGGTCACAAAATTGGGTGGAGGAGGGTTACCTGTTGACGGGGTCCACTAGGCCCGAGCTGTTGACCCAGCGGAGTACCAGCTTGCCCTCGACGGCGTAGTTGATGGACGGGTCGTCGCGGAACCAGCGGGAGAAGGAGTCGGCGGACGGGGTGTCGGAGCGGGCCAACCAGGCGCCGTAGGGGGACACGACGTAGTCAGGCCGCTCCACCACCGCCTTGGTGACCGGGGTGAAGTCCACGTGCTCGAAACTGCCAAGACCCAAAACAAAAATAACTAGAGATTTATGTCTGTTTGCAAAACAGATCATAACGCTTTTCCGCATCTGGTTCTCTTAAAAAAAAAAAAAAATTGATGAAAAAAAAATTGACATCAACGGGATTCGAACCAATAACCTCCATTCCTAACCCAAAACGCATGTGCATATTTTGTGCACAAAGTGTATGGGACATCATTGTATTTTTAAAAAAATCATAATAATTCTGAACAATGGTCAATTGCTTCTAAACTCAGGATATAGAATGTCTAGCCCAATAGCTAAATGCCCACCAAATTTCGAGACGATTGACCTTTGACAGATATGCGTTTTAAATACAGGCATTTTGATGACGTCACGATTGCGTCATGGCATTTTGGCCCCGAAGGGTGTTTCTAAACTACATCCCCAATAGATATAATTGAACAAATGAAAAAAATCTTGCTCCGTTGGCCAAATATGCTCAATTGAATGTTAAAATCTTAAAAGTTTATGACCTCATTAATATTCATGAGATGACGTCACGATCAAATGAGGGCAATTTTTGGATACACCTTTTCCCAACTTAGATATACTGCAAAATTGAAACCAAACGAACTTGTACTTTTGCATATAATGGAGTTTGAAATTTGCCCCTTTAAAGCACTGTCACGTGACACATGATGACGTCATGATAGTTTCAACAATACTGTGCATAACTTCAGCATGGGTTCTATGCATTTGCCAAGTTTGAAAAAAATCCAAGTGTGTTTAATGGCCAAAGTGGCTCTTACAAAACCCCTGTACAAAGTCTATGGGATTTTGGCGACAAGAAGAAGAAGAAGGAATAAAAAAAAAATCAGAACAACAACAATAGCTTTTCCGCTTCGCGGCGGAAAAGCTAAAAATCCCGATGAGAAAGAGACAGACGTTGGGTCAAGGAGATGAAACACAAATCATAAAGATGTTGCTGCTGATAGAGGGTTTGAAAATTGTCAAAATACAAAACTTTGCATTTCATTAATTCAATATGGTGTTGACAAAGGAAGTCACAAACTGTGAGAAAATATTCAAATAGATTTTTTATTTGGTGACCGGGGTAAAGTCAACCTGCTGAAAACTGCCGAGACCAAAAAAAATCAGATAAGTCAGACAAAAGATGGGTCAAGATTGAAGGTTTCATTTTTTGTTCAATACAGAACTTTGCATTGTATTCCCTATGGTGTTGACAGAGGAAGGTGTGTAAAATTAAGTCCCAAATTATGGGAAAATATCATAATGGCTTTTCTTTTGGTGACCGGGGTCAAGTCCACTTGCTCAAAACTGCCAAGATAAAAAAATCCGATAAAACAGATACAGACGATGAGTCAGAAGAGGGATAGGGGCACACGGAAGCAGGTGCCACTGTGGAGGCCCATTTATCTATGCACTTATAGTGTAAAGGTGGGCTAGTGTACAACCTAGTATAAACCTTGGTCAAGTGTAAAACCTATAGTAAAAACATTGATCAAGTGTAAAACCGAGTATAAACCTTGATCAAGTGTAAAACCGAGTATAAACCTTGATCAAGTGTAAAACCGAGTATAAACCTTGGTCAAGTGAAAAACCAAGTATAAACCTTGGTCAAGTGTAAAACCGAGTATAAACCTTGATCAAGTGTAAAACCGAGTATAAACCTTGGTCAAGTGTAAAACCGAGTATAAACCTTGATCAAGTGTAAAACCGAGTATAAACCTTGGTCAAGTGTAAAACCGAGTATAAACCTTGGTCAAGTGTAAAACCGAGTGTAAACCTTGATCAAGTGCAAAACCGAGTATAAACCTTGGTCAAGTGAAAAACCGAGTATAAACCTTGATCAAGTGTAAAACCGAGTATAAACCTTGGTCAAGTGTAAAACCGAGTATAAACCTTGGTCAAGTGTAAAACCGAGTATAAACCTTGATCAAGTGTAAAACCGAGTATAAACCTTGGTCAAGTGAAAAACAGATTATAAACCTTGGTCAATTGTTAAACCGAGTATAAACCTTGGTCAAGTGTAAAACCGAGTATAAACCTTGGTCAAGTGAAAAACAGATTATAAACCTTGGTCAAGTGTAAAACCGAGTATAAACCTTGGTCAAGTGTAAAACCGAGTATAAACCTTGGTCAATTGTAAAACTGAGTATAAACCTTGGTCAAGTGTAAAACATAGTACAAATCTTGGTCCAGTGTAAAACATAGTAGAATTCTTGGTCAAGTGTAAAAACCTAGCACAATTCTTGGTCAAGTGTAAAAACCTTGTGAAAGCCTTGGTAAAAATGTTGAGCGATAGCGAAACTAATATGGAAAAAGAGTGAAATAGTGAGGGAAACCCACCTGAAATCGTAGTAAACGATGTCCAGAACGATATCTTGTCCGCTTGTCACTGTACTATTTGTCTCAGCTACGAGCAACGATAACAACATAAAATGAATACATTGTCATTATTTGAGCTGGAATTTGTTGAAGCTCACGAGCACACCTTGCCGTTTCATTGACTAGCTGATTCATTCTGCTCAGCCCGTTTCTAATTCTTTGGCAGATTTCCATGGTATACCAGATTTTCGTGTGAAGCATATTTTTGTGGTTTAACCCTCAAAGAGCCAGGGCGGATTCCGTCCCCCTGTATTTTTTTGGTATAGCGTCTGCGTGATTTTTTTTCTCTACGTATTGAGGCTTTATGACTTTTTGGCAATCTTTTAGTCACATTTTGACACAAATTTTATTAAAATTAGAGGTGCCGTTCTCTGACAATGAGCATATTTCAAAGCCATGGTATAGCTTGACGGAAATTGTTCCATTGACTTACACTACATAAAAGCATAACATCCAAGGTGCATAGGGTATTTCTTTTCAGGATTTTTGTGCATAATTAGCTCAATAATATTGCTGTATGCAATTATTGGTTCTTCGTGTTTTATTATCATTGTCAAATTTATGCAAATTGCAGAAATTCCAAAAGAAACCACAGGAAATTCAATCAAAAACAATGAAAACATTAAAAAAAATTGAATCATGAATAATTAATGGGCTATAATTAGTCAAAACATTATTTTTTCCTAATGAAAATTTACACAAATGTTCATTATTTAATGTTGTATTACCCTGCTAAATATCATTTGATTCCATCATTGAGCGACCAATATCTGAAGGGGGGGTTGAATCCGCCCCAGTGTCCTGCCAAAAAGTGTCCCTGCCAAATACTGTCCGCTCATTAGCATACTGATCGCTGATTGGTTAGCGTTAGGACTAGGATTAGGGTCGTTAGGGTTAGGGTTTGGATTAGAATTAGGATTGGGATTAGGATTAGGGTTAGGATTAGGGTTGTTTGGGTTAGGGTTAGCGTTACGGTTACAGTTAGGGTCCAACGGTACCAAAGTGCCCAACGTTGCGTGTGTTAGGCCAGCAACCATACACAATGCGTGTGTAGTGCGCAACCATACCCCAACCACGGTGGTTGAATGTCATACGTATTGGACCAATCAGCGATCAGTATGCTAATGAGTGGACACTATTTGGCAGGGGACACTATTTGGCATGACACCGGCTTTAAGATGGTCAAAGTAATCAGTCATAATCATAATAAGCAGTCTTTCGTGGTTTAAGCAGATTTCCAGCCACTCACCGATTCTCTCCAAGGTGGTGACCGGGACGTACTCGTCGGGGATGCCCTGGTAGTCGCCGGTGCCCAGGCTGACGGAGCACTCGTAGTCCGTCCCCAGCTGCACGCCCTCCTCGAAGAGGTAGAACGTGTCCGTGGTGTTGCCTTCCAGCGTGTTGGCCGCATCGCTGGTGCAAACCACGTCGTACAGCCTGCCGAGACCAAGAGACGGAGAACGTCTGTGTGTCATACTCCGTTAAAAGTGAGGCTGGTCAACCAAGTCAACCAATGGGTGAAACAGCTCTGGCTTTGGGTCAAGATGAGGCTACTGGGACCAGGAAAGAAACCATGGTCCTGAGGCTGGTGTCCAAATGGCAGACTACTCTAGTCAACCAATGGGTCAAGATGAGGCTACTGGGACCAGGGAAGAAACCATGGTCCCAAATGGCAGACCACAGTAGTCAACCAATGGGTCGACTTGCTCGGGGTTTGGGTCAAGATGAGGCTACTCGGACCAGGGAAGAAACCAGGGTCCTGAGGCTGGTTACTAAATGGCAGACCACAGTTAGTCAACCGATGGGTAAAACAGCTCTGGGTTTGGGTCAAGATAAGGCTACTGGGACCAGGTAAGAAACCATGGTCCTGAGGCTGGTTACCAAATGGCAGACCACAGTTAGTCAACCAATGGGTCGACCAGCTCTGGGTTTGGGTCAAGATGAGGCTACAGGGACCAGGGAAGAAACCATGGTCCTGAGGCTGGTTACCAAATGGCAGACCACAGTTAGTCAACCAATGTGTAAAACAGCTCTGGGTTTGGGTCAAGATGAGGCTACTGGGACCAGGGAAGAAACCACGGTCCTGAGGCTGGTTACCAAATAGCAGACCACAGTTAGTCAACCAATGGGTAAAACAGCTCTTTGTTTTGGGGTCAAAATGAGGCTACTGGGACCAGGGAAGAAACCATGTTCTTGAGGCTGGTTACCAAATGGAAGACCAACGTCCCCATTACATCCTAGGCTCGGATCAAGATAGTCAAACCTTTAGATTAATACCAAACTCAAACTCAACAGTTTTCTCCTCTGTTTAATTTTTCAGGGGGGTTAGCTCGTTCTCAAACTGACCAGCCATCAGTGGACGTTTCTCCCTTGGGGTTGAGCTCAGAGGGCGCTGTCCAGTTTACAAGAATCTGACCAAGGTCAGGGGTCGTCACCGTGACGTCATACGGAGCTGGGGAAGGGAAGCGAAAAAAAGACCGCAAAACGACATAAATATGATGATGCCATTGATTGATTGACCATAAACTCCATTGTCTTCTACTTGAGTACAGAAGTAATAATTATGTGACCCGGCACAGCATAATGAGGAATAACCCCCACTTTTAAGATGTTGAGATTTTCTAATGATGTGAAAGAGTATACCATTAGCTTTCCAATGATATCATTTTTTTTCCGTGTGAACTTTGTTGTAAATAGTACAAGAGGACTTCGCTCGTTCATTTGGCACCAGAAACAATATAGCAGCGCCATTCTAACTCCTCGAAAGCGGCCATTCAAAAAGGCAGGAACTTTACATTTTCTTGTAAACAGTACACAAACACTCCCCTAAAATCCTTGGGGTTTTTTTCTTCAAACATTTAGAGACGGTTTTCGGAAAAATCCTTTGGACATAATATCCTTCAATACATTAACTTTCCGAAAAAACAAAAAACATGTTTTTTTGTTTGGTTTTTTATTCGAATTGAGTAGATACTTTGACTTCAGGCGTTGTTTACTCGAAAAGTGTTTTTTTATGGGATATTCCTCATGTCGCTGTGCCGGGTCACATATGTTATACATTGCTCTAAGAACATTGTTGTTCAAATCGAATTAGACATGTTGATAAACAGTTTACATTAAACTTATTGTTCTAAGTAAATAAAAAAACGGTTGCAAACTGCTCATCACTTACAAAAATGACCTGCAATACGTGAATCTCAAATGATAGAGGGTCTGACGTTTCGATCCTAGGAAGACCTTCCTCTTGAAAAATTTCATCTTCCCTGTCCCGTTCCCCTTTGATCTTACATCTCCCTCTCGTCCCTTTGATTCTCCCCACCCTTTTGTTTAATTTCCCTTTGATCTCCCCTCCCGCAGTGTACCTGCATCCCACTCGCTTCCCTTTTATATTTCCTTTGTCATGTGTGTCAGGCCTTTCCGTCTAAGAACTGGATAGCTCAGGGGCTGTGATCCCTGGAGAAATACGGCAATTAATGGTTGAATAATGCTTCCGACTGGCGCCCCCAGCCCGGCAAGGATTAGTTGACTATCAGGGAAGGCCACCGTCTAAGGCCTGGATAGCTCAGATGGAAGAGCACTGGTGTGCCAAAGACTAGTTACTATCAGGGAAGGCCACCGTCTAAGGCCTGGATAGCTCAGATGGAAGAGCACTGGTTATTCTAGAGGTCTTGGGTTCAAGTTTCGGTGCCGTCAAAGTTTCCTTTGCCATTTTTCCCCTATTACTTTGATTGACATAGCTAGGTTTTCGTACCACATCGGAAGATGCTAGCGTCCACCGTCAGGAAATAGTTGGGGAGAAGCTTGCTCGCAAGGCCGAAGACCACGCCCACTGTCTGGTTGGGCGCCCCGCACTCTCCACCGACGATAGAGGCGTTGACGTAGGCCAGAGAGTAGTAGGTATTACAGGAACAGGTGAACACGCTCCCTGTCAGGTCCCTGGCCGTGCGGGGAGTGGAGAAGAGGCAGATAGATTTCGTCTCGTCTCATCTCGACTCAAAATGGTCTGGTCTGGTTTTGTCAGGTCTTTTCTGGTCTGGTCTGGTCTGGTCTGGTCTGTTCGGATCGGGTCAGGTCGGGTCCGGTCCGGTGTGGTCTGGTGTGGTCTAGTGTGGTCAGGTGTGGTCTGTTGTGGTCTGGTCTGGTCTGGTCTGGTCTGGTCTGGCCTGGTGTGGTTTGGTCTGGTTTTGTCTGGTCTTGTCTGGTCTTGTCTGGTCTTGTCTGGTCTTGTCTGGTCTTGTCTGGTCTGGTCAGGTCTGGTCTTGTCTTGTCTGGTCTGGTCTGGTCTGGTCTGGTCAGGCCTTGTCTGGTCTGGTCAGGCCTGGTCTGGTTTTGTCCGGTGTGGTCTCGACTGGTTTGGTCTCGACTGGTCTGGTCTCGACTGGTCTGGTCTAGTGTGGTGTGGTCTGGTGTGGTGTGGTCTGGTCTGGTCTGGTCTGGTCTGGTCTGGTCTGGTCTGGTCTGGTCTGGTCTGGTCTGGTCTGGTCTGGTCTGGTCTGGTCTGGCCTGGTGTGGTGTGGTTTGGTCTGGTCTGGTCTGGTCTGGTCTTGTCTTGTCTGGTCTGGTCTTGTCTGGTCTGGTCAGGCCTGGTCTGGTCTGGTCAGGCCTGGTCTGGGTTTGTCCTGTGTGGTCTCGACTGGTCTGGTCTCGACTGGTCTGGTCTAGTGTGGTGTGGTCTGGTCTGGTCTGGTCTCGCCTCATCTCATCTCATCTCATATCATCCAATCTCATCTCATCTCATCCCACCTCATTTCATTTCACCTCATCTCACCTCATCTAATCTCATCTCAGCTCATTTTACCTCATTGCTCACCTCATTTTACCTCATTGCTCACCTCATCTCACCTCATCTCACCTCATCTCGCCTCATCTCACCTTATATCATTTTTAATCCACCTCATCGTAACTTCTCGCATCTGATCTGACCGCACCTCATCTCACCACATCACACCTCACCTCAGCTGAAAAATATTTTGTTAAACTCACAGGGTGGACAGCTTTTCTTGGGTCAGATTTCTGAAGGCGTTCTGCCCGAAGGTTTCGATTGCATTGCCTGAAAGATCTCTGCAAGAGGGAAAAAAACCCAAAAGGAAAAAAAAAGAGGAACGGTGCATGTTATACAACGGATAAGTTCTTGGCCGAGTGGTTCTGCCATATACTATGTCCTTGTCCGAAACGGGTGTCTAGAGCTAGGTCTACGTCTTCCCCCTATTGGAAATACATGGAGATGCGAAGACAATAGCCATAGCGGTAACCAAAAAAGCCCGTTTCGGACACGATCGTAAACACTATGAACGTCTAATCCGTGAAAAAGGGGTGAAAATGTCATTTCGCCGTGAAACTAAAAAGTCACTGTGATTTCACGGTGCATTTTACAGTGAATTCACCGTGAAAATAATTGCCTCTCTGACCTGATAAAGACATATTCAGGTCACTAAAAAGACTGTGAAAAATGCTTGAATATCTAGGGTGGCAAGCCCCAGCTTTGAGGGATGGCTAATTAAATTACCAGTAGGGACCACCAGCCCCCATAGAGGTACTGTATGGTGTCCTTGTAACTGTCACTCCCAGATACTTCTAAATTGCCTCTAGCCATTTACCACCAGGGATGTGGCCTTTGAGACCACTTGTGAAAACACCATGAAAATGACTTGGCTAACTATGTGCCATGAAATAGGGGTTAAAACACAGTAAATTTTCTTTTCACGGCTAAATTACATTTTCAGCCTATTTTCACGGTTTATTTGTTCATAGTGATAATAGCCTGACAAACGACGTCAGGATACTGTCATGCCATGGGGGACCCGACTAACTAGTGCCAAAGTATGGGCGTAAGTAAAGAGCACCGCCATACGTTTGTATGGTGTGCGACATGACGTGCGTTCACATTTGCCAGTGGTGCCATTATGCTACGTGGCGACACTCATGCGCCGCGCATATATGGCTTTTATATAATAAATGTACATGGCGGCGCCCCTTACTTCCCTTTTACTTTCCCCATACATAATGTGTACGTTTCATATGTTATTGTAAGAAAAATTAAATCAAAAGGCATGTGGTATACATGCACCATGGCAAGACTCCCTACGGAGAGCCAATTTGAACAAAACAGCGCACTGTCACAGACACCGTACGCTATGGAAAGCCGAGGTGAACAGAATAGAGAAGAACTCACAGTTGTACAAGTTTTGGTAACGTTGCCATCGAGGGCCAGCGGGTCAACTCATTATTGGAGAGGTCACTGAACATGAAAAACAAACAAGCAAACAAACGAAATGGCCGATTACTATTAACTCACACCTGAAATGTTTTATTCTTAATGATAATGTAATTCGTTTGTGCGCTGTGTTAATAATAATAATGAGTTTTCTTCTATAACGCCAAAATCCACCAAAAATTGATACTCAAGGTGCTTTACATTAAAAACCGTTTTACGTCTCCTAAAAGTATAAATTAAGTTCACTATTACGAATCCAATTACAAAAATAAATATACATGCACGTAAAATTATGAGAACTACCCACGTGTTCACACTATGAACATCTAAACTGTGAAAAGGGGGTGAAAATATAATTTCGCAGTGAAACTAAAAAGTCACTGTGATTTCACGGTGCATTTCACAGTGAATTCACCGTGAAAATAATCGCCTCTCTTACCTAATATGAGGTCACTGAAGACTAGAATATGTGAATATCTAGGGTGGAAAGCTCCAACCTCGGGGGATAACTAATTCAATTACCAGTAGGGACCATTAGCCCCCATTATACTTGTCACTCCCAGATACTTCAAAACTGCTTCTAGCCAATTACCACCAGGACTGTGGCCTTGTAGACCACTGGTGGTAACACCGTGAAAATGACTTGGCTAACTGTGTGCCATGAAATAGAGGTGAAAACACGGTGAATTTTCTTTTCATGGCTAAATGTCATTTTCACCCCATTTTCACCATTTAGATGTTCATAGTGTCAAAAGATACGAAAAATCCTTAGATTAGAAAAACATCAACTATAAAACACCAGTCATTCAATCCTAAAAACAGATCAGACAAGTTAAACAATACGAATATAGGTGATATACAAAAATGTTGCAAACTGCTTACTGACTAAAATTACCAAAAAGTAAATCTAAAATTTAGTGGGCCTGACGTTTCGATCCTAGCAGGACCTTTCTCAAAGGCAGAGTGACAAGGACAAAACAGATACATGTACACGAAGGCAGGGGGGGGAGTGAATAGGACACGGATGAGAAACAGAGGACAAAGAGTGAAGCTGGTAGGGAGAGATCAAAGGGAAGGGCAAGGGGTAGGGTAGGGATTAGTGAGAGGAGGGGGAAAGATCAAAGAGAAGGGCAAGGAGTGGGGTAGGGATTAGTGACAATAGGGGGAAAAGATCAAAGACATCAAATTCATTAACCCCAACCGGCCCCGAAACCACAATCAATCACACATCACCCTTCCCGCGGGAGGACAAGGGTCACGCACCAGGACACCCACACAGCGGGGTCCTTGTGGTGACCCGTGGCACTTGACACTATGAACATCTAAACCGTGAAAAAGGGGTGAAAATGTAATTTTGCCGTGAAACTAAAAAGTCACTGTGATTTCATGGTGCATTTGACAGTGAATTAACCATGAAAATAATCACCTCTCTGACCTGATAAGGACATCTTCAGGTCACTAAAGAGACCGTGAAAAAAACCCGTGAATATCTAGGGTGGCAAGCTCCAGCCTTGAGGGATGGTTAATTCAATTACCAGTAGGGACCACCAGCCCCTATAGAGGTACTCTATGATGTCCTTGTACCTGTCACTCCCAGATACTTCTAAATTGCCTCTAGCCATTTACCACCAGGAATGTGGCCTTGGAGACCATAGGTGAAAACACCGTGAAAATGACTTGGCTATACTGTGTGCCATGAAATAGGGGTGAAAACACGGTGAATTTTCTTTTTTCGGCTAAATGACATTTTCACCCCATTTTCACGGTTAAGATGTTCATAGTGTGAGCCGACACGTGCCCCCGTGGGCACCTTGGCAAATCGCGGCATACAGTGTGTGTCCCGCGCGGGAAGCGCAAAGCGCCAGGGCCAACAAAATAATGTTAACCATTTATTACAATTTGTTGACATGACATGAAAATTCATAGAGGGCGGTGTTGTCGTACTCACATTATCTCAAGGGCGTCAAGACCAACGAATGCGTTGTCTCCCACGGATGTGATGGAGTTATCGGATAGCAAGCTGTAAGAGTGCACAAAGGATAGACCTTTTGAGATTTTTCTTACGACCCCAAAAAATACCTGAAAGAGAATCTTTGAAGGTAAGATACTTCATCTTCAAATTGAATTAAAATCAAATTAAAACCAATTTAAACAAAGAAAAAAAATGACTGGGAACTTTTGAGGAAATTGGAAAAAAAATTGACTGGACCAGGATTTGAACCCGATACCTTTCAATTCAAATTACAACAAATTAATGAAAAACTGACTGGGAATATTTGATGAAATTCAAAAATTAGCAAACAAAAAATTGACTGGACAGGGACTTGAACCCGAGACCTTTCAATTCAAATTTCAACAAATTAGGGAAAAACTGAGTGGAAATTTCGAACAAATTAAAAAATAGGCAAAGACAACTTTGACTAGACCGGGACTTGAACCCGGGACCTTTAAATTTAAATTAAAAAACAAATCAATGAAAAACTTGCGCGGAACTTTTGAACAAATTTACAAAAAGGCAAAGAAAACTTTTACTGGACCAGGTCTTGAACCAGAGAGCTTTCAATTTAAATTAAAACAAATTAAGGAAAAACTAAATGGAAATTGTTGATGAAATTTTAAAAATTGGCAAAGAAAACATTCTCTTGCAGGGATGTTAACCCGAGATCTTTTGTTGTGAGATCCGGAGCTCAGGCCAACATTCAGTCAAGGAAGTCTTTGCCACTTTTTTTTCAGGATTAAACTTCTGTCAAGCCAGACGGAACGTGTTGTAATTTGTGAAATTGAAGGAAGCTTCCTTACAGTTGCTGCAGGCTCGTTAGCGGAGACAGGATACCAGACGGGATAGTGGTGAGTCGGTTGTCCTCAAGATTTCTGGCCAAAGTTGGGAAAGCGGGGTTGAAAAAAGAACAGAATCATTATGTGAAGAAAGTTGGGGACGCCCTCCGAAAGAAATGACTCATCATTTCCGTTTGGCTGATAATTTGTTGTTCATTGGACGTTATAGATTTAAACTATTTCCTCAGTATCTTGTCAGACTTAGATAATAGTCTAACATCGACATGGAGGGAGTTTAAATGTCATGCTTGGTTATCATCCCAGTATTGTTTTGTCAGCCATTGCTAGCAGTCTACCATAGATATGTAATGGACACTTATGCCTTGCTTCAGAGTAGTAACACCCTCCCAGTTCTATTTGTCAGCCTTGGCTGGCAGTCTACCAGCCAATAGGGGACGGAGGCTTATGCCTTGCTTCTGACTAGTCACCCTCTCCCAGTTCTATTTGTCAGCCTTGGCTGGCAGTCTACCAACCAATAGGGGATGGAGGCTCATGCCTTGCTTCAGACTAGTCACTCCCTCCCAGTTCTATTTGTCAGCCATGGCTGACAGTCTACCACCAATAGGGGATGGAGGCTCATGCCTTGCTTCAGACTACTCACCACCTCCCAGTTATATTTGTCAGCCTTGGCTTGTAGTCTACCAACCAATAGGGGACGGAGGCTCATGCCTTGCTTCTGACTAGTCACCCTCTCCCAGTTCTATTTGTCAGCCTTGGCTGGCAGTCTACCAACCAATAGGGGACGGAGGCTCATGCCTTGCTTTAGATTAGTCATCCCCTCCCAGTTATATTTTTCAGCCTTGGCTGGCAGTCTACCACCAATAGGGATGAAGGCTCATGCCTTGCTTAAGACTAATCACCCCTACCAGTTCAATTTGTCAGCCTTGGCTGGCAATCTACCAACCAATAGTGGATCGAAGCTCATGCCTTGCTTCAGACTAGTCACCCCTCCCAGTTCAGTTTGTCAGCCTTGGCTGGCAGTCTACCAACCAATAGGGGATGGAGGCTCATGCCTTGCTTCAGAGTAGTCACACCCTCCCAGTTCTATTTGTCAGCCATGGCTGACAGTCTACCGCCAATAGGGGATGGAGGCTCATGCCTTGCTTCAGACTACTCACCACCTCCCAGTTATATTTGTCAGCCTTGGCTGGCAGTCTACCAACCAATAGGGGACGGAGGCTCATGCCTTGCTTTAGATTAGTCATCCCATCCCAGTTCTATTTGTCAGCCTTGGCTGACAGTCTATCACCAATAGGGGATGAAGGCTCATGCCTTGCTTCAGACTAGTCACTCCCTCCAAGTTCTATTGTCAGCCTTGGCTGGCAGTCTATCAACCAATAGTGGATCGAAGCTCATGCCTTGCTTCAGACTAGTCACCCCTCCCAGTTCTATTTGTCAGCCTTGGCTGGCAATCTACCAACCAATAGTGGATCGAAGCTCATGCCTTGCTTCAGACTAGTCACCCCTCCCTGTTCATTTTGTCAGCCTTGGCTGGCAGTCTACCAACCAATAGGGGATGGAGGCTCATGCCTTGCTTCAGATTAGTCATCCCATCCCAGTTCTATTTGTCAGCCTTGGCTGGCAGTGTACCAACCAATAGGGGATGGAGGCTCATGCCTTGCTTCAGACTAGTCACCCCCTCCCAGTTCTATTTGTCAGCCTTGGCTGGCAGTCCACCAACCAATAGGGGATGGAGGCTCATACCTTGCTTCAGACTAGTCACTCCCTCCCAGTTCTATTTGTCAGCCATGGCTGACAGTCTACCACCAATAGGGGATGGAGGCTCATGCCTTGCTTCAGACTACTCACCACCCCTCAGTTATATTTGTCAGCCTTGGCTGGCAGTCTACCAACCAATAGTGGATCGAAGCTCATGCCTTGCTTCAGACTAGTCACCCCTCCCAGTTCAGTTTGTCAGCCTTGGCTGGCAGTCTACCAACCAATAGGGGATGGAGGCTCATGCCTTGCTTCAGACTAGTCACTCCCTCCCAGTTCTATTTGTCAGTAATGGCTGACAGTCTACCACCAATAGGGGATGGAGGCTCATGCCTTGCTTCAGACTACTCACCACCTCCCAGTTATATTTCTCAGCCATGGCTGACAGTCTACCGCCAATAGGGGATGGAGGCTCATGCCTTGCTTCAGACTACTCACCACCTCCCAGTTATATTTGTCAGCCTTGGCTTGTAGTCTACCAACCAATAGGGGACGGAGGCTCATGCCTTGCTTTAGATTAGTCATCCCATCCCAGTTCTATTTGTCAGCCTTGGCTGACAGTCTATCACCAATAGGGGATGAAGGCTCATGCCTTGCTTCAGACTAGTCACTCCCTCCCAGTTCTATTGTCAGCCTTGGCTGGCAGTCTATCAACCAATAGTGGATCGAAGCTCATGCCTTGCTTCAGACTAGTCACCCCTCCCTGTTCATTTTGTCAGCCTTGGCTGGCAGTCTACCAACCAATAGGGGATGGAGGCTCATGCCTTGCTTCAGATTAGTCATCCCATCCCAGTTCTATTTGTCAGCCTTGGCTGGCAGTGTACCAACCAATAGGGGATGGAGGCTCATGCCTTGCTTCAGACTAGTCACCCCCTCCCAGTTCTATTTGTCAGCCTTGGCTGGCAGTCTACCACCAATAGGGGATGGAGGCTCATGCCTTGCTTCAGACTACTCACCACCTCCCAGTTATATTTGTCAGCCTTGGCTTGTAGTCTACCAACCAATAGTGGATCGAAGCTCATGCCTTGCTTCAGACTAGTCACCCCTCCCAGTTCTATTTGTCAGCCTTGGCTGGCAATCTACCAACCAATAGTGGATCGAAGCTCATGCCTTGCTTCAGACTAGTCACCCCTCCCTGTTCATTTTGTCAGCCTTGGCTGGCAGTCTACCAACCAATCGGGGATGGAGGCTCATGCCTCGCTTCAGATTAGTCATCCCCTCCCAGTTCTATTTGTCAGCCTTGGCTGGCAGTGTACCAACCAATAGGGGATGGAGGCTCATGCCTTGCTTCAGACTAGTCACCCCCTCCCAGTTCTATTTGTCAGCCTTGGCTGGCAGTCTACCAACCAATAGTGGATCGAAGCTCATGCCTTGCTTCAGACTAGTCACCCCTCCCTGTTCATTTTGTCAGCCTTGGCTGGCAGTCTACCAACCAATAGGGGATGGAGGCTCATGCCTTGCTTCAGACTAGTCACCCCCTCCCAGTTCTATTTGTCAGCCTTGGCTGGCAGTCTACCAACTAACAGGGGATGGAGGCTCATGCCTTGCTTCTAAATAGTATATGTAGTATCTCACAATATCACCATGCTGGTTTGTCCGGCGAAGGCGTCTTCAGGCAGTGTGGCCAACTCGTTGCCGTTGAGCAAGACCGAGGACAGAGTCTGGCTGGACAGTGCTTTGGCCGGATATGTGGTCAACTTGTTATTGTACAAGTGTCTGCGAATGACCATAAATTTACATGGGTGAGAATTTCAATGAGGGTTTGCCTGGTAGACAGACCAGAGTGAGATTCAAGGGAAGGGCAAGCAGTAGGGAAGGGATCAAAGGGGAAAGCTGGTAGACAGACCAGGGTGAGATCATAGGGAAGGGCAAGCAGTAAGGAAGGGATCAAAGGGGAGAGCTGGTAGACAGACCAGGGTGAGATCATAGGGAAGGGCAAGCAGTAAGGAAGGGATCAAAGGGGAGAGCTGGTATTATAGACAGACCAGGTTGAGATCAAATGGAAGGGCAAGCAGTAGGGAATCGATCAAAGGGGACAGCTTGTACACAGACCAGAGTGAGATCAAAGGGAAGGGCAAGGAGTAGGGTAGGGGTCGAAGGAGGAAAGCTGGTAGACAGACCAGAGTGAGATCATAGGGAAGGGCAAGCAGTAAGGAAGGGATCAAAGGGGAGAGCTGGTATTATAGACAGACCAGGGTGAGATCAAATGGAAGGGCAAGCAGTAGGGAAGGGATCAAAGGAGGAAAGCTGGTAGACAGACCAGGGTGAGATCAAAGGGAAGGGCAAGCAGTAGGGAAGGGATCAAAGGAGGACAGCATATATATAGACAAGGGTGAGATCAAAGTGAAGCACAAGCAGTAAGGAATGGATCACAGGAGGAAAGCTGGTAGACAGACAAGGGTAAGATCAAAGGGAAGGGCAAGCATAGGGAAAGGATCAAAGGAAGAAAACTATACAATCCCGTTCGTAGATCAAAAGTGGGGCAAGATGAAGGAAAGGACAACATTCGCTTACAGCTGTGATATGGAAACTCCATCGAAGGTATCCCCAGGCAACGACGTAATCAGGTTATTGTGCAAATACCTATAAAAAAAGAGAGAGATGATAGTAAAAAGTTTATGAGAAACTGCTCTTCATACACCGTACTTTTTTCTAGAAAATGGGATTTCCTTCAGAAAGGCTTACAATTTTCCGACGGACGATCCATCCACAAACATCTTGCCACGTACATCGTAGATGGCGTTGTTCTCAAGGTAGCTGTAAACAAGAGACATGGCGGACATCCATCAGTATCCAGCATACAATGAATATTAATGAGTGGGCTGTTATGATTGGCCAGGCAAAATCCAAAGGCATGAATTATTCATGACCGGTGCTGATCAAACAAACACGCGACTCGAAGGCCCGGTACAACATTGGGAAGATCAGAAAACATCAATGTCCACAGATTTCCTTCTGATTCACACAGTTTATGGATGGTCGTAATATAATCATCATGTTGAAATCTTACGGTCTGGGGAGCTGTACTTCTAGACAAATCTTCACTCAAACATCAACAAATAGTTTAGTACCCACGATTGTTGAACTATTTCTTACACTAGAGAACGGTGCGTAAACTGTTGCGGTTTGTTGCCATTTTCTACTCTCTCGGATTAGCATTCGAGATAAAACCTTCGCAGTATATCCTTTGTGGAATTTTTAATGGTTTAACACACAAACTGTGGCAATCTTTTGACATTTACAAATGTTGTGTAAGACCTTTAAAGCCCCTACACAACATTGGTAAGATCGAAAAACAGTAATGTTCACAGATTTACTTGAAACTTATACAGTTTGAAGATGGTTATAGTAGAAACCTCGCACTGAAATATTTCTGCCTGAAATGCTGCATTTTGGAAGAAAGGAGAAAGAAAAATCGTTTACGGCTCACCGAGATCTAAACTATTTTTTCGGAATAGTATGGCGTTGAATGCTGCATTTTCGCGAAACAAATGAAGCGGTTTTCACGATTTTCTCGAGACTCGGTTGGCGGATTGAGCCGACATTTTCACAGGTGTGCTATTTTATGCATATGTTGGATCAGACAACGTGTGGATGCTATTCTTTGACCTCGACCAATGTTGTGTAGGGGCTTTAATGAACGATTGGGTTCAAAGAATATCCAAATGAATATTCATAAGGGCTGGATCAGGGGCATTCCAGGTCGTATGAAGAACCTAATCATGCTTAATGAAAATTTAATTGGTGATATGTGACCCGGCACAGCACAATGAGGATTAACCCCCACTTTTGAGATTTTGAGATTTTCTAATGATGTGAAAGAGTATACCATTAGCTTTTAAATAATATCAAAATTATTTCCGTGTGAACTTTGTTGTAAATAATACAAAGGGGACTTCGCTCGTTCATTTGGTACAAGACGCAATATAACAGCGTCATTCTAACTCCTCGAAAGCGGCCATTCAAAAAGGCAGGAACTTTACATTTTCATGAAAACAGTACACAAACACTCCCCCGAAATTAAATTTTTTTTCAACATTTAGCGACGGATTTCGGAAAAATCCTTTAAACATAATATCCTCCAATACATTAAATTTCCTAAAATACAAAAAAACATGTTTTATTGGGTTTTTTTTCCGAATTGAGAAGATACTTTGACTTCAGGCGTTGTTTACTCGAAAAGTGTTTTGGTGGGATATTCCTCATGTCGCTGTGCCGGGTCACATATTTTTGGTTCAAGTATAATTGAACATGAGCCGACACGATTAAAGACAAAGGGATCCCACGGTCTGCATGGGGAGGCGAATCGCCTTATGAACATATCTTACAGATAGCTGAAGGAGCCGTCGAACGCCTCTTCCTCGATGACGCTGATGGAGTTGGACTGCATGTAGCTGAGTAAACAAGTGACAAACAAACAAACAATCATGGCTGACACGCTGGGCCTGTAAATGGGGATGTACTGACACTAAATAGACCCAAGATGAGCGCACAGCACTAAAACTAAGCCAAAGAGGAGGAACATCAGTAAACAGCTTCAAGAGGGGCACACCACTAAATAGGTCCGAGAGGGGTGCACACCACTAAATAGGTCAGAGGGTGCACACCACTAAACAGGTCCGAGAGGGGTGCACAACACTAAAAAGGTCCGAGATGGGTGCACACCACTAAATAGGTCCAAGAGGGGTGCACACCACTAAATAGGTCAGAGGGTGCAAACCACTAAATAGGTCCGAGAGGGGTGCACACCACTAAATAGGTCCAAGAGGGGTGCACACCACTAAATATGTTCAAGAGGGGGCACACCACTAAATAGGTCCGAGAGGGGTGCACATCACCAAAATAATAGGTCCGAGAGGGGTGCACACCACTAAATAGGTCCGAGAGGGGTGCACACCACTAAATAGGTCCAAGAGGGGTGCACACCACTAAATATGTTCAAGAGGGGTGCACACCACAAAATAGGTCCACGGGGGTGCACACCATTAAACAAGGTTCAAGATTGTGGCCATGAGATTATCATCATAAAGTGTAAAATCACAATTCGTTTCATGAAAATGGAAAATACGATGAAACTAATTGAGCTTTGAGTAAGGACAAAAAGGGAAGGGAGTAGGATGCAGATGTACAAAAGAATGGAGGGGAGATCAAAGGGAAAACAAACAAAAGGGAGGGAGTGATCAAAAGGGACGGCAGTGAGGTGGGAGATCAAAGGGGAAAGCCACAGGGAGGATGAAAGAGATCCACACGAAACAATTGGAGAATCTACCACATGACAGCTTAAGCTTCCAATATCTCTACATACGGTAGTATGGGTTACTTACAGATAACTGGCGCTAAATTCGCTGAAAGCATAGGAGGGGATCGTGATCAGGTCCACGGTATTCATGTAGCTATGGAGACAAATGCATAATTCATTAACCCCTTCATTGTGTGGTCAATGGAAGAGGGTCGTGCTGACGCTCTCGAGTCGTTGTGGGGATTAATAAGTAATTCTGTACAGTTATTGTGCAGATTATTCTGCACAATTATTCTGCACAATTTTTGTGCAGAAGCACGACCACGCCCACTATCCCAATGATGTCAATTAGGGAGTGGTCTAGGCGCTCTCAGGGTGCGGTCAGGGTATAACTAGGGTGTGGTATGGGCACAATCAAGATGTGGTCAGGGCACCATCAGGGTGCGGTCAGGGTATAACTAGGGTGTGGTATGGGCACAATCAAGATGTGGTCAGGGCACCATCAGGGTGGGGTCAGGGTATAACTAGGGTGTGGTATGGGCACAATCAAGATGTGGTCAGGGCACCATCAGGGTGCGGTCAGGGTATAACTAGGGTGTGGTATGGGCACAATCAAGATGTGGTCAGGGCACCATCAGGGTGCGGTCAGTGTATAACTAGGGTGTGATAAGGGCACAATCAGGGTGCGGTCAGGGTGTATCTAGTGTATGGTAAGGGCACAATCAAGGTCGGTCGGGATACAATCAAGGTGTTGTCAGGATGCAATCAGGGTGTGGTCAGGGTACAACTAGGCTGTGGTAAGGGCACAATCAAGGTTCGGTCGGGATACAATCAAGGTGTTGTCAGGATGCAATCAGGGTGTGGTCAGGGTACAACTAGGCTGTGGTAAGGGCACAATCAAGGTTCGGTCAGGGTAAAATCGGGGTGTTGTCATGATGCAATCAGGGTGTGGTCAGGGTACAACTAGTCTGTGGAAAGGGCAAAATCAAGGTGCGGTCAGGGTACAACTAGCGTGTGGTCGGGGTACAACTAGGGTGTGGTCAGGGCACAATCAGGGTGAGGTCAGGGCACAATCAGGGCGCGGTCAGGGTACAACTAGGTGTGGTCAGGACGCGATCAGCGTGTAAAGTTGAGCCTGAGCCAAAGCCTTAGCCAAAGTCCCGAAATCATCCAATGTCTGGATGTAAGCATGGTTCTTGTTTTACTGTGACAAGAGATGTACTCACAAATAAGTGCAGCTGACTTTGTGGAAGGCGTGGGCACTCAACGTCTTAAGAGGATTGGTCGACAGGGAGATGTAACTGTATTAAACAAAAAAAACTAATGTCACCTAATGACTGACGACAACTAATCTATTAATGTGATATAATCGGACTAATGTCAGCCAATGATACTGACACCAAATGATGACTTTGACACCAACCAGTTGATACCGACTAATGACGCTGTCATTCAACAATATGATGCCACCGAATATCAATTTCATCAACAAACTTATTTCAACCAATGACACTCACATCAACCAACTGGTATCAACCAATGACGCTGATATCAATCAACCAACTGACACCAACCAATGACACTAATATAAATCAACCAACTGACACCAGCCAATAAAACTGATATCAATCAACCAATGACACTGATATCAATCAACCAACTGACACCAACCAATGACGCTGATATCAATCAACCAACTGACATCAACCAATGACACTAATATAAATCAACCAACTGACACCAGCCAATGACACTGATATCAATCAACCAACTGACACCAGCCAATGACACTGATATCAATCAACCAACTGACATCAACCAATGACGCTTATATCAATCAACCATCTGACATCAACCAATGACGCTGATATCAACCAACCAACTGACACCAGCCAATGACACTGATATCAATCAACCAACTGACATCAACCAATGACACTGATATCAATAAACCAATTGACATCAACCAATGACACTGATTTCAATCAACCAACTGACATCAACCAATGACACTGATTTCAATCAACCAACTGACATCAACCAATTACACTGATATCAATAAACCAACTGACATCAACCAATGACACTGATATCAATCAACCAATGACACTGATATTAATCAACCAACTGACATCAACCAATGACACTGATATCAATCAACCAACTGACATCAACCAATGACACTGATTTCAATCAACCAACTGACATCAACCAATGACACTGATTTCAATCAACCAACTGACATCAACCAATGACACTGATATCAATAAACCAACTGACATCAACCAATGACACTGATATCAATCAACCAATAACACTGATATCAATCAACCAACTTACATCACCAATGACACTGATATCAACAGTGACATTGAGATGAACCAATGACACTGACATCAACCAATGACAATGACATTAAACAATCGTGTCAACTAATAACGCTTACACCCTAACAACCTTACAACCGGTGACGACCAAGACAATGGCACCAACCAACCAATGATATTTACATCGGCCAACTGACTTTAACCAATGACACTGACATAATCCAGCAATTGTGGACCCAATGTCACTGATGCCAACCAATTTCACTGACATCAACCAATGGCAATGACATTCAGCAATCGGTACCAACTAATAGGACCCACATCCTTCTACCGGCGACGACAAATGACAATGGAACATACTAAACAATGACATATACGCCAGCCAACTTGCGCTGACGTGAATCAATAAAAGAAGTACTTACTACAAATCAGTGTTATTCAAGCCGTAGGGTTCTATGTGGGAAATTTCGTTGTCATACAAGTACCTTATAAACAAGAAAATACAAAATCTGATTGTCAATTTGTTGCAGAGCAATTTGGAAGAAAAAAATGGAAAAGGAAATTCAAAGAAACCGGACTCCTACCCATGACCTCTGTCTTAACGCTCACATCACCAGCCCTCCAATCGTAAAGTGGAGGCATACTATGGTAGTGAACTCTAATTGTCAGACTTTTTCTCCAATTAGCCGACGTGTGTCTTAGGTTCAAGGCCTGATCAAATCTAATGGTGGCCCGGTATATTATAATGAGGAATAACCCCCACTTTTGAGATTTTGAGATTTTCTAATGATGTGAAAGAGTATACCATTAGCTTTCAAATGATATCAAAATTATTTCCGTGTGAACTTTGTTGTAAATAGTACAAGGGGACTTCGCTCATTTATTTGACACAATATAGCAGCGACATTCTAACTCCTAGAAAGCGGACTTTCAAAAAGGCAGGAACTTTACATCTTCATGAAAACAGTACACAAACACTCCCCCGAAATCCTCGTTTTTTAACATTTAGCGACGGATTTCGGAAAAATCCTTTGGACAATACATTAACTTTCCGAAAAGAAAAAAAGATTTTTTTTTTAATCGAATTGAGAAGATACTTTGACTTCAGGCGTTGTTTACTCTAAAAGTGTTTTGGTGGGATATTCCTCATGTCGCTGTGCCGGGTCACAATTGTATTTAGATTTTTTCCCTCAAAGTTGTTGGAAGGTTGGATTCAAGAGGGTACACGAGATACCTACAGGTATGAGCCTTTCAAATCCTGAAGCGCTCCAGTTTTTAACTCAGTGATGCTGTTGTCGTTAAGTCGACTGTCGGAGAGGAAATAAGATCAGGAAATCACATTTAAGTGATATCTACTCCGAACAGGTGAGTTGGTGAAAACACGAGTAACACTTGCATTTTGTCTTTGAACGTGGAGATTAGAGAACTGTTTGGAGCCGGTTAGGGTACAAGCCAGTCAGAGTACAACCAGGGTACAATCAGGATGTGGTAAGGGTACAATCAGGGTTTGGTCAGGGTACAATCGGGGTACAATCAAGGAGTGATCAGGGTACAGACAGGGTGTGGTCAGGGTACAATCGGGGTACAATCAAGGAGTGATCAGGGTACAGTCATGGTACAATCAAGGTGTGATCAGAGTATAGAAAGGGTTTGGTCAGGGTACAATCAGGGTACGATCAAGGTGTGATCAGGGTGTGGTCAGGGTAGAATCGGGGTGTGGTCAGGTAACAATCAGGGTGTGCTCAGGGTAGAATCAGGGTGTGGTCAGAGAACAATCAAGGTGTGGTCAGGGAACAATCAGGGTGTGGTTGGGGAACAATCAGGGTCGGTCAACGCACAATCAGGGAACAATAAGGGTGTGGTCAGGGTAGAATCAGGGTGTGGTCAGAGAACAATCAAGGTGTGGTCAGGGAACAATCAGGGTGTGGTTGGGGAACAATCAGGGTCGGTCAACGCACAATCAGGGAACAATAAGGGTGTGGTCAGGCTATAAACAGGGTGCGATCAGGGCATGATCAGGGTGGGGTCATACAGTGATGGGCGGGGCTAGGGTGTGGCATGCCACCTCACGCACATGTAAGCGAACCCGTTCAGCTCCGTTAAGTCCCCGCCCATGGGTAGCTCCGTCAGCCGGTTGCTGTACATGTACAACCAGCTGAAGTCCTTCGCATGTACCAGGGCGCCGTCCTCCACGTAGGCTATCTCGTTTCTGCTGAGGTCGAGGCTAGAGGTCAAGGGGCAGTCTTCCAGCGTCGTCCTCAGGACGCGGCCGATCTTGTTGTTGGCCAGAGTTCTGCATTGAAAGTGGAGACAGCCGTGTTCATACAATGTCCAATAGGACCTTCCACAAAGCCGAATTCAAAAACGGAACATGCCTTTGTTTTTATTTTTTCATCTTTCTTTGTATTTTTTATCTTTATTTTGGGGGGCCCTGGCCCTGGCCCTGGCTCTGGCTCTGGCTCTGGCTCTGGCTCTGGCTCTGGCTCTGGCTCTGGCTCTGGCTCTGGCTCTGGCTCTGGCTCTGGCTCTGGCTCTGGCTCTGGCTCTGGCTCTGGCTCTGGCTCTGGCTCTGGCCCTGGCTCTGGCTCTGGCACTGGCCATGGCTCTGCCCATGGCTCTGGCTCTGGCTCTGGCTCTGGCTCTGGCCCTGGCTCTGGCTCTGGCTCTGGCTCTGGCTCTGGCTCTGGCTCTGGCTCTGGCTCTGGCTCTGGCTCTGGCTCTGGCACTGGCCATGGTTCTGGCCATGGCTCTGGCCCTGGCCCTGGCTCTAGCTCTGGCTCTGGCTCTGGCTCGGGCTCTGGCTCTGGCTCTGGTTCTGGCTCTGGCTCTGGCTCTGGCCCTGGCTCTGGCTCTGGCCCTGGCTCTGGCTCTGGCTCTGGCTCTGGCTCTGGCTCTGGCTCTGGCTCTGGCACTGGTCATGGCTCTGGCTCTGGCCCTGGCTCTGGCTCTGGCTCTGAATCTGGCTCTGGCTCTGGCACTGGCTCTGGCTCTGGCCCTGGCTCTGGCTCTGGCTCTGGCTCTGGCTCTGGCTCTGACTCTGGCTCTGGCTCTGGCTCTGGCTCTGGCTCTGGCTCTGACTCTGGCTCTGGCTCTGGCTCTGGCTCTGGCTCTGGCTCTGGCTCTGGCCCTGGCTCTGGCTCTGGCTCTGGCCCCGGCTCTGGCTCTGGCTCTGGCTCTGCCTAAACCCTTGTCACTGCTTTTGAATTTACTCACAGAGTAGTCAGCGATGTGCAGCCATCAAAGGCGGTGTCGGGGATGATTTCAATCTGGTTGCTATCCAGATACAAAGTGCGCAATTGAGAGAGGTTGAAGAAGGGGTTCTCGTGCAGGAAGTAGAACTCGTTGTTGCGCAGGTAGCTAAATATTTGTTGCGGAAAATTGGAGACAAGACAAGAGCGATTCGCTGTCACCAATAGGGTATAAGGGCAGGGCTGATGAATGAGGCTGTGGCCGAGACCTCAACGGGCATCTATAGAGCTAGGTCTAGGTCTTCCCCAAATTGGGAAATACACGGAGATGCCCTAGCCCTAGCCGTAGCTCTGGAAGCCCGTTTCGGACACGGCCTGTGACTGTGAGCGATTCGGGAGCAACCCAGAGAAGGAGGGAGTGAGGCAAGGGTATTGTCAGGGTTTTGTGGTCAAGGGAGTGGTTAGGGTGTGATGGTCAAGGGAGTGGTCAGGGTGTAGTAGTAAGCATGTTTGTTTTCTTCCAAAAGTCGTTTTAAAACGACAGTTGGAAATTCATACAAAATTCCACTTTTCATGATAACGGCCGCATTCCAAGCGCTTAAAGGCCCTATACAACATTGGTAAAGGTCAAAAGATTACCACAGTTTGTGTGTTAAACCATTAAACATGCTAAAAAAAAGCCATCCTGCGAAGGTTTTAGCTCAAATGGTTTTCTGAGAAAGGAGAAAAAGGCAAAAAACCGTCACGGTTTTCTCACCGGTCTGTAAGAAACGAGAAGATTCCCCTGAAGTTTTGAACAGCGCCCTCAATATTATCGATGACTGATCTGTGTTGATTATGTCTTCATCACAGACGTACCTACCTATGCACGTACGAATGGCCGTCTGCGTGCATGGTGTTACCGTAGAGGTTGTTACGTGAATGATTATGGAAACAGTTGGAGTAGACACTGGGCGTAATGTTCGTTGCGTAGTGTGACCGTTTGACCGTATTTCAGCTAGTTTCAATCTGGTACACAGGTAAGCTGATAGTGGCCATAGGTTATCTGGCTTGCCATCAACGGCTTTTTTTCTTTCAGCCAGGTATGCACGTGTGTGTACCGTACCTGTGTGTGTGCACTAGCACATTCTTTCGGACAAACTGCGGCCGTTGACCAAGTAAGAATGACAATCTTTTAACGGTCGTGTGAGGGCAGCATTCAACGAATCGCCCGAAAAACGGATTTATTGACTTATTGAGATCAAAATAATGTCGGTGTTTGAGTAACGATTTCTCGAAAACTACAGCATCCCAGACCGTAAGATTTCAACATGAGGATTATATCATGACCATCTACAAACTGTGTAAATTAGAAGGAAATCTGTGGACATCGATTTTTTCCGATCTTCCCAATGTTGTATAGGGCCTTTAAAGTTCACAGCATATCTGATAATAATATTTACTTCCACTTGAGTAAGTTACTTTCACAAAACTCGTCAGGTTTTGCAAATGCTGTTTGGGGGTTAAATATAAAAATTAATGAGTTGGCCATTTTCAATAGTTCTATATGTTACGGTGGAGGTAGATGAGACTAATATCATGGACTCACATGGTGCTGATATCCTCTTGAAAAGCTCCGTTCTCGACAGAAATGATGCGGTTCTGAGTCACACTCAAGGTACGCAGGGTGGACACATTGGAGAAAGCGCCCTCTGGTAGGAAGGTGAGGTCGTTGGAATCCATATACCTACGAGAAACCGAATTCAACTGGTAAGCCAACGCTAGGAGCGATCACAGCCAAAGGTTTTCACGGGCCAAACTCTAGCATGAGCCTCGACTCTGTTTGCTGAATACAATGTTCACCTGTCGCTGGCAGTGACGCTGTCGCACCTGCGTGACTTGAGACTCGGACTCGAGTTTGACTCGAGTTTGACTCGAGTTTGACTCGAGTTTGACTCGAGTTTGACTCGAGTTTGACTCGAGTTTGACTCGAGTTTGACTCGAGTTTGACTCGAGTTTCTTGACTCGAGTTTCTTGACTCGAGTTTCTTGACTCGAGTTTCTTGACTCGAGTTTCTTGACTCGAGTTTCTGGACTCGAGTTTCTGGACTCGAGTTTCTGGACTCGAGTTTCTGGACTCGAGTTTCTCGACTCGAGTTTCTCGACTCGAGTTTCTCGACTCGAGTTTCTCGACTCGAGTTTCTCGACTCGAGTTTCTCGACTCGAGTTTCTCGACTCGAGTTTCTCGACTCGAGTTTCTCGACTCGAGTTTCTCGACTCGAGTTTCTCGACTCGAGTTTCTCGTCTCGAGTTTCTCGTCTCGAGTTTCTCGACTCGAGTTTCTCGACTCAAGTTTCTCGTCTCGAGTTTCTCGTCTCGAGTTTCTCGACTCGAGTTTCTCGACTCGAGTTTCTCGACTCGAGTTTCTCGACTCGAGTTTCTCGACTCGAGTTTCTCGACTCGAGTTTCTCGACTCGAGTTTCTCGACTCGAGTTTCTCGACTCGAGTTTCTCGACTCGAGTTTCACTGTCCATAACTCGGGAATGACTTGAGTTTATCATTCCATGACTCGCACTCGTGATGAGATGATGAAAGGGCTCGGCCTTGGGCCTACGTGATAGCACTTGGACCCGAACTCGACCAACATATGCATGTCGTGTGACTCAATGAAAACCGCAGCTGAAAATAGTTGGTGAAATGGACCACAGTCGGCATTTAGCGCTTTTTTTCTCACAGCGGTATACAAAGATAAAAGTGGGTGGGTCTATCACTCATCCGAATACCATTGGGAATACAATGTGAGAAGCGCTATTGCTAATCAATTGTGATTATCGAACACTGTCAATAAAGTGAAATGTGTTTCAAAAAAAAAAGAATTCCCATTGACAAGGTGACTTTCAGACAGGTCCCGCTAAGATGAAACCAAGATATGTATTTTGGTCATTGATGACATTAAGCAGTATGTGGTTTTTTTTACACCATTTGTGACCTGGCACAGCATAATGAGGAATAACCCCCACTTTTGAGATTTTGAGATGTTCTAATGATGTGAAAGAGTATATCATTAGCTTTCAAATGATATCAAAATTATTTCCGTGTGAACTTTGGTGTAAACAGTACAAGGGGACTTCGCTCGTTCGTCTGGTACCAGACACAATATAGCAGCGCCATTCTAACTCCTCGAAAGCGGACATTCAAAAAGGTAGGAACTTTACATTTTCATGAGAACAGTACACAAACACTCCCCCGAAATCCTCGTTTTTTTCAACATTTAGAGACAGATTTCGGAAAAATCCTTTGGACATAATGTCATCCGATACATTAATATTCCGAAAATCAAAAAAAAAAAAAAAAAATTCGAATTGAGAAGATACTTTGACTTCAGGCGTTGTTTACTCGAAAAGTGTTTTGGTGGGATATTCCTCATGTCGCTGTGCCGGGTCACATTTGTGTAATACAGTTTCGGGAAAGGACTCACAGACTTTGTAGACTCGGAACCTTGTCGGGCGACTGAGCAGCTGGGGGTACATACTTAAACTGGTTTCCACTGAGCTGCCTGAAATGGATATAGGTTCAGAAGACATTGATAACAGCCAATAAGGTAAAGCACCGAGCTGACTACGCGTCAAAGGAGGGCAAAAACCCTCATTGAATGACATTCTCACCGACGCAAATCACCAGGCAATCGGGGCAAAGCACTGAGCATACAGTGCTGATCACACGTCGGGGAAGGGCAAAACCCTCATTGAATGACATTCTCACCCACGCAAATCACCAGGCAATCGGGGCAAAGCACTGAGCATACAGTGCTGACTACACGTCAGGGAAGGGCAAAACCCTCATTATATGACATTCTCACCGATGCAAATCACCAGGCAATCGGGCAAAGCACTGAGCATACAGTGCTGATCACACGTCGGGGAAGGGCAAAACCCTCATTGAATGACATTCTCACCGACGCAAATCACCAGGCAATCGGGGCAAAGCACTGAGCATACAGTGCTGACTACACGTCGGGGAAGGGCAAAACCCTCATTATATGACATTCTCACCGATGCAAATCACCAGGCAATCGGGCAAAGCACTGAGCATACAGTGCTGATCACACGTCGGGGAAGGGCAAAACCCTCATTGAATGACATTCTCACCGACGCAAATCACCAGGCAATCGGGGCAAAGCAATTAACATACAGTGCTGACTACACGTCGGGGAAGGGCAAAACCCTCATTGAATGACATTCTCACCGATGCAAATCACCAGGCAATCGGGGACAAAGCACTGAGCATACAGTGCTGACTACACATCGGGGAAGGGCAAAACCCTTATTATATGGCATTCTCACCGATGCAAATCACCAGGCAATCGGGGACAAAGCACTGAGCATACAGTGCTGACTACATGTCGGGAAAGGGCAAAAACCCTCATTGAATGACATTCTCACCCACGAAAATCAACAGGCAATGGGGGGGGGCAAAGCACTGAGCACACAGTGCTGATCCCACGTCGGGGAAGGGCAAAATGGCTCGACGAGACTCACAGGTAGTTGAGATACTGAAGACAGGCGAGCGAATCCGTGGCCAGGGTCTCATCCTTGATGGCATTGTAGCTCAGCTGCAACTTTTGCAGGACCGGCATGCGACACAAGTCTTCGTCGTTCACCCCCTCGATGTCGTTGTAATCCAGGTACCTACCACGGTGCGTTGAGTTCAGAAAGAACGAGAACGAAACGATTTCATTCATTACAATACAATCTTAATTTCAATCTAAATGAAATTTAATTTGTTTATTAATTTATTTTTATTTTTGTATTAATCTATTTTTCTATGTCAAACAGATATCTCAAACTGCTATTTTTTTTTATTTTTTTTTTAGGGGTAACAGATCATTGCTCGAGGTCAAAGAATAGCATCCACACGTTGTCTGATCCAACATATGCATGAAATGGCACACCTGTGAACATTTCAGCTCAATTCGCCAACCGAGTCTCGAGAAGAAAGTGAAAACTGCTTTATTTGTTTCGCGAAAATGCAGCATTCAACGAATGGTTCCGAAAAATCTAGTGGGGTGAGAACTATTTCTTTACTCTTTTCTCCCAAAATGTCAGCATTTTAGACAGATCTATTTCAGTGCGAGGTTTCTGCTATAACCATCTTCAAACTTAGTTAATTTTGATTTCTGCATATCTTTAAATCTACACGGGAAGCCAGCATTGGCTGTGCGTATAACGTGAGTTACACTATGAACATCTAAACAGTGAAAATGGGGTGAAAATGTCATTTAGCCGTGAAAAGAAAATTCACCGTGTTTTCACCCTTATTTCATGGCACACAGTTAGCCACGGCATTTTCACGTTGTTTTCACCAGTGGTCTCCAAGGCCACATTCCTGGTGGTAAATGGCTAGAGGCAATTTAGAAGTATCTGGGAGTGACAGTACAGTACCTCTATGGGGGCTGGCGGTCCCTACTGGTAATTGAATTAGCCATCCCTCAAGGCTGCAGCTTGCCACCCTAGATATTCATGTTTTTTTCACAGTCTTTTAGTGACCTGAACATGTCCTTATCAGGTCAGAGAGGCAATTATTCTCACGGTGAATTCACTGTAAAACGCACCGTGAAATCACAGTGACTTTTTAGTTTCACGGCGAAATGACATTTTCACCCCATTTTCACGGTTTAGATGTTCATAGTGTTAGTAGTAGGCCATATAGGTTCATTGTTATGATTAGGGAGGCTAGCTTACAGTTCTTGAACGACGGGCAGGTTGACAAACGGCTGGTGTAGTGGCAGTACATGGTAGTACAAGGTCAGAGCTCCGGAATACTGATCTGAGCTGTACTCGGTGATGTTCCTGATCAGGTTGTGGTCGAGGTATCTACCGAAGAAAACAACTCTTAGGTCTCTTAAATAAGACTTAAGGCTTTGCATGGTGGGTTAATCAATATAGGAAGGTTTGCGGTGACACCATGTATCAGGTCTCTTAAAGGAAGAGGTGTGGTTATGAATAGAACCTGAGTGGTAACTCGACGTTTCGACCAGTATGCTCTGGCCGTCATCAGGAGAATATAGGTATCTTGTCAAAAAGATCATCGGTTGAGTGCCGGTTGAATTCATCCGACCGATACAATTTCCCGGTAGAAAGCCGATTGTACTGAACTCTGGGGTGAAAAATACACGATGGCTATCCAGTGGAAATGACATCGGGTGGGTCAAATCATCCGATACCCAACCGATGATCTTTTTGACAAGATGCCTTAGGGTTTACCTAAATGGCTCATTCGCACAGTGGACATCCAAACCGTGAAAGTATGGCAGAAAAATGTCATGTTGCCGTGAAGAAAAAATTCGCTACAGTTTCACCACTTGTTGACGCTTATGGTGATTTCATCAGCGATCTATTCTAGGCCACATTCTTGGTGGTAAATGCACTGAATGGCCCATTGTGTGCAAGCTGAATGGGGTCATTGCATCCACAGCTATGACTGTGAATGGCTGCACTGAATGGCCCATTATGTACAAGCTGAATAGGGTCATTGCATCCACAGCTGTGACTGTGAATGGGTTGCACTGAATGGCCCATTGTGTACAAGCTGAATAGGGTCATTGCATCCACAGCTGTGACTGTGAAGGGGTGCACTGATAAATGACCCATTATGTTACAAGCTGAATAAGGTCATTGCATCCACAGCTGTGACTGTGAATGGGTGTACTGAATGGCCCATTGTGTACAAGCTGAATAGGGTCATTGCATCCACAGCTATGACTGTGAATGGCTGCACTGAATGGCCCATTATGTACAAGCTGAATAGGGTCATTGCATCCACAGCTGTGACTGTGAATGGGTGCACTGATAAATGACCCATTATGTTACAAGCTGAATAAGGTCATTGCATCCACAGCTGTGACTGTGAATAGCTGCACTGAATGGCCCATTATGTACAAGCTGAATAGGGTCATTGCATCCACAGCTGTGACTGTGAATGGGTTGCACTGAATGGCCCATTGTGTACAAGCTGAATAGGGTCATTGCATCCACAGCTGTGACTGTGAAGGGGTGAACTGATAAATGACCCATTATGTTACAAGCTGAATAAGGTCATTGCATCCACAGCTGTGACTGTGAATGGCTGCACTGAATGGCCCACTGTGTACAAGCTGAATAGGGTCATTGCATCCACAGCTGTGACTGTGAATAGGTGCACTGAATGGCCCACTGTGTACAAGCTGAATAGGATCACTGCATCCACAGCTGTGAATGTGAATTGGTGCACTGAATGGCCCATCGTATGCAAGCTGAATAGGGTCATTGCATCCACAGCTGTGACTGTGAATGGGTTGCACTGAATGGCCCATTATGTACAAGCTGAATAGGGTCATTGCATCCACAGCTGTGACTGTGAATGGCTGCACTGAATGGCCCATTGTGTACAAGCTGAATAGGGTCATTGTATCCACAGCTGTGACTGTGAATGGGTGCACTGAATGGCCCATTTTGTGCAAGCTGAACAGGGTCATTGCATCCACAGCTGTGACTGTGAATGTGTTGCACTGAATGGCCCATTATGTACAAGCTGAATAGGGTCATTGCATCCACAGCTGTGACTGTGAATGGGTGTACTGAATGGCCCTTTGTGTACAAGCTGAATAGGGTCATTGCATCCACAGCTGTGACTGTGAATTGGTGTACTGAATGGCCCATTGTGTGCAAGCTGAACAGGGTCATTGCATCCACAGCTGTGACTGTGAATGTATTGCACTGAAAGGCCCATTGTATTATAAGCTGAAGAGAGTCACTTATGGAGAAGATTTCTCCTTCGGACTTACATATATTTTAGCTTGTCGTACAGTTCGTAGGACAGAACAGCATGAGGCACGTATGGCAGGTGGTTATCACTGAGAAATCTGCATCGGAGAGAAATCAGCACAAGTTCTTGATCATCTTTGGCTAATGAATATGCCCAAGAGACTATGAATGACGATAGATGTTTTGTCATGAAACTGCCATGACTTAAACTCGAAACTCAACTTCTGTGACTCGTGAGTCACGCTCGTTGTTTTCCCTATAACTCGTGACCCAGACTCAGACTCAACCTTTCTGAATAATGACTGGGACTCAGATTTCACCTTTGTGACTCAGACTCATTTTATGACTCAATTTTGTGGCTCAGACCCATCCTTTGTGACTTATTATTCTGAATCAGAATCACTCTTTAAGACTTATGACTCTGACCTGATTGAGACTCAGAATCACTCTTCGTGACTCGTGACTCGAACTCAGACACCATCTTTGTAACTAATGATTGAGACTTAGAATCACTCTTTGTGACTCGTTACTCGAACTCAGACACCATCTTTGTAAGTAATGATTGAGACTTAGAATCACTCTTTATGACTCGTGACTCGAACTCAGACACCATCTTTGTAAGTAATGATTGAGACTTAGAATCACTCTTTGTGACTCGTTACTCGAACTCAGACACCATCTTTGTAACTAATGATTGAGACTTAGAATCACTCTTTGTGACTCGTGACTCGAACTCAGACACCATCTTTGTAACTAATGATTGAGACTTAGAATCACTCTTTGTGACTCGTTACTCGAACTCAGACACCATCTTTGTAACTAATGATTGAGACTCAGAATCACTCTTCGTAACTCATATCTTTTATTCATCCTAATTGTGACTCGTAACTCGAGCTCAGACACCACCATTGTGAGTTTGTGACCAATGATTAGAACTCATCACCTTTGGAACTCATCACTCGGATGACTCAGGACTCGGACGGGGACTCAGAGATGTGAATCGGCCTTGGACTCGGACTCACACTCGATGCTCACTAGAAACACTCACTCGGGACTTTTTTTATTCGGACTCGAGAGACTACTTCGACCCTGGGAGTCTGTAATCTGTGTGACTCATGAGTCGGGCTCGATATCTGGCGACTCAAACATGCCTCTGGGATACTCACAGAGTGGTCAGGTTTACTCCGATGCCCATGAAAGCATTGTAGCGAATAGTGACCAGCTCGAAGCCGTCCTGTTGACTATGCAGTATTCTGCCCCAAAATGTCACCAAAAAAGTTAATTCTTTCGAAACATGATAAATATACTGAATCAAGGTTACTGGCAAACTGAATGAAAATTCCACACAATTTTCCCGTCCTGTGCGATTCATAATTTTAAAAAAAATCATAGACGCTGAAAAAGGGTGAACGAAATTTGCACAAGATAAAAAATATATGTGACCCGGCACAACGACATGAGGAATATCCCACCAAAACACTTTTTAGTAAACAACGCCTGAAGTTAAAGTATCTTCACAATTCGATTACAAATCAATTTTTTTTTTTTTGGTATTTTCGGAAATTTTAAGTATTAGAGGATATTATATTTGGATATCATTTGAAAGCTAATGGTGTACTCTTTCACATCATTAGAAAATCTAAAAATCTCAAAAGTGGGGTTATTCCTCGTTATGCTGTGCCGGGTCACATATTTTCAAAGTGAAAAGGTCCTGCTAGGATCACAACTGGAACTTATAATTTCTTATATTTTGTTAACTTACAATGTCCTCAAAAAGGGGAGATTGGTCACGGATTTGGCCTTCAATGACGTCAGCTTGTTGTAGTTTAAATCCCTTGACAATAGAAAATACAACATATGTACAAGAGCAAGACGGTCAGCAAACATTAGGCAGCGGTTAAGGGGAGATGTACGAGCCTTGTGAGAAGAGAGAGAGACCGACAAAGGTAGGACTTGATAAGTATTGACAAGAGAAAACAGTCAGCAGAATTTGAAAATTTTGCACGGACCTCGATGAACCCTGTGAAAATCTTAATCGTGAAAATTGGGTGAATGTCATGTTGCCACGAAAAACCAACTTTACAGTGATTTCATGGACCCTTTTGAAGTGAATTCACTTTCAACATTTCACCTGCTCTAGCCAAATCACCGCACAACTCATCTGCCATACAGTTGTAGTCTAGGCTGTGATTGTACACAGACTAGACTAGCTTGTGCATTGCAGCCATTTACCACCGAGAATGTGGCCTTGAATAGACCGCTGGTGAAATCACCGTGAAAAGCTGGTGTAAACGCATTTGAGTAGTGAAACCGAGTGATCTTTTCAGGGCAACATGACATTTTCCTCCCTATTTTCACGGTTTCGATGTTCACAGTGCAAACCGAACTATTGTGTCAACTTACAGATGCAAAAGTTGTGGAATGCTATCCATTACTTGAGCAGGTAAATCTTCGAGCTGGTTCCGATGTAACTCCCTGAAATATCACAGAAAGAAAAAAATAAAGTGATATACACAAATGTTGCAAACTGCTTACTGACTACAATTACCAAAATGCAAATCTCAAAATTAAGTGGGTCTGACGTTTCGATCCTATTAAGACCTTTCTCAAAGGTCCTGCTAGGATCGAAACGTCAGGCCCACTAAATTTTGAGAAAGAAAAAAATAGTGGAAAATGGTTGACAGAAACTTCCACTATTGGTTGGTAGACTGCCAGCCAAGGCTGACAAATGGAACTGGAAGGGGTGACTAGTCTGAAGCAAGGCAAGAGCCTCCATCCATATTGATCGGTAGACTGCCAGCCAAAGCTGACAAATAGAACTGGGAGGGAGTGACTAGTCTGAAGCAAGGTATGAGCCTCAATCCATATTGATCGGTAGACTGCCAGCCAAAGCTGACAAATAGAACTGGGAGGGAGTGACTAGTCTGAAGCAAGGCATGAGCCTCCATCACCTATTGGTGGTAGACAGCCAGCCATGGCTGACAAATAGAACTGGGAGGGGGTGACTAGTCTGAAGCAAGGCATGAGCCTCCATCCATATTGATCGGTAGACTGCCAGCCAAGGCTGACAAATAGAACTGGGAGGGAGTGACTATAGTCTGAAGCAAGGCATGAGCCTCCATCACCTATTGGTGGTAGACAGCCAGCCATGGCTGACAAATAGAACTGGGAGGGAGTGACTAGTCTGAAGCAAGGCATGAGCCTCCATCCCCTATTGGTTGGTAGACTGCCAGCCAAGGCTGACAAATAGAACTGGGAGGGGGTGACTAGTCTGAAGCAAGGCATGAGCCTCCATCCCCTATTGGTCGGTAGTCTGCCAGTCAAGTCTGACAAATCCTGACTTGACTTCCCCCATTCATCCACTTACAGAATCTTAAGGTTCTGCAGTTGCCGAAATGCCTTTGGTGCGATGTAGTTGATAGCGTTGTTGCTAAGATTCCTGGAAAGACAACATTTAAACAAACAGAAAACAATTATCAAGGAGCTCAAAATGGATGAGCAACACCCTGTTCGTGTCTAATATGTGACAATTCGTCGACTGTTGTAGTGATTGAAGGCAGCCTTCAAGATGAAGTCCCTCTGAAAAGTTCGCCTAATGTGTGTTGAAGGGGACATCATTATAGGTCTTCGAATAGGCAATGATCTAAGATAGGCACCAGACACTATGAACATCTAAACCGTGAAAATGTGGTGAAAATTTCATTTAGCCGTGAAAAGAAAATTCACCGTGTTTTCACCCCTATTTCATGGCACACAGTTAGCCAAGTCGTTTTCACGGTGTTTTCACCAGTGGTCTCCAAGGCCATATTCCTGGTGGTAAATGGCTAGAGGCAATTTAGAAGTATCTGGGAGTGACAGTTACAAGGACACCATACAGCACCTCTATGGGTGCTGGTGGTTCCTACTGGTAATTAAATTAGCCATCCCTCAAGGCTGGAGCTTGCCACCCTAGATATTCACGCTTTTTTCACGGTCTCTTTAGTGACCTGAAGATGTCCTTCTCAGGTCAGAGAGGTGATTATTTTCATGGTGAATTCACTGTAAAATGCACCAAGAAATCACTGTGACTTTTTAGTTTCACGGCGAAATTACATTTTCACCCCTTTTTCGCGGTTTAGATGTTCATAGTGAGATACCGGTGGGAGACAGGTATAAAGATGGGTAGATGAGCTTGATAGTTACTTAAGGGGTACAGTATATTGGTTCAGCATAGTTAGGAAGAGGAGGGAGAGAAAGGAAGAGACGATGAGGGTGGAGGATGATTAGGCGGAGGGGTATTGGGATTTTGGGAGGTACGGGGAGGAGGATGAGGGAGGTGATGGGAAGGAGGATTGGGAGGAGGACGGGGAGGAGAAGGACGATGATCGGGATGATGATGATGATGAGGAGGAGGAGGAGGAGGAGGAGGGGGATCGGGATAAGGAGGATAAAGATGATGATGAGGATGGTGGAGATGGTAATGATGGTGATGATGATGGTGATGAATCATCAAGTGGTGATGGTGGTGATTGTGATAAAAAATGAGGATGGTGGAGATGGTGATGATGGTGATGGTGATGAAGGGATGGTGATGATGGTGATGATGATGATGGTGATGAATCATCAGGTGATGATGGTGGTGATGGTGGTGATGGTGATGGGGAAGAGGATGGTGGAGATGGTGATGAAGGTGATGGTGGAGATGGTGATGGTGGTGATGATGGTGATGATGGTGATGATGATGGTAATGAATCATCAGGTGGTGATGGTGGTGATGGTGGTGATGGTGGTGATGATGGTGATGGTGGTGATGGTGGTGATGGTGGTGATGGTGATGATGATGAGGGTGGTGGAGAGGTGATGGTGGTGGAGATGGTGATGGTGTTGATGATGGTGATGATGATGGTGATGAATCATCAGGTGGTGATGGTGGTGATGGTGATGATGGGGAGGATGGTGGTGATAGTGATGATGGTGGTGATGGTGATGGTGATGAAGGTGATGGTGGAGATGGTGATGATGGTGATGATGGTGATGATGGTGGTGATGGTGATGGTGATGAAGGTGATGGTGAAGATGGTGATGGTGGTGATGATGGTGATGATGATGGTGATGAATCATCAGGTGGTGATGGTCATGATGATGAGGATGGTGGAGATGGTGATGATGGTGGTGGTGATGAAGGGGATGGTGATGATTGTGATGGTGGAGATGGTGATGGTGGTGATGATGGTTATGATGATGGTGATGAATCATCAGGTGGTGATGGTCATGATGATGAGGATGGTGGAGATGGTGGTGATGGTGGTGGTGATGAAGGGGATGGTGATGATGGTGATGATGATCATGGTGATGATGATGATGATGGTGATGAATCATCAGGTGGTGATGGTGGTGATGGTTGTTATGGTGGTGATAATGAGAATGATGACGATTATGAGGATGATGATGATGGTGGTGGTGGTGGTGGTGGTGAGGATGGTGAGGATGGTGAGGATGGTGATGATGGTGGTGATGATGATAGTGTCGATGATGATTAGAAAAAGGAGGATAAAGGGAAAGAGGGAAATGAGGATTAGGAGGTTGAGGATCGGGAAGATGAAGAGTCGGAGAAAGAGGAAAGTGAAGAAGATGAGTAGTATGAGGAGGAGAACCAGAATGATGAGGATGATGAGGGAGATGGAGAAGGGGATGATGATTAGGATGGGGATGTCAACTCAGATTTTATTTTTTGAAGGGAGGATGTTGGGACAAGAGGTGAGCGGGACTTACAGGTGCTGGAGAGAGGCGGAGGCTAAGGGCAGCAGAATTCGCTTGGAGACGGAGGTGATGAGGTTGTCGTCTAGGGAGAGGAACGTCAGGTTGTTCATGTTCTGCAAAGCGTCTCCGGGAATTGCCGTCAGCTGGTTCATGCTGAGACCTCTGCCGAGAAAGAAAAACAATCACCCCAAAACACATTCAGCAGAGGGTCGTGCTCGCAATTAGCCCACTGCGCAATCATCTTTTGCTCCATGTGATCTACAGTCAGTTCCAATTGTCTTGATCTTGGTTTGACATTGAGTTGATAAGGCCATGTCCAAAACGTCTAGAGCTAGGTCTATGTCTAGATCTTCCCCGTTGAATATACACAGAGATGCGAAGATAATAGCCCTAGCCGTAGCTCTGGCCAGTAATCTATGGTCACTCCATAGTATCTATGATGCGATTATACTGCATATTAGTTTGCTCGAATTGGTTCAGGACCTCAGATGAGGTGCGGTCGTTGCCACGGGTGGTAAGGCCACGAGTTGAATAGCGCCCTCAGTTGTTCTAGGGACTCACAGGTACTCGATGGTGGTCTTGGAGAAGAATCCCGTCGGTAACCAGTTTATGTTGTTCTCCATGAGACTCCTATAGGGAGAAGCGGAGGAAATACACATAGCAAATGCTAGTTATAAGCTGCTCTCGTAAAATCTACAGTGGGTGACGATGTAATCCAAGCAGAACCTTTGGATCCTAGCAGCACCTTTGGATCCTAGTAGAACCTTCCAATCCTACAAGGACCTTCAAAACCTAGAAAAACCTTACCTATCCTAGAAGGACCTTCCCTATCCTAGGACCTTCCTATACTAGAAGGACCTTCCTATCCTAGAAGGACCTTCCTACCCTGGAAGGACCTTCCTATCCTAGAAGGACCTTCCTACCCTGGAAGGACCTTCCTACCCTAGAAGGACCTTCCTACCCTGGAAGGACCTTCCTACCCTGGAAGGACCTTCCTATCCTAGAATGACCTTCCTATCCTAGAATGACCTTCCTGTCCTAGAAGGACCTTCCTGTCCTAGAAGGACCTTCCTACCCTGGAAGGACCTTTCCTACCCTATAAGGACCTTCCTATACTAGAAGGACCTTCATGTACTAGAAGGACCTTCCTATACTAGAAGAACCTTCCCTATCCTAGATGGACCATCCCTATCCTAGAAGGACCTTCCTGTCCTAGAAGGACCTTCTTGTCCTAGAAGGACCTCCCCTATCCTAGAAGGACCTTCCCTATCCTAGAAGTACCTTCCTATCCTAGAAGGACCTTCCTATCCTAGAAGGAACTTCCTATCCTAGAAGGACCTGCCTATTATAGAAGGACCTTCCTATCCTAGAAGTACATTCTTATCCTAGAAGGAACTTCCTATCCTAGAAGGACCTGCCTATCATAGAAGGACCTTCCTATCCTATAAGGACCTTCCAATCCTAGAAGGATCTTCCTATTATATAAGCACCTTCCTATCCTAGAAGGACCTACCTCTCCTAGGAACTTCCTGTCCTAGAAAGACCTTCCTATCCTAGAAGTACCTTCCTATCCTAGAAGTACCTTCCTATCCTAGAAGTACCTTCCTATACTAGAAGGACATTCCTATCCCAGAAGAACCTTCCTGTCCTAGAAGAACCTTCCTGTCCTAGAAGAACCTTCCCTATCCTAGAAGGACCTTCCCTATCCTAGAAGGACCTTCCTGTCCTAGAAGGACCTTCCTGTCCTAGAAGGACCACCTTATCCTAGAAGGCCCTTCCCTAACCTAGAAGGACCTTCCTAACCTAGAAGGACCATCTTATCCTAGAAGGACCTTTCTATCCTAGAAGGTCCTTCCCATCCGATCCCAGCAAGACCTTTCAATCCTAGCAGGGTCTCGGGACCTATAGCAGGTCCTATCTGTCCAAAGATTACCTTTCGTAAGCTGGACCTTAACATCAGGCTCACACAAAAAAAAGTGTTTATAATCAGTTGCGTGTATTTAAGGGAATATATCATTAACACCGTCACACGAAAGTATCATCGTGTATTCTGCCTTCGAGAGATATAGTCACTTTAGGGTTCTCATATCACGTCCTGGAAATTGTTCGGACTTGCAAATGTTCGTCATTCGACATGTCAGTTAGCAGTTTGACAAATTTCTGCATTGCCTCAGGATCAATACAATGATGTTCTGCAAAGCAAGAGGTTTGAACGATCAGTTGTTGAAGTAGCACGATTAACTTACACTCTCTTTAACGTCGGGGAAAAGGTGATTGTTCTGTAAGTCGACGGAGACAAGATGATCTGGTTCCTGGTTAAGTCTCTGTGAAGAAGAGATGAGAATAAAAATTAGGATAGCTGGTCTGAAGCATAGCACAAGTATCCATCCCATTTGTCGGTAGACTACCAATCAGGGTGCTGACAAAATAGAACTTGGAGAGATGATGTCTAGTCTAAAGCAATACATAAGCCTCCATCCCCATTGGTTGGTAGACAGCCAGCCAAGGCTGACAAATAGAACTGGGAGGGGTGACAAGTCTGAAGGAAGGCATGAGCCTCCATCCTTTATTGGTTGGTAGACTGCCAGCCGATGCTGACAAATAGAACTGGGAGGGGTGACTAGACTGAAGCAAGGCATGAGCCTCCATCCCCTATTGGTTGGTAGACTGCCAGCCAAGGCTAACAAATAGAACTGGGAGGGGTGACTAGTCTGAAGCAAGGCATAAGCCTCCATCTTCTATTGGTTGGTTGACTGCCAGCCAAGGCTGACAAATAGAACTGGGAGGGGTGACTAGTCTGAAGCAAGGCATGAGCCTCCATCCCCTATTGGTTGGTAGACAGCCAGCCATGGCTGCCAACTAGAACTGGGAGGGGGTGACTAGTCTGAAGCAAGGCATGAGCCTCCATCCCCTATTGGTTGGTAGACAGCCAGCCATGGCTGCCAACTAGAAATGGGAGGGGGTGACTAGTCTGAAGCAATGCATGAGCCTCCATCCCCTATTGGTTGGTAGACTGCCAGCCAAGGCTGACAAAAAATATAACTGGGAGAGGGGTGACTAGTCTGAAGCAATGCATGAGCCTCCATCCCCTATTGGTTGGTAGACTGCCAGCCAAGGCTCACAAATAGAATTGGGAGGGGGTGACTAGTCTGAAGCAAGGCATGAGCCTCCATCCCCTATTGGTTGGTAGACTGCCAGCCAAGGCTCACAAATAGAATTGGGAGGGGGTGACTAGTCTGAAGCAAGGCATGAGCCTCCATCCCCTATTGGTTGGTAGACTGCCAGCCAAGGCTGACAAATAGAACTGGGAGGGGTGACTAGTCTGAAGCAAGGCATGAGCCTCCATCCCCATTGGTTGGTAGACTGCCAGCCAAGGCTGACAAATAGAACTGGGAGGGGTGACTAGTCTGAAGCAAGGCATGATGAGCCTCCATCCCCTATTGGATGGTAGACTGCCAGCCAAGGCTGACAAATAGAAATGGGAGGGGGTGACAAGTCTGAAGCAAGGCATGATGAGCCTCCATCCCCTATTGGTTGGTAGACTGCCAGCCATGGCTGACAAATAGAACTGGGAGAGGGGTGACAAGTCTGAAGCAAGGCATGAGCCTCCATCCCCTATTGGTTGGTAGACTGCCAGCCAAGGCTGACAAAAAATAGAACTGGGAGAGGGGTGACTAGTCTGAAGCAATGCATGAGCCTCCATCCCCTATTGGTTGGTAGACTGCCAGCCAAGGCTGACAAATAGAACTGGGAGGGGGTGACAAGTCTGAAGCAAGGCATGATGAGCCTCCATCCCCTATTGGATGGTAGACTGCCAGCCAAGGCTGACAAATAGAACTGGGAGGGGGTGACTAGTCTGAAGCAAGGCATGAGCCTCCATCCCCTATTGGTTGGTAGACTGCCAGCCATGGCTGACAAATAGAACTGGGAGGGGGTGACAAGTCTGAAGCAAGGCATGATGAGCCTCCATCCCCTATTGGTTGGTAGACTGCCAGCCAAGGCTGACAAATAGAACTGGGAGGGGTGACTAGTCTGAAGCAAGGCATGATGAGCCTCCATCCCCTATTGGTTGGTAGACTGCCAGCCATGGCTGACAAATAGAACTGGGAGGGTTACTAGTCTGAAGCAAGGCGTGAGCCTCCATCCCCTATTGGTTGGTTGACTACCAGCCAAGGCTCACAAATAGAACTAGGAGGGTGATCTGAGGGATTACAATATTAATTCTTACAGTTCCTTCAAGCTTGTGCAGTTGGAAAGATCGGGGAACACTGTGATATCCGTGCTGTGTATTGTCCTGTAGGTGAACAGATATAATCATTGTTATTCAATACCAATTCTCTCAATTGAATTTATTCAAATTCTGGACGCAGGCGACCCCATTATAGGCGTGAGTGTAGTGGGGTCAGCTTAGGTATACAGGGATTGGGCAGAAGTGGGCATTCCAGGAGATGACTCGTGGTATCCTCCTCCCCACATTCACATACTGATTGAAACCCCATTTGTGACCCGGCACAGCATAATGAGGAATAACCCCCACTTTTGAGATTTTGAAATATTCAAATGATGTAAAAGAGTATACCATAAGCTTTCAAACGATATCCAGATTATTTCTGTGTGAACTTTGTTGCAAATAGTACAAGGGGACTTCGCTCGTTCATTTGGTACCAGACACAATATACCAGCACCATTCCAACTCCTCGAAAGCGGCCATTCAGAAAAGCAGGAACTTTATATTTTCATGAAAACAGTACACAAATACTCCCCGAAATTAAACATTTAGAGACGGATTTCGGAACAATCCTTTGGACATAATATCCTCCAATACATTAACTTTCCGAAAATACAAAAAACAAAAATTGATTTTTTTTTTTTTTTTTTTTTTTTTTTTTTATCGAATTGAGAAGATACCAAGACTTCAGGCGTTGTTTACTCGAAAAGTGTTTTGGTGGGATATTCCTCGTGTCGCTGTGCCGGGTCGCAATATATATGGCTATGGAGGCTCTGGTTGAGGGGTTCAGTGGAGTGAAGGGAACTGGGCCTGGATCTTAGTCGCTTCGCGCTGGCTCACAGTTGTAAGGATGGTGGGTCGACTAATAGATTTAGGCACAGTTGGACACGGCATTGACTATACTGGTGTCGTAGAGACGGACAAGACTCACAGTTTCTCCAACTTTGTGAGGTAGCTGAAGGTGTTTCGGTCCACATATCTGAGATTGCCGATAATGAGTCTGTGAAAAAAAGAGGAGAGATTTGAACAATCTTAAAACCGTCTTCGGACAATTCAACCGCTTGGTCTCAACATCAAAGGGAAGGGCAAGCAGTAGGGAAGGGATCAAAGGAGGAAAGCTGGTAGACAGACCAGGGTGATATCAAAGGGAAAGAGAAAGCAGTATAGGGAAGGGATCAAAGAGGGAAAGCTGTTAGACAGACCAGGGTGAGATCAAAGGGAAGGGCAAACAATAGGGAAGGAATCAAAGGAGGAAAGCTGGTAGACAGACCAGGGTGGGATCAAAGGGAACGGCAAGCAGTAGGGAAGGGATCAAAGGAGGAAAGCTGGTAGACAGACAAGGGTGAGGTCAAAGGGAAGGGCAAACAATAGGGAAGGGATCAAAGGAGGAAAGCTGGTAGACAGACCATGGTGAGATCAAAGGGAAGGGCAATCAGTAGGGAAGGGATCGAAGGATGAAAGCTGGTAGACAGACCAGGGTGAGATCAAAGGGAAGGGCGAGCACCCGGGAAGGGATCAAAGGGGAAAAGACAGCAAACAGACTTTGGAATGGGAAATCTAGACATTCACTTACATTTCTGTTGTCTGTGGGTTGAAATTCTCCCTGGTCAGGTTGTAGACGTTTTCATTTGTTATAACCCTGAAATGATACAAATAAACGTTCAAGTTCATGCGAGTTCAAAAGTTCGAAAGCTGGGGTCAAAGGTTCGAATCCTGCTTGTCTGGCTTTGATTTGGCCAGATTTTCGTAGAAATATGGCTTGGATGATGGCAACACATTTTTTTTTTTGGGGGGGGTTCGTTTTGTCTGGAGGTAATGAGTAGGGAAAAAATCCAATCGGCTAAGAAATTCATGCAACAATAATTGTACAAACAGTGAAGCTCAATAAAAAAAACCTGGGAGTTTATTCTTCAATTTCATGTGTAATTTGGACCATATTTGGCTTTAAGTGTGGCCCTATTTTGCTGTAGAAGTGGAGGGGCCCAGCCTATAAATACAGTCCTTGCAGAAATTTTGCTTGGCTGGCTACACATTTCGGGGGTGTTTTTTTATCTGGGGGGTAATTTGCGAGAATTTTTTTTTTTTTAAATCGGCTGACACAAAAATTGAAACGAATCCGAGAGATGAAGGTCCAAACTACAATTTTCAGTAAAGCTACAAGAACTGAGGAACTTTTAAACCGTGAAAAGGGGGTGAAAATGTGAAAATAAAATAATAACTGGGATTTCACGGTGCATTTTACAGTGAATTCACCGTGAACAAATCGTCTCTCTGACCTGATAAGGACATCTTCAGGTCACTAAAGAGACCGTGAAAAAAAACCCGGGAATATCTAGGATGGCAAGCTCCAGGCTTCGGGGATGACTAATTCAATTACCAGTATATAGGGACCACCAGCCCCCATCGAGGTACTGTATGGTGTCCTTGTAACTGTCACTCCCAGATACTTCTAAATTGCCTCTAGCCATTTATCACCAGGAATGTGGCCTTGGAGACCACTGGTGAAAAAACCCTGAAAATGACTTGGCTATCTGTGTGCCATGAAATAGGGGTGAAAACATGGTGAATTTTCTTTTCACGGCTAAATGACATTTTCACTCGGTTTTCACCAAAAATCTTATAGCGCGCAAACCGCGCAAGATGGACTACTCTGAGCAAAATGTGAAGTACGCACTGGACGCCAGATGCGAGAGAGTCACAAACAATAAAAAAATATACAACTTTGGATGCGTGAACAGAATGTGATAACTTTCGATGTGGTGTGACCAAGAAATGGAGAGAATGTGTGCGACTTTGCTTACTTTGCGTCCAGTGCGTACTTCACCCTGATGCATGCGATCTCGCAAGAGTAGGCTATCTTGCGACGCTTCGCGCGCTTTAAGTTCTTTGGTTTTCACGGTTTAGATGTTCACAGCGTTCAGTGGGAGCTAGATTAAGTGTTCTGCACCCTTACACATTTGTCGTAGCCGTGCAGTCAGCCGTTCCATCGGTGCTGCACGAGCAGGTGCATGATTTCGAGATGTAGTCGTTCGTCCTTCTGCCATATCCGCCGCTGAGGGTTGTCCAGGCTGACCAAAGACCGTTGAACATGTCAGACCCTGCACCGAGAAGCGAAGGATCAGAAAGGCACGGACAATGTCATAATACAAGTGACAATACAAATGACATTGGATTGGTTTGAATTGGAATGGATTGGATTGATCGAGTTGGATCGGATCGGATCGGATCGGAAAGGATAGGATAGGATTGGATTGGATTGGATTGGATTGGATTGGATTGGATTGGATTGGATTGGATTGGATAGGATAGGATTGGATTGGATTGGATTGGATTGGATTGGATTGGATTGGATTGGATTGGATTGGATTGGATTGGATTGGATTGGATTGGATTGGATTGGATTGGATTGGATTGGATTGGATTGGATTGGATTGGATTGGATTGGATTGGATTGGATTGGATTGGATTGGATTGGATTGGATTGGATTGGATTGGATTGGATTGGATTGGATTGGATTGGATTGGATTGGATTGGATTGGATTGGATTGGATTGGATTGGATTGGATTGGATTGGATTGGATTGGATTGGATTGGATTGGATTGGATTGGATTGGATTGGATTGGATTGGATTGGATTGGATTGGATTGGATTGGATTGGATTGGATTGGATTGGATTGGATTGGATTGGATTGGATTGGATTGGATTGGATTGGATTGGATTGGATTGGATTGGATTGGATTGGATTGGATTGGATTGGATTGGATTGGATTGGATTGGATTGGATTGGATTGGATTGGATTGGATTGGATTGGATTGGATTGGATTGGATTGGATTGGATTGGATTGGATTGGATTGGATTGGATTGGATAAGATTAAATTGGATTGGATAAGATTAAATTGGATTAGATTGGATTGGATTGGATTGGATTGGATCGGATTGGATTAGATTGGATTGGATTGGATTGGATTGGATTGGATTGGATTGGATTGGATTGGATTGGATCGGATCGGATTGGATTGGATTGGATTGGATTGGTTTGGATTGAATTGGATTGGATTGGATTTGATAAGATTAAATTGGATTGGATTGGATTGGATTGGACTGTATTGGATCGGATTGGATCGGTTTGGATTGGATTGGTTTGGATTGGATTCGATTGGATTCGATTGGATTCGATTGGATTCGATTGGATTCGATTGGATTCGATTGGATTCGATTGGATTCGATTGGATTCGATTGGACTGGATTGGATTAGATTGGATTGTATTGGATTGAATTGATTTGAATTTGATTGGATTGGATTGGAATGGATTGGATTGCATTGCATTGGAACGGATTGGATCGGGATGGGTATAGGAAAGGACTTAAATGGAAAGGACTTAAATGGAAAGGTTTGGATTGGATTGGATTGGATTGGATTGGTTTGGATTGGATTGGATTGGATTGGATTGGATTGGATTGGATTGGATTGGATTGGATTGGATTGGTTTGGATTGGATTGGATTGGATTGGATTGGATTGGATTGGATTGGATTGGATTGGATTGGATTGGATTGGATTGGATTGGATTGGATTGAATTGGATTGGATTGGAACGGATTGGATCGGAATGGATAGGAAAGGACTTAAAAGGAAAGGGTTGGATTCGATGAGGTTGGATTGGAAAGCAATCGATCAAATTGAATTGGAATGGAATTAATGGATTTGGATTAAATTGGATTGGTTGGGATTGGATTGGATTGGATTGGATCGGGAACAAAGCCTTTCCAAGACTCATTACACGGTTTCCTACCGGTCTGGTATTCTATGCCGTTGTCGCCGTATCTCTGGTTCCAATAGTCGGCGCCGTACCAGTTGCCTTTCGTCTCTCTGGCTCCAAAGACGACCACCACCACCAACAGCACCCAGACTCGCACAGAAGCCTTCGTTGCCATGCCGACGTTGCAACCCCTTCACACCAGTCACCCTAGTAACCTGCAAGGGGGAAATCCCAGATGCGGAGGCTGGTTGCGAAAGATCCCCTCATCAACCATGTTAACATTAACACCAGCTTTTATCGGTCGGATGAATTCAACTGACTCTGACTCTGACTCTGCCTCTGCCTCTGCCTCTGCCTCTGCCTCTGCCTCTGCCTCTGCCTCTGCCTCTGCCTCTGCCTCTGCCTCTCCCTCTCCCTCTCCCTCTCCCTCTCCCTCTCCCTCTCCCTCTCCCTCTCCCTCTCCCTCTCCCTCTCCCTCTCCCTCTCCCTCTCCCTCTCCCTCTCCCTCTCCCTCTCCCTCTCCCTCTCCCTCTCCCTCTCTCTCCCCCTTCTCTCCCTCCCTCCCTCCTCCTCCTCTCTCTCTCTCTCTCTGTCTCCCTCCTCTCTCTCTCTCTCTCTCTCCCTCTTCCTCTCTCTCTCCCTCTGTCCCTCTCTCTCTCTCTCACTCTCTGTCTATCTCTGTCTCTCTCCATTTCTCTCTCCATTTCTCTCTCTCTCTCTCTCTCTCTCTCTCTCTCGAGAGAGAGAGAGAGAGAGAGAGAGAGAAAGGTGGAAGTTTGTATGGATTTCCAACGATCACCCGCGGACCGTCATTGGAACAAGATGCCCAGTTTTTTACGAATACCGCCCTCTATCTGAAAAAAAGAGGTAGTGATCATGTAGGTTTTAGTGTTAAATGTTATATGACTTCGTTTCCACTGTTTTCTCAATACGTTGTTGACGAATTGAGCCGAAACTTGCGCAGATGTTTGATGTCATGTTGGGTTGGACAAAGTGCTTTAAAAAAAATACAGTACATGTATACGCGGTCTTTGTTGACCCAAATTATTCAAACATTTTGTTGACCCACTTCACGGAAGAGACTGCAATCGACAATGCCCGGCGTGTTGACAAGGCTGAAATAGACCCCTTACGATGATTACCAGGGGTCCATGGACGAGCTTATGGGGACTTAGGAGTGGTGGTGAAAGTGTGATATAATCCATTGGACACACAATGACACTCACAACAGCTGTTACAGAACTGTACACCTGTGAAGACTAGCCTTGTCCAAAGCGGTTTCTCCCGTACGGCACTGGGCAGAGATCCCGGCCAAACGCGCGCAAACCACGGCACAACGGCGCTACCACGCCGGTTCGGATATGTACATATTATACGTACATGGCACGCAGACCACGCTCTCCTCTCCCTCCCCCCCCCCCTCTCTCTCTATCTCTCTCTCTCTCCTTCTCCCTCCCTGTCCCCCTCTCCCTCGTCCTCCCCTCTCTCCCCTCTCTCTCTCCTTCTCCCTCCCCTGTCCCCCTCCCTCCTCCTCTTCCGCTCCTTCTCTCCTTCCCCTCTCTCTCCTTCTCCCTCCCCTGTCCACCCTCTCCCTCCTCATCTCCCTCCTCCTCTCCCTTCTCCTCTCCCTCCCCTCTCTCTCCTTCTCCGTCCCCCGTCCACCCTCTCCCTCCTCCTCTCCCTCATCCTCTCCCTCCTCCTCTCCCCCTTCTCTCCACCCCATCTCTCCTTCTCCCTCCACGTCCACCCTCTCCCTCCCCTCTCACCCTCTCCCTCCCCTCCCTCGATCCCTCAACCTCCCCCTCTCCCTCCCTTCCCCTCTACCTCCCCTTCCCCACTCCCTCCCCTCCCCCTCCAAGTCCCTGCCCCTCTCCCTCCCCTCCCCCTCCAAGTCCCTGCCCCTCTCCCTCCCCTCCCCCTCCAAGTCCCTGCCCCTCTCCCTCCCCTCCCCCTCCTCCTCTCCCCCTTCTCTCCACCCCATCTCTCCTTCTCCCTCCACGTCCACCCTCTCCCTCCCCTCTCACCCTCTCCCTCCCCTCCCTCGATCCCTCAACCTCCCCCTCTCCCTCCCTTCCCCTCTACCTCCCCTTCCCCACTCCCTCCCCTCCCCCTCCAAGTCCCTGCCCCTCTCCCTCCCCTCCCCCTCCAAGTCCCTGCCCCTCTCCCTCCCCTCCCCCTCCAAGTCCCTGCCCCTCTCCCTCCCCTCCCCCTCCAAGTCCCTGCCCCTCTCCCTCCCCTCCCCCTCCAAGTCCCTGCCCCTCTCCCTCCCCTCCCCCTCCAAGTCCCTTCCCCACTCCCTCCCCTCCCCCTCCAAGTCCCTGCCCCTCTCCCTCCCCTCCCCCTCCAAGTCCCTGCCCCTCTCCCTCCCCTCCCCCTCCAAGTCCCTGCCCCTCTCCCTCCCCTCCCCCTCCAAGTCCCTGCCCCTCTCCCTCCCCTCCCCCTCCAAGTCCCTGCCCCTCTCCCTCCCCTCCCCCTCCAAGTCCCTGCCCCTCTCCCTCCCCTCCCCCTCCAAGTCCCTGCCCCTCTCCCTCCCCTCCCCCTCCAAGTCCCTGCCCCTCTCCCTCCCCTCCCCCTCCAAGTCCCTGCCCCTCTCCCTCCCCTCCCCCTCCAAGTCCCTGCCCCTCTCCCTCCCCTCCCCCTCCAAGTCCCTGCCCCTCTCCCTCCCCTCCCCCTCCAAGTCCCTGCCCCTCTCCCTCCCCTCCCCCTCCAAGTCCCTGCCCCTCTCCCTCCCCTCCCCCTCCAAGTCCCTGCCCCTCTCCCTCCCCTCCCCCTCCAAGTCCCTGCCCCTCTCCCTCCCCTCCCCCTCCAAGTCCCTGCCCCTCTCCCTCCCCTCCCCTCCAAGTCCCTGCCCCTCTCCCTCCCCTCCCCCTCCAAGTCCCTGCCCCTCTCCCTCCCCTCCCCCTCCAAGTCCCTGCCCCTCTCCCTCCCCTCCCCCTCCAAGTCCCTGCCCCTCTCCCTCCCCTCCCCCTCCAAGTCCCTGCCCCTCTCCCTCCCCTCCCCCTCCAAGTCCCTGCCCCTCTCCCTCCCCTCCCTCCTCCTCTCCCTCTTCCTTTCCCTCCCCTCACTCCTCCTCTTCCTCTTCCTTTCCCTCCCCTATACCTGTCCCTGTCCCTGTCCCTGTCCCAGCCCCTGTCCCTGCTCCTGTCCCTGTCCCTGTCCCTCTCCCGGTCCCTGTCCATGTCCCTGTCCCTGTCCCTGTCCCCGTCCCTGTCCCCGTCCTGTCCCTGCTCCTGTCCCTGTCCCTGTCCCTCTCCCCGTCCCTGTCCATGTCCCTGTCCCTGTCCCTGTCCCTGTCCCTGTCCCTGTCCCTGTCCCTGTCCCTGTCCCTGTCCCTGTCCCTGTCCCTGTCCCTGTCCCTGTCCCAGTCCCTGCTCATGTCCCTGTCCCTGTCCCTCTTCCCGTCCCTGTCCCTGTCCCTGTCCCTGTCCCTGTCCCTGTCCCTGTCCCTGTCCCTGTCCCTCTCCCCGTCCCTGTCCCTGTCCCTGTCCCTGTCCCTGTCCCTGTCCCTGTCCCTGTCCCTGTCCATCTCCCCGTCCCTGTCCCTGTCCCTGTCCCCGTCCCTGTCCCTGTCCCTGTCCCTGTCCCTCTCCCTGGCCCTGTCCCTGTCCCTGGCCCTGCCCCTGTCCCTGTCCCTGTCCCTGCCCCTCTCCCTCTCCCTCTCCCTCTCCCTCTCCCTCTCCCTCTCCCTCTCCCTCTCCCTATCCCTCTCCCCGTCCCTGTCCCTGTCCCTGTCCCTGTCCCTGTCCCTGTCCCTGCCCCTGCCCCTCTCCCTCTCCCTCTCCCTCTCCCTCTCCCTCTCCCTGTCCCTCTCCCTCTCCCTCTCCCTCTCCCTCTCCCTCTCCCTCTCCCCGTCCCTGTCCCTGTCCCTGTCCCTGTCCCCGTCCCTGTCCCTGTCCCTGTCCCTGTCCCTGTCCCTGTCCCTGTCCCTGTCCCTGTCCCTGTCCCTGTCCCTGTCCCTGTCCGCCCTGTCCCTCTCCCTCTCCCTCTCCCTCTCCCTCTCACTCTCCCTCTCCCTCTCCCCGTCCCTCTCCCTCTCCCTCTCCCTCTCCATCCCCATCTCTCTTTCCTGTTTTACCTTCGGGGTAATAGATCAGTCTCCCGTTCACCGAACACACAAGAGCACAATAGACACCCAAAAGGAGAGCCTTAAAAGGTGTTTACACACTCAATCCCTCCCCCACCCCACAAATGGCCTTGTCCACCTTTTCAACTTCCTTCAGACACAGCGTTGTAGCCCGATATAATCGGGGGAGGGGAAAATCCCTCGATCCTCCAGTTAAGCAATAGAGTTGCCTATTCGTTAATCCTGCACGCACGTCTGCAGATG
>OX465122.1:8012583-8072583 GCA_949987565.1 Luidia sarsii
AGGTCGTCCGTGTGGTCCCCTGACTTCACAGTATTTGTCAGGATGTTTAGCTCTTGGAACCAGACTATCAGCTGATAGACTGGTTCAACCAGCCTGCAATGCTGACGATATACAATCAAGTCAGAGAACCACAGGGACGACTGCCGTAACAACAGCCACTGCGTACTTCAATGTTTAAACTACCCGGAATTAACAGAATAACGATGTGGTTTAGCCATGGAGCTATAGCTCCATGGTTTAGCTAAGTTAACCGAGATGATAATGGTGGTTTTAGTTTCACTAACCAACGCACGATAGCTTATTATAGGCTACTACTAAACCTCAGCAAACCAGCATCTGATTGTGGTGAAGATCATTGCACATGTTTTATTTCATGCTTTTAAAAAGACAAGAATGAATTTGCCATGAAAATCATTTAGGGCCTACATGTACAATGTATAATACATACATGTAATGTACAATACATGGCAATACCTGTAGACTCTATAGATGCATGTACAGCATGAACAATTAACTAAAACAATAATTCATAAAACTTCAAAATTCTGTAAGATGTGCAGCTCCTTTTTCATGAAAAAGGAGGTTACACAAATTGCCCAATTTGGCTTTTCATTCAGAACCTACATTTGGAACCGAATGATCTCAAAGAGCAATGTACAAACAAAAATCAACTAAGCTGTCAAAACGGATCTTTTATTATTTGGAACTGATACAAATCTAAGCAGAATATTGTGGGGAAAACGAAGTGGTTGTCGTTTCAAACTTGTAGGCGGAACTGAACCGATTTTAATTAGACCTATTGAAGGGAACCTGGTTGCTATTTACAACTGCACAGTGGGAACTCAACAAGTTTTACAAGGAACTGAAGAAAAAAAACGTGGGCCTATTTGGGAAACAGGCCTACATATTATTTACAGTAATTACTCATCAAAATCGGCTTGGCAAAACTTTCTGAAACCTGTAGTGGGGCAATACTAGAAAATGCTGTCATAATGAAATAATAACAATTTACGCAAACCTGCTTTCACATTGAGGTATGAAGAAATACAGTGGAAGATTACATTGCTAATTGATAGAATTGATATTGATAAATCTATAAAATTGATAAAAATGATGAAATTGATGAAAATTATGAAATTGATTAAATTGATTAAATTGATGAAATTAATGAAATTGATTAAATTAATTAAATTGATGAAATTGATGAAATTGATGAAATTGATGAAATTGATGACATTGATGAAATTTATCAAATTTATCAAATTTATCAAATTGAAAAGTATAATTATAGGGCCTATACAATTTACAAAATTTGAAAAAATGATGACATGTATGACATTAATAACATTCATACAAACAAATTAAATTGAAAAATATCAATCTATGAAATTTATTAAATTGATTTAATGAAATTGATACCTCAGTTTTTCATTTATTTGTTTAAATTGGTAATACTGAGCATTAGTCTTTAAACAAGGCCCCTGCTGATAGTAAGTACACGTTTCCGAGCGAAGATTGTGGAGCCCATCATTACAAAGTAACGCTTTTGAGCAGTTGTGAAAACATTATATGGGAGATAACGACTTGATGTAAGACTATCCAGCAGTGCAGAGGTCATTAGACTTAAATCAAGTCATCTTTCCCGACTCTCGAATGCACAACGGAGACACAACACGCACTATCCCGCAGAACGAATAATTTCGGTGTTGACAGCCTCGTTTAAAGCCTACGTTCGCGATGCACGTACGTGCACAGTGTAAGAAGCAACTCGACACAGATTTCACAGTTTTTAGCCATGGAAGTGTGCAGATCGGCGCTGTGTTTTGTGGTTTTTGTCATTCTGTGTCACCCCGTTCCGTCTTCGGCCTTCATAGATGGGCTCTACTGCGGCAAAGAGAACTGTTATGACGGTAAGTCGAATTGCAATCCGAATCGTGGTCCGTGAGCTCAGCACGGCGATTTCCCTTGACCAGTTACGACAATGTTGTATTCATTATTGAACTTGGAAGTTGGAGTTGGAGAGTTGGACTAGTCATTCCTTGCCTAGCCCAGTTACAGTAGCAGAATAACTCGAACTTTAATTTAAAATGAGGTGAGATCAAAGTCAAAGAGGGGTACCACTGACGGTACCAGTACTTGAAGTTGAAGTGAACTTGAAGCCTTAAACTTGTTTAGGACTAGTGTTTTTGTTTTAGGAAGTGCATTTTCACTTGGACTAAATGTTCTGTGTTACTTTGTCTATCTCTGTTCTTTCAATACAGTTCTTGGAGTGACGAGAGAATCGACAAAGGTACAGTACTCACTACTCAGTAGGCGTGTGCTGGAAAGTTTAGAAATACAGTATGAGTTGCGGAAATGGATTGAGGAAGATAGTCTTTATAAATACTAAGTCGGACTGACGAAAAGAGTTAGCAATGATGAGGTAGGGTAAAAGCAGCCCTGGGTATTCGACCGTTAACGAAAAAGCCAAAAATTCGACCGGCTGCCGGTCTGTAGATTTTGTATACGGCAGCCGATTTCAAGAAAAGTTGCGTAAGTTACGCAACGTACAAATGTTGCGTAAACACAATGACTCGTTTGTGCACTGTTTAGAAAAGGCAGCAGATTGTTGCGTAGGTTACACAACAAAAATCAAAATGTTGCGTACGCAACATTTGGAGTTACGTGAAATCGGCAGCAGCTGGTCGAATTCCCCTCCCGGTCGAAAATACCTGCTATTACCTTTACTGGGAGTGAGAGAGAGGGGTGGGGGGGGAGAGAGGGAGAGAGAGAGAGAGCAGTGTACTGTGTAGTACTGTACTGTAGTATCAAAGTTTCCAGGTCAACTCGTTCCTTGGTCAACTCGTACCTTGGTCAACTCGTACCCTGGTCAACTCGTACCGTGGTCAACTCGTACCGTGGTCAACTCGCACCGTCAGTTCAGTCAACTCGTACCTTCGACAGTTTTAATGTGTGGAGAGTTTCGTGTTGGATAATATCGATGGATAATATGATCGATGCGTGATGTATGGGTTTCGTCTTCGCTAGACGCTAGCTGCGTGGTGGGTTTTAGTAATAATTCGCTATGAGTGGGTTTTTAGGTTGGATATAATTGTTACTGTAGTGTGTGGTTTTTTTTTGGGGGGTGGACACACACTGTGTTTTTTGCGTGAATAATGCGTTGTGGGATTTTTACGTTGTTTCAAGAATGCTTTGCCTATGGTGCATATCAATTTGGTTAATTTCTTGGACTACCGTTTAATAATGTCTCTTGATGAAAGGATGAAAGGATAAACACCAGATAGACAAGGAAGGAGCGATTATCGATCGTGAAACTGTCTGTGAACACCAGCACACTAGAGGCCTAGATGCTGACAGTGACAAGACACTAGTTCCGTCCAAGTCCATAACCAGCGTCAGATTTGACTTTTTTTTTTTTTTTCTCGTTTTTTTTTTTTTTTCTCGTCCCCAGGGTGAGATTGGGAAGGCCTACAGGTCACTGGCAAGGAAGTACCATCCGGACAAGTACAAGGTAATGTGATCATACATGTGGTTGAATCTGAGTGAATGAGTGCCATTTTTGAATGGGATAGCAGTTATGCTTGTTAACAGGCATGCAACATTTCCGCGGATCCGCGGATTTCCGCGTTTTATAAAATTCGGCCGTAAAAAAAATAAAATTTCAAAAAATAAATAAATTAAAAAAATAATTTCAAAAAAAGATAAATAAAAATGGATCCCCCCTAACTATTATTTAAAACACATGCTGAGATCAGGTTAAACACTTTGATGTTTACTATTCATTTTGTATAAACCAAAATCCAATTTTCTGGGTGTATGCCCTGAAAAAGGTTAAAATCTGTCACTCAGCTTAAAGTCGTCGTAAGTGGTCAAAAACTGCTCAGAATGCACCACAGAGCATCTAGAATCCAAACCCCCACGCCGTAAGGGGTTCGTGCTTTGCGCTCGCAGTTTCATTCCTTTTTTTTTTTACAATTCGAGAGTTGCATGCCTGTGTTAAGAATCCTTGAAATGCAAGCAAAAACACTATGATAAAGGATGGTTTTGCGGTGACGCCATTATACATGGCGTCACCGCAAACCCTCCTTTATTGTTTCAGCCACCATGCAAAGCCTTAAGTCTTACTTGAATGCAACAGGCCCATAGTTTATACCCCCCAAAAAAGAGGTAACTTACATTTACCGCTCCATTACAAAATAGACATTTACGTTACGAAATAGACACCAACCTGTATAGGTGCATCTCTCATTGCCTTGCGATTGATCATAAGTTATGAGTTTGATGGATTGGACCCCTCAACTAGTTCTTGAATTGTGGATTTTCATCTCGCCGGTATTTTTTTGTTGTTGTCAGGGTGAAGATGGCTCGGAGATGTTCCAGAAAATTGCCAGCGCCTATGAGATCCTCCGCGACGAAGATGAGCGGCGAGACTACGACTACATGCTGGATAATCCAGGTTAGTGAAAACTAATCCACCACTAGGTAATGGTTAACCGAGGTAAGTGAAAACTGATCCACCACTAGGTGGTGGTTAACCAAGGTTAGTGAAAACTAATCCACCACTAGGTGGTGGTTAACCAAGGTTAGTGAAAACTAAACCACCACTAGGTGGTGGTTAACCGAGGTTAGTGAAAACTGATCCACCACTAGGTGGTGGTTAACCGAGGTTAGTGAAAACTAATCCACCACTAGGTGGTGGTTAACCGAGGTTAGTGAAAACTAATCCACAACCAGGTGTTGGTTAACCGAGTTTAGTCACATCTAATCTACCACTAGGTGGTGGTTAACCGAGGTTAGTGAAAACGAATCCACCACTACGTGTTGGTTTTTACTGAGGTTAGTGAAAACCAATTCACCACTTAGTGTTGGTTACCTGAGGTTAGTGAAAACTAATCCACCACTAGGTGGTGGTTAACCGAGGTTAGTGAAAACGAATCCACCACTACGTGTTGGTTTTAACTCAGGTTAGTGAAATTTAAACCTACTCGTTAATCCAGGCTATTGAAACTTAAGCCTTAACCCAGGTAAGTGGAAACTAAACCATCATTAGATTGCTTGAAAGTTCATTTCCAATAACTAAGAGCTTTCCTTTCCTTCCCCCAAAAAACTCTTCAGAGGAATACTACAACCACTACTACAGATACTACAGAAGACGCGTGGCTCCTAAGGTGGATGTTCGTATTGTCATCGCCGTCACTATCAGCGTCATCTCTGTGATTCAGGTAACTGGATCTCTCAGTCACTTACAGGCATGCAACTTTTCCGCGGATCCGCGGATTTCGTTTTTTTTTTTTTAATTCGGCCGTAAAAAAAATAAAATCCTTTTAACCAAAAGACAAAAATCGATATTTCTTTTCCCCTAACTATTAAATAAAACTATTCTAAAATTTAGTGGGCCTGACGTTTCGATCCTAGCAGGACCTTTCTCAAAGGCCTTTCTCTCTCTGCCTTTGAGAAAGGTCCTGCTAGGATCGAAACGTCAGGCCCACTAAATTTTAGATTTACATTTTGGTAATTTTAGTCAGTAAGCAGTTTGCAACATTTTTGTATATCACCTTAAATAAAACTATTAAAAACTTTGATGTTTACTTTTCATTTTGTGTAAACAAAAATTCAATTTTCTGCTTGTTTTTGCCTTGAAAAAGGTTCAAATCTGTCACTCAGCTTAAAGTCATAAGTGGTCAAAAACTGCTCAGAATGCACCACAGAGCAATCTAGAATCCAAAATTTTAGGGGGCCCTTAAGCGGGCACCAAACCACACGTCGTAAGGGCTTCGTGCTTCGCGCTCGCAGTTTCATTCGGACATTTTCCTCTTTGTTTACAATTCAAGAGTTGCATGTCTGCGCTTAACTTACCCAGCCATTACACTTACACGTGCACCAAGCAAGGAAGATTTTCCACTAAGCGATGCTAGTTTTGGTTCCCTGATCTCAGACGGATGATTGGATTTTTTTTCCCTTTTGCTCCTGCAGTACTTCAGTTGGTGGTCACGATACAAGTCTGCCATTGATTACCTTGTGACGGCCCCCAAGTACAGGATACGGGTGAGTGGGGAGAGAGACCAAGAGAGAGACCCAGAGAGGGGGGAGACAGAGGCAGAGAGAGACAGAGAGAGGCAAAGAGAGACAAAAACAGAGAGAGGCAGAGAGAGTAAGGCAGAGAGAGAGTAAGAGAGAGACAGACGCAGAATGAGTCAGAGGCAGAGAGAGGAAGCAAGACAGAGGAAGAGAGAGGCAGATAGAGACAGGCAGAGAGGGAGAGATAGGGAGAGGCAGAGAGAGGCAGATAGAGGCAGGCGGAGAGGGAGAGATAGGGAGAGGCAGAGAGAGGCAGATAGAGACAGGCGGAGAGAGGGAGAGGTATGGAGAGGCAGAGAAAGAGGCAGATAGAGACAGGCAGAGAGAGGGAGAGGTATGGAGAGGCAGACAGAGGCAGACAGAGGCAGACAGAGGCAGACAGAGGCACAGAGAGAGACAGTCAGAGAAGGAGAGGTAGAAAGAGGCAGTGACAGGCTGAGACAGGCACAAAGAGAGGCAGAGAGAGACAAGCAAAGAGGGAGAGGTATGGAGAGACAGAGACAGGCAGAGAAAGGCAGACAGAGGCACAAAGAGAGAGGCGGAGAGGGGCAGAGAGAGAAAGGCAGAGAGGGAGAGGTAGAAAGAGGCAGTGACAGGCAGAGACAGGCAGGCAGAGAAGGCAGAGACGGGCAGAGAGGGAGAGGTAGAGAGAGGCAGAGACAGGCAGAGACATGCAGACACAGGCACAGAGAGAGGGGACATAGAGAGAGATAGAGGCAGAGAGAGAGAGGTAGAGAGAGAGCCAGAGAGACTGGGTTAGAGAGAGACAGATGCAGAATGAGTCAGAGGAAAAGAGAGAAAGAGAGACAGAGGTAGAGAGACAGCCACCTAGGCATAATAGGCTGAGATTGAAAGAAGGAAACAGGGACACAGACAGACAGACAGACACAGGAAGAGAGAGATTGACACAGATGAAGGATAGATTAAGAGATACAGAGACAGAAAATGGGGAAAATAGACAAGACAGACAGACAGAGTGGAAGAGAGACATACAATAAACATAGACACAGAGTCGGAGAGAGACTCTGACAAAAAATAACCGCTGTTTGCTCCTGTTTGTTTTTTTGTTGAAAGGCAATGGACCAAGCAAGAAGAGAGGGCCTATTAGACACGGGCAAAAGGAAAGGTCGGAGGTCAAAGGTAAAGTATCCAGTGTCAATGACCTGTACTTAAAGCCCGTGTATAGACCAATTTGATCCCCATCCACGTGGAGGCGGCCATGTCTGGTGGCTCTTGGTCTCACATACCAACCCCTTTGTGTATACTAAATGTATCAGTCACCTGATAGGCGCACACAAAGGGTTGTCATGCGGTGCCCCCCAGCTATGGCGGCTTCGGGAAGGATTTCCCGAATGGGTCTACGAGTGGACCCTTTCAAACCATTGTTTGGGGAAACATTCAGAAGTCTTTCTGTTCTAGTCCAGAATATAATTTCATTCTTGTTTTTTTTTTTTTTTTTTTTTTTTGCATTTTTGCAGGAAGAGGTAAAAGAGGAGGAGGATCGAATTGTGCGGAATATTATCGAGGAAAATGCTGACATCAAGTAAGGAAGAATTAGGAAGAAACACGAACAATGCCAACACTTTTATAGAAATGACACAGACTTGCATTTTGATCCTAGCAGGACCTTTCTCAAAGAACTTCTCGACTGTTTAGAAAGGTTCATCTGGAACAAATTTTTCTGGCCTGTAAACTTGGATGAATTCTTTTAATTGGTAATTTGCTTGTTGTCCTGAGTAACAATTTGACCAATCAGACGATTGCCGAAGGTGGTGGCAATGCCGTGTCTCACCGAGGTGAGCAACCACTTGACAGAACAGACAGACAAATGTAGAAGGTGGTGGCAATGCCGTGTCTCACTGAGGTGAGCAACCACCTGACAGAACAGACAGACAATGTAGAAGGTGGTGGCAATGCCGTGTCTCACTGAGGTGAGCAACCACCTGACAGAACAGACAGACAAATGTAGAAGGTGGTGGCAATGCCGTGTCTCACTGAGGTGAGCAACCACCTGACAGAACAGAACAGACAAATGTAGAAGGTGGTGGCAATGCCGTGTCTCACTGAGGTGAACAACCACCTGACAGAACAGACAGACAAATGTAGAAGGTGGTGGCAATGCCGTGTCTCACTGAGGTGAGCAACCACCTGACAGAACAGAACAGACAAATGTAGAAGGTGGTGGCAATGCCGTGTCTCTCTGAGGTGAGCAACCACCTGACAGAACAGACAGACAAATGCAGAAGGTGGTGGCAATGCCGTGTCTCACTGAAGTGAGCAACTACCTGACAGAACAGACAGACAAATGTAGAGGGAGGTGGCAATGCCGTGTCTCTCTGAGGTGAGCAACCACCTGACAGAACAGAACAGACAAATGTAGAAGGTGGTGGCAATGCCGTGTCTCACTGAGGTGAGCAACCACCTGACAGAACAGAACAGACAAATGTAGAAGGTGGTGGCAATGCCGTGTCTCACTGAGGTGAGCAACCACCTGACAGAACAGACAGACAAATGTAGAAGGTGGTGGCAATGCCGTGTCTCAACGAGGTGCGCAACTACCCGACAGAACAGACAGACAAAATTAATGAAGTAGGTGATATACAAAAATGTTGCAAACTGCTTACTGACTAAAATTACCAAAATGCAAATCTCCAAATTTAGTTGGCCTAACGTTTCGATCCTAGCAGGACCTTTCTCAAAGGCAGAGAAAGGTCCTTTGAAAAAGGTCCTGCTAGGATCGAAACATCAGGCCCACTAAATTTTGAGAAATGTAGAAGGTGGTGGCAATACCGTGTCAGACAAAACTTGCAGAAAACTGTCTCAAACCCATTCGTGGTAAACCTTGCCGTTCTCTTTCCAGAGGGGGTTACCAGAAGCCCAAGCTAATGGACATACTATGGGTGCAGCTGATCCTGTTGCCGTACCATATTGCCTGCTACTCCCTCTGGTTCGCGAGGTGGGTCTGGAAATTCAACGTCCTGGGTCAGGAGTACGGACCGCTGGAGAAGCACCACTTGATCCGGAAGTACCTTGGCCTGAGCCAAAGCCAGTATGAGGTGAGTTCCATCGAGATCTCATCGAGACCCCTTAGAAATTATTTTTGTTCAAAAGTTCCAAGTCAGTTTTTCCTTTGTTTGTATGCCTTGAATTGAAAAATGTTGGATCCCTGAGCTGCTGTAGCCAGGTTTGCAACAATTTAGTTGTTTGCATCTGAATGAAAGCGTGGGGGTGATCCCTGGAGATATACGGCAGTTAATGGTTGAATTGCTTCTGACTGGCGCCCCCACCCCGGCAAAGACTAGTTGACTATTTAGGGAAGGCCACCATCTAAGGGTTGGATAGCTCAGGGGCTGTGATCCCTGGAGATATACGGCAGTTAATGGTTGAATTGCTTCTGACTGGCGCCCCCACCCCGGCAAAGACTAGTTGACTATTTAGGGAAGGCCACCATCTAAGGGTTGGATAGCTCAGGGGCTGTGATCCCTGGAGATATACGGCAGTTAACGGTTGAATTGCTTCTGACTGGCACCCCCACCCCGGCAAAGACTAGTTGACTATTAGGGAAGGCCACCATCTAAGGGCTGGATAGCTCAGGGGCTGTGATCCCTGAAGATATACGGCAGTTAATGGTTGAATTGCTTCTGACTGGCACCCCCACCCCGACAAAGACTAGTTGAATATTAGGGAAGGCCACCATCTAAGGGTTGGATAGCTCAGGGGCTGTGATCCCTGGAGATATACGGCAGTTAATGGTTGAATTGCTTCTGACTGGCGCCCCCACCCCGACAAAGACTAGTTGAATATTAGGGAAGGCCACCATCTAAGGGCTGGTTAGCTCAGATTGAAGAGGTGGACTACTTTTCTCTCTCTCTTTGTTTCCTGTTTTAGGGTCTGGGCGATACAGAAAAGGACGATATGTTCCACAGGGAACTCTGGATATTTGCAAATTTCAAGGTAAAAAACTCTTTGCTTCCTTCTCCTGACAACGGGAAGAGTACACACTCCCCAAAACGTTGAGTTATTGGCACTTTTGAGAGCCACACTGCTTCTTGAAAGAGAAGTGCTGCATGGTGTCACCGCAAACCTCCCACTTAGTATTTCCACCACGCAAACCTTCAAGTCTTATCTGAGTTACCGGCTCTTTTCAGAGCCACACTCCTTCTTGAAAGAGAAGTGCTGCATGGTGTCACCGCAAACCTTCCACTTAGTATTTCCACCACGCAAACCTTCAAGTCTTATCTGAGTTACCGGCTCTTTTCAGAGCCACACTCCTTCTTGAAAGAGAAGTGCTGCATGGTGTCACCGCAAACCTTCCACTTAGTATTTCCACCACGCAAACCTTCAAGTCTTATCTGAGTTACCGGCTCTTTTCAGAGCTACACTCCTTCTCGAAAGAGAAGTGCTACATGGTGTCACTGCAAACCTTCCACTTAGTATTTCCACCATGCACACCTTATCTTTCTTCAATAAACTTACCTTTCTTCAATAAACTTACCTTTCTTCAATAAAGTAATAAATCGTAGTCGATTTTTGAGAACGATTTCTCTTCCTTCTCAGGAATGATATAAACTGTAAAAGGTCTGGGGTCCTTGGCAAATTTTAAAAAAAAAAATTTAAAAAAGGGATCCGAGCACAAGTTACTCTGCTTGGTACAAAGGTGTTAACCAAGAGCATCGGATTCTTTCTGTCCCGGAACCAGGAGTATAAGTCGGAGAAGGAGGAAGAGATGAAGGCAAAGCTAGCGGAGAGCAGCCGGCACAAGAGCTACCGGAGATACCTGAAGAAAAACGGCATGGGGCGGATGTACTTTGACGACTAGACCTTTGGGAGTTGAGCTCCGGGTAGCCTTTGATCGAGGCGCATACGTGGCAAAAAATGATAGACGCGATTGCTCAAGAGCTAGGAGACTAGTTTAAACACCAAACCCAACGCTCGAGGAAAGACTACACCACAAACTCTGTTCCATTTTTGTCTTTACATTTGGCTACCGTTTTGGTACCAGATAATGATATGCATATATGCGAGAGTCTTCACCAATCAAAACGGAGATTCAAAAGCGCTAGCGGCGGCACGCACAGTCCACGACACACAGCTCAGCTCCCACATTGTTTGCGAGTACGTGCTAGCCCGCGGTGCGATTTGTCGTGTTGTTTTTCTTGGTGCGTTGGTTTTTGCGTTAATCTGGTCTCCTCCTTGCTCTTGGCAATGCAGGTTGCACTTTCACTTCGAAATTTGTTCAAAACGCTCAAGAGAGTGATCGCGACTATCTTTTTTTGCCGTATGTGCCGGTGCGAATTGAGCGGAGCGTCCCCACACACATCGCGTCGCAAATAAACGCGATTATTTGAAAAAAAATCTCACTCTTAGTGGAGTCCGAATCGCGATTCAAATCCCACTAATAATCGCGTTTAATGTCTCCCCACACCACACACAAAAAGAGTGGAGTTTCAATCGCGATTCAAATCGCGATCCAAATAATGACGTTTATTTGGTGTAGTGGGAACGGCCCTATTTCTACAGCGCAAATTGAAGTGTCTTTAACCTTATTCAGTCATGCCTTTTTCAACAAGTTCATAACAGGAAAAATTAGGAGGGCCTGACATTTCGATCCTAGCAGGACCTTTCTCTGCTTTCAAGAAAGGTCCTGCTAGGATCGAAACGTTAGGCCTTCCTAATTTTTCATATGAGCTTTTTTGGTTATTTTAGTCAGTAAGCAGTTTGCAACATTTTTTGCATAGTTCTTTAATGTAACATTTATTTATTCATTATTTGTATAAATTGGAGCAGTCACGGCTATACAGTAATCAATTTTCAGATCAAGGAAGGGTCTATGATATTTTTTCCCCCGGAGAAATTTTTTGGGAAAAAACGACAAAATAAAAGCCTGACACTATAACACTTACAACCGGGCAGGTACTTTCTTGTTTTATTTCTATTTTTCAAGTTTTGATTTCTGTTGACCAACGACAATTATAATAATTTCCAGCATTGCAGAGGTACTTAAGCTCACAGAACTTAATACTGGTTGCGTTTAGCACCAAATTAACCCTAACCGGCATTGAAACCACAATTAACCACACATGGTCTTTCCTGTGGGAGGATAAGGGCCATACACCACAGCGTGGTTTTTGTGGTATCCTGTGGTATGTGAGCCTGCACCCCTGAGGGCACTGTGGTAAATTGCAGTATACAATCTGTTTCCTGTGCGGGAGGTGGATGAGGGTCATACATCACGACATACCACAGCGTGTTTTTTGTGGTATCCTGTGGTATGTGAGCCTGCACCACTGAGGGCACTGTGGTAAATTGCAGTTTACAGTGTGTGTCCTGTGCGGGAGGTGGATAAGGGCCATACACCACGACATACCACAGCGTGTTTTTTTGTGGTATCCTGTGGTATGTGAGCCTGCACCACTGAGGGCACTGTGGTAAATTGCAGTATACAGTGTGTGTCCTGTGCGGGAGATGCAAAGCGTTAGGGTTAAAGAAATTTAGAGGGCCTGACGTTTCAAAGTCCTGCTCGGACCAAAATATCAGACTCTTTAAATTCCTGAGATTTAGGGTCATTTTAGTCAGCAGTTTGCAATATTTTTTGTGTACATGTACATTTAATCTAAAAATATGTTTTGTTTGACAAACAATTGCAAGTTGGCTGTACAAAGTAATGCATAGTAGACTTGATAGTACTTCAAAACATCTACTGGCCATATCTAAATAGAAGAAAATAAATTCAAACAAACAAAGGAAAAAAAACTGACTGGGAACTTTGGAACAAATTGAAGAAAATTGCAAAGAAAACTTTGACTGGACCGGGACTTGAACCCGAAACCTCTGGACTAACGTACCATTAGTGCTCTTCCATCTGAGCTATCCAGCCCTTAGATGGTGGCCTTCCAAAATAATCAACTAGTCTTTGCCGGGGTGGGGTGCCAATCAGAAGCAATTCAACCATTAACTGCCGTATATCTCCAGGGATCACAGCCCCTGAGCTATCCAGCCCTTAGATGGTGGCCTTCCCTAAAATAGTCAACTAGTCTTTGCCGGTGTGGGGGCGCCAGTCAGAAGCAATTCAACCATTAACTGTCGTATATCTCCAATGATCACATCCCCTGCTTTCATTCAGATGCAAACAACCAATGGTTATTAAGGCCAAACCAAAAAAATAGTTCTGCTTCCGGTTACCCGACTGACCCTATTTGTTATGTACTACCCGTACGTTACGTCCAGTTTTTATGTTGATTCCAAATTTCATCTCATCATCCTTTTTTGTTGTTTCTTAAAACAGGTACCGATATTTATATTCCTGGAATATATATTGCAACAATTAAAACAAAAATATTATCAATTTTAAATTGTTGCTTAATATCTTTGGTTCTTTTGATAATGTGTTCATTTAATGATTTAACCCAACCGGCATTGAAACCACAATTAACCACACATGCACCAGGACATTCCACAGCGGGGTTTGTGTGGTGACCTGTGGTATGTGAGCCTACACCCCTGTGGGCACTGTGGTAAATTGCGGTATACAGTGTGTGTCCTGTGCGGGAGGTGGATAATGGCCATTCACCACGGCATACCACAGCGTGTTTTTTTGTGGTATCCTGTGGTATGTGAGCCTGCACCCCTGAGGGCACTGTGGTAAATTGCAGTATACAGTGTGTGTCCTGTGCGGATGGTACAAAGCGTTAGGGTTAAACAACAGGTTTCCCAGTTTCAGCAAATTTTTAAAAGATAAATATTCTTCCTTTTTAATAAAAAAAAAAAAAAACTGGCAAATTGTTTTACAGTGGAAATTTCAACACTATAATTTAACAATATAAATTACAGTCCAAGACTCCAATTAGAGTCTAATATAAACCAGATCCAAGCTGTTCTAATCGGTACTAACTAGATCCAGACATTGCAATAAACTGGTTCTTGGTGGGTCAAACCAGTACCAACTGGATACAGATAAGAACAGTCTGCAATAAACCGGTTCTTGGCAGATCAAGCTGGTACCGACTGGATCCAGATAAGAACAGTCTGCAGTAAACTGGTTCTTGGCAGTTGAAACTGGTATAGACTAGATCAGACAAGTACAGTCTGCACTCGGCAGTAAACTGGTTCTTGGCAGTTGAAACTGGTACAGACCGGATCCAGACAAGTACAGTCAGCAATTTTCAATTAACTGGTTCTTGGCAGTTGAAACTGGTACGGACTGGATCCAGACAAGTACAGTCTGCACTCTGCAGTAAACTGGCTCTTGGCAGTTGAAACTGGCACAGACTGGATCCAGACAAGTACAGTCTGCACTCTGCAGTAATCTGGTTCTTGGCAGCTGAAACTGGTACGGACTGGATCCAGACAAGTACAATCTGCACTCTGCAGTAAACTGGTTCTTGGCAGTTGAAACTGGTACAGACTGGATCCAGACAAGTACAGTCTGCACTCTGCAGTAAACTGGTTCTTGGCAGCTGAAACTGGTACGGACTGGATTCAGACAAGTACAGTCAGCAATCTGCAATAAACTGGTTCTTGGGAGTAAAAACTGGTACAGACTGGATCCAGACAAGTACAGTCAGCACTCTGCAGTAAACTGGTTCTTGGCAGTTGAAACTGGTACAGACCGGATCCAGACAAGTACAGTCAACAATCTGCAATTAACTGGTTCTTGGCAGTTGAAACTGGTACAGACCGGATCCAGACAAGTACAGTCAGCAATCTTCAATAAACTGGTTCTTGGCAGTTGAAACCGGTACAGACCGGATCCAGACAAGTAAAATCAGCAATCTGCAATTAACTGGTTCTTGGCAGTTGAAACTGGTACAGACCGGATCAGACAGTCTGCAGTAAGCGTGTTATTGGCAGATTGAAGCAGTACCAACCAGATCCAGGTGCAGTAAATCATTTATAATTGTCTCAGAGTCAGCACTGACGAGTGGAAAATAGCCGGGTCCTTGTCAGACCTGTAGAACTTGGTTACATCAAGGCCTCGTGGTCAATGTACCAGACCATCTCCCCGTCCGTAGGGCTGACGGCCAGCACGGGGTACCTCCGGCCGTCGCAGACCTCCTCGGGTCCCAGGGCGGACACCAGGCTCCTCTTGCCCCGGCCGAGGATCAGGACGGCCACCCGCCTCGACCGGTTGACGGCCGGCAGGGTGAGGCTCATGCGGCGAGGCGTCGGCTGCGGACCGGCGTCCGTCACCAGAACGTCGGCCGGCGTCGCCTCGCCGAGGCTCGCCGGCCGGCCCGGGAACAAGGAGGCGACGTGACCGTCCCCGCCGACGCCGAGAACGACAAAGTCCAGCCGGCGGTCCGGTAGCCGGGCCAAGTCGGCCTGGTAGAGACCGGCCCCGCCGTCCTCCGTCTCGCAGAGTCCGCGTGCCAGACGGACGGGCATCGGATGGAGATTGAAGTAAGGGACGTCGACGTAGCGGAGGAGCATGTCGTGGAGCCGGCCGAAGTTGGATTCGGGGTCGCCGGCCGGCACGCAGCGCTCGTCGGTCAGCCAGACGTGGGTGTCGGCCCAGGGGAACCGGCCCGGCGCCTGCCGCGCCAGGCGGGCGAACAGCGCCCTCGGGGTACTGCCGCCGGGCAGGGCCAGATGGAAGCTGCCGCGGCGACGGACGGCGTCCGTCGCAGCCCTCAGTAGAGCCTCCGCCAGTTCGGCCACCACCAGGTCCCCGTCGCCGGTGACGAGCGGGCGCGAGCGGAAGCGGCTCGCCGCGAACTTGACCTGGTCCGCGGCGTCGATTCGGACCGGCTCCGCGGGTCGACTGACGAAGGAGAGGCCGCGGGCGCCCACTCTGAAGTCCAGGGAGGACTCTGCCCCGGCTTCGTCCAGATCGGGGTAGACGCGGGGTCTGGTCGAGGACAGGCTCCGGAGGAGCGGCGTCCAGATCCGCCAGGAGGCCATCAGGTCGGCCGTGCCGACGAACGCCCGCCGCTCGCCGCCAAAGCAGGACGCGATCAGCGAGGTGTAGGCGTCCCGGCCTGCCCGCGGCGGGGAGAGCCGGTGGAAGTCGGCCAGCTTCTCCCCGAGGAACTCCGCCGAGGGATCGGCGTCGGCGTCGGCGACGACCGTCCAGTCGGCGGGGACCCTCGGCGCGGGCAGGCCGCCCCGGGAGACCAGGACGGTCGGGTAGCGCGACCCCGGATTGCCCGTGACGAAGACGATCTGCCGGGGGCGCGAGCACCGACTCCCCCCGCCGCCGCCGCCGCCGCCGCCGCCGCCGCCGGCGAGGCAGACGACGTCCCGCTTGAAGAGGACGCGGACGTAGCCCAGCCGCTCGTCCAGCCTCTTGCCGGCTACGAGGACGAAGGGGACGCCCTGCCAGCGCGGCGTAGCGACCGCGAGCGACGCCGCGACGAAGGTGGGCACCAGACTCTCCTCCTCCTCCTCCTCCTCCGACGATCCCTGGCCCATCTCCGCCCGCCGCTGCTCGTTGTAGCCGCGGTACTGGCCGGTGACGGCCCACTGCGGGCCGACCGGCCCCGTCCGGTTCAGGACCGCCATCTTGTTGGCCAGGAAGGCGTGGCGGTCGTCGACGCCGACCGGCGGTATCTCCATGGCGACCAGGGCAAAGATTTCCGTCAGGTGGTTCTGCACCACGTCGCGAACGACGCCGTACTCGTCGTAGAAGGCAAGTCGACCTGGCCACGGGATGATTAAAAAAACAAAAACAAAAAACAATAAGCTGACTATTTTGGATGCTGGCCATCTTAGGCCTGGACAGCTTATTGGGTATGACCGCTGGTAGACATTGGGCTTACACCTCAGTGCAGTCAAAGTTTGTTTTGCCATTTTTAAATAAGACTTAAAGGGGAATGGAACCCAGAGAAAAATGTTGGCTTATCTGATTGGGTGTTAAAAACAACCTACAATTACCTATGTGCTACGCACCTACGAGTTTCACAAAGAGGGGAAAATCATGGAATTCGGTGGTCGAATTCGTGTTCCCGCAAACCGCCATCTTTTCGACTGGCCCGCCAGTCCCTGCGGGGGCTATGACGTAATGACGGACAACTCCCGCATGGGCCCGGACGGGTGTACCCTATACTAGTACTACATGTACATATATACCTGGTGCAGTTATACACTCGCGAGCTGAACGATGGTGTACCTGACATTTTTCTTCTTCAAATTACCAAGTACAAACCCAACCTATAAGTATCTGAAATTTCGACCAAAAGTCAACTGGTGCGCATGGCATGTCGTAGGTGTCCCAGGGTCTGTAACCTCAAGGTTGCAGGTTGGATCCCCGGGGATGTAACGTAATTTTGTTTCTTCTTCAAATTACCAAGTACAAACCCAACCTATAAGTATCTGAAATTTCGACCAAAAGTCAACTGGTGGCATGGCGTGTCGTGGGTGTCCCAGGGTCTGTAACCTCAAGGTTGCAGGTTCGATCCCCGGTGATGTAACGTAACATTTTTCTTCTTCAAATTAACAAGTACAAATTCAACCTATAAGTATCTGAAATTTCGACCAAAAGTCAACTGGTGCGCATGGCGTGTCGTGCGTGTCCCAGGGTCTGTAACATCAAGGTTGCAGGTTCGATCCCCGGTGATGTAACGTAACATTTTTCTTCTTCAATTTAACAAGTACAAACCCAACCTATAAGTATCTGAAATTTGAACGAAAAGTCAACTGGTGCGCATGGCGTGTCGTGGGTGTCCCAGGGTCTGTAACCTCAAGGTTGCAGGTTCGATCCCCAGGGATGTAACATTACATTTTTCTTCTTCAAATTACCAAGTACAAACCCAACCTATAAGTATCTGAAATTTCGACCAAAAGTCAACTGGTGCGCATGGCGTGTCGTGCGTGTCCCAGGGTCTATAACCTCAAGGTTGCAGGTTCGATCCCAAGGAATGTAACATAACATTTTTCTTCTTCAAATTACTAAGTACAAACCCAACCTATAAGTATCTGAAATTTCGACCAAAAGTCAACTGGTGCGCATGGCGTGTCGTGGTTGTCCCAGGGTCTGTAACCTCAAGGTTGCAGGTTCGATCCCCAGGGATGTAACATTACATTTTTCTTCTTCAAATTACCAAGTACAAACCCAACCTATAAGTATCTGAAATTTCGACAAAAAGTCAACTGGTGCGCATGGCGTGTCGTGGTTGTCCCAGGGTCTGTAACCTCAAGGTTGCAGGTTCGATCCCCGGGGATGTAACAGTTAGATTTTTCTTCTTCAAATTACTAAGTACAAACCCAACCTATAAGTATCTGAAATTTTGACCAAAAGTCAACTGGTGCGCATGGCGTGTCGTGGTTGTCCCGGGGTCTGTAACCTCAAGGTTGCAGGTTCGATCCCCAGGGAAGTCGAGTGTTGAATTTAATGTTTTTTAATTCTATTAAAGGTAACCGAAGGTTTAAATAGATTGGTTTTATAGGGGTGGGTGGGCGGGACTCATGAGGCTAGAGGTTCAGTGGCTCGACTGGGAACCTCAAGGCCGAGGGTTCGATCCCGGGTGGATGCAGGTCTTCCCAGAAACCCAGGTCTCCCCAGATCAACCGGCCTCCCCAGATCACCCTCCCTCTCTAGAATCCCCGGCCTCCCCAGATCACCAACCCGCGGCGGTTCGGAGACCTGTCGCACCCCCTCTACCCCACTAGATAAAATAAAATAAAATGGAATTTTACCCTTTTTAAGACAGGTTAAATGTCGAAACAAAAGTTAAAAGGCCATATTTATTTAATTTGAAACTCGAACAAGGACCCTGACATCGCCAGGACTCGAACTCGGGTCACCAAGTTAGAAGTTAGAGAGTGTATCCGCTACACCAACACCTCCTTCTTACTCACAAAAACTTGGAACTAATATATAAAGCATCGTATTGAAAGTTAAAAGAAAATATATAAGTACAAACAAAACAAGGACCCTGACTTGGCCATGACTTGAACTCGGGTCACCAAGTTAGAAGTTAGAGAGTGTATCCGCTACACCAACACATCCTTCTTACTTAAAAAACTTGGAACTAATATATAAAGCATCGTGTTGAAAGTTAAAAGAAAATATATAAGTACAAACAATATATAAGTACAAAAACTGCTATCTACAGTATGTCAACAGTTCCAACTACAAGTGGGAATGAAGTTTCAAATACAAAATTTACCATTGTGATTTCTAAAGTGAAATTTTCTAAAGTCCCCATTTTGTGGGTACCATAAAAAATTAACGAATTTAGCCAACCACGAGCAGGATGTGTTTTAAAATGTTATGGCAATGAATATCCTCTCAGTGGGATGGAATTTCAGGGAACTTAGCCAATCATTTGGATCTAAATGTCCGAAATACTAAAAGTGACATTGTAAATGAAAACATATATGAGTTATTAATGTACTTGAAACAAACGAATGACACAGGAAACATGTTAATTTACTGTACAGAGGAATATTCTTATTTCAATCTCACCATCCACTGACCATCTATGAAATGTCATTAAAACCAGAATAGAGCATTGTTAAATCATTCAAACACAGCATGAATTACTGCAACAATACCTTATCTTCATATTTGTAAATGACTTTAAAGATTTTTGTCGACCTCTTCACCCTAAACCCTTGTTGAAGAACGCAAATGAAACCTCTTGAATCAGTATGATTTTAACGCATCTAACACAGATCAAAATAAATCAAATGTCCTTCCCAGTCTCCCTCAAAGTATTCCCACGGTTTTTGATTGAACAGAACTGCAACATTTTATAGAGCTTTATGGCTACACACAGCTTCGCTAACACGTGTAAAAGTGTTTGTAGATCGAGAGTTCGAGACTATACGCAATCCCCACGCATAATTCTACTAGTGATCAAAGCGAAAAGACATAAATATGCAAAGAATTATAATATTTTTTTCTCACACATTTAGGCATAAAATTTCAAAAACGTCGATTAATATTTTGAGTTAAAACTGAAATGATTGAACAAGCCTAATTGACCAATCAGACGGGGTTGTCTCCGTTGTGATGTCATACCCCCGCAATGATCGGCGGCCCCTTCGAAAAAATGGCGGGTTGTGGGAACGCAAATTCGACCACTGAATTCCACGATTTTTCCCTCTTTATGAAGCTCGTAGGTGAGTAGCACATAGGTATTTGTAGGTTGTTTTTAACACCCAATCTGATAAGCCAACATTTTTCTGTGGGTTGCATTCCCCTTTAAGGCTTTGCACAATAGTGGTGCACGGATTCAGAAAGGTCCAGTGTTTAGCAACACTGCCGGCCCTGAAAATCCTTTTACAGATCCCGTCGCGAGGTGGTAAGACCCTCCTCAGACATCTACTCACCTTTACAATCAAGCGTCTCTTTCATGACTATCTCCACTCTCTCAATGTGCTCAGCATTCCATAGTTTCTCGTAGACGTCTCGGTTTTCGGACCGAAACGGAAGAATGCTTTGAACTCCTAGAACAATCAAAACCACGAAAATATTACTGACTATTTGGGAAGGCCACCATCTAAGGGCTGGATAGCTCAAGGCCTTTCTCAAAGACTTTGGCATATCCTAGATTATTTTCAAGGCCTTCAGCCGATCCTTTCTCAAAGACGTCAGCAGGACCTTTCTCAAAGATTTTGGTAGGACTTTTCTCAAAGACATTGACAGGACCTTTCTCAAAGACTTCAAGAGGACCTTAAGTTCTCAAATACATTGGCAGGACCTTTCTCAAAGACCTTGACAGAACCTTTCTCAAATATTTTAACAGGAACTTTCTCAAGTACTTAAACAGGACTTTTCTCAAAGACTATGACAGGACCTTTCTCAAAGATATTGACAGGACCTTTCTTAAAGACTTTGGCAGAACCGTTCCCAAAGATTTCAGCAGGACCTTTCTCAAAGACTTCAAGAGGACCTTTCTCAAAGACTTTGGTAGAACTTTTCTCAAAGACTATGGCATGACCTTTCTCAAAGACTATGGCATGACCTTTCTCAAAGACTTTAACAGAACCTTTCTCAAAGACTCCAGCAGGACCTTTTTTTAAAGACTTTAACGGAATCTTTCTCAAAGACTTCAGCAGGACCTTTCTAAAAGACCTTGGTAGAATCCTTTTTAAAGGGTTCGGCAGGACCTTTCACAAAGACTTTAACAGAACCTTTATAAAAAAAATCAGCAGGACCTTTCTCAAAGACTTTAACAGAACATTTATCAAAGATTTCAGCAGGACCTTTCTCAAAGATTTCAGCAGGACCTTTCTCAAAGACTTTGGTAGAATCCTCGATCCTCAAAGGGTTCGGATCGGCAGGACCTTTATCAAAGATTTTGGCAGAACCTTTCTCAAAGATTTCAGCAGGACCTTTCTCAAAGACTTCAGCAGGACCTTTCTCAAAGACTTCAACAGCACTTTTCTCAAAGACCTTGGTAGAATCCTCGATCCTCAAAGGGTTCGGATCGGCAGGACCTTTATCAAAGATTTTGGCAGAACCTTTCTCAAAGACTTCAGCAGCACCTTTCTCAAAGACTTCAACAGGACCTTTCTCAAAGACCTTGGTAGAATCCTCGATCCTCAAAGGGTTCGGATCGGCAGGACCTTTATCAAAGATTTCAGCAGGACCTTTCTCAAAGCATTCAGTAGGACCTTTCTCAAAGACTTCAGCAGGACCTTTCTCAAAGACTTCAGCAGGACCTTTCTAAAAGACCTTGGTAGAATCCTCCTCAAAGGGCTCTGCAGAACCTTTATCAAAGATTTTGGCAGGACCTTTCTCAAAGACTTCAGCAGCACCTTTCTAAAAGACCTTGGTAGAATCCTCCTCAAAGGGCTCTGCAGAACCTTTATCAAAGATTTTGGCAGGACCTTTCTCAAAGACTTCAGCAGCACCTTTCTCAAAGACTCCAGCAGCACCTTTCTAAAAGACCTTGGTAGAATCCTCCTCAAAGGGCTCAGCAGGACCTTTATCAAAGACTTTGGCAGAACCTTTTTCAAAGACTTCAGCAGCACCTTTCTCAAAGACTTCAACAGGACCTTTCTCAAAACTTTTCTCAAAGCAGGACCTCCGAGGCCGAATCTTTTGGACGAGGCGTCGAAACTCGCGCGGAGGCTCGAACGTACCCGCCTTGCCGAGGTAGTGATCGATCCGATAGACCTCCTCCTCCCTGAGGTGACCGGCGAGGCGCGAGGCCAACTCTTGGGCCGAGTCGTAGTCTCGGCCGAACGGCTTCTCCAGGACGACCCTCAGCCAGGCAGAACCGTCGGGGCGGCAGCCTGACAGATCCATCAAAGAGGAAGGTGACGAAAGAATCGAATCATAGCTTGCTTGTGGCGACACTGCAAGGTCATCTCTCTTTAGCCACGTTTCCACTGGACTAAAATTTAACCGAGACGATGGTTAAATTTCCAATGGTCAAATTTGACCGTCGTTCCCACTTGGACTTTTGAGTCGGTCAATTTAACCGAGACGATGGTTAAAGTAACCCCGCTGGAAATATAACGGCTCATGAAGGTCAAGTGTCAATTGGATACACAATGTACATGTGTCCATACATTTACGTGCGCAACATGAAACGTTTAGCTGTGAAAAGAAAATTCACGGTGTTTTCACCCCTATTTCATGGCACACAGTTAGCCAAGTCATTTTTACGATATTTTCACCAGTGGTCTCCAAGGCCACATTCCTGGTGGTAATTGGCTAGAGGCAATTTAGAAGTATCTGGGATTGACAGGTACAAGGACACAATACAGTACCTCTATGGGGGCTGGTAATTGAATTAGCCATCCCTCAAGGCTGGAGCTTGCCACCCTAGAAATTCCCGGGTTTTTTTTACCGTCTCTTTAGTGACCTGAAGATGTCCTTATCAGGTCAGAGAGGCGATTATTATCACGGTGAATTCACTGTAAAATGCACCGTGAAATCACAGTGACTTTTTAGCTTCACGGCGAAATGACATGTTCACCCTATTTCCGCGGTTTAGATGTTCATAGTGTCAATTTCATGAAACTAGTCGTAACAGGCGATCAATCACAAAGGCAATGGAATGTTAAAGGAATGCTAATTCCTATCTCCAGCCTTCCTGAGTCCCTCTCTATCTTCATCTTTCTCTAGCCCTTAACCTTGAGTGGCTTTTCAGCCTTGTTTTGGGCGAATCTAGGAATGTCAATTCCTATCTCCAGCCTTCCTGAGTCCCTCTCTATCTCCTTCTTTCCTTAGCCCTTAACCTTGAGTGGCTTTTCAGCCTTGTTTTGGGCGAATCTAAGAACGTCAATTCCTATCTTCAGCCTTCCTGAGTCCCTCTCTATCTTCTTCTTTCTCTATCACTTAACCTTGAGTGGCTTTTCAGCTTTGTTTTAAGCGATCTTGCATGAAAAAAAAACAAAAAAAAACGGAGATGCACAGAGATTATAGGAACGATCGAAACTTACGATTGGTTATCAATCGTACGATGCATCGAAGGGCGCCCCCTACTGACCTTTGGCGATGTTTTCGGCGATACCAGCGTAGGCAAATGGGGGGACAGACAGATAGAAGAGCCTGCCATGTTCCACCTGGCCTTCCTTAGACATCTGCGAGCAGAGCTTAGCGTAGTCCTCTGCCATCTTCAACTTCCTGAGTCCAACAGACATTCAGAAGAAAAAAAACATTCTTGAGAAGCCATTTATTGTTCAAGCTGGTAGACAGACCGGGGTGAGATCAAAAGGGAAGGGCAAGCAGTAGGGAAGGGATCGAAGAAGGAAAGCTAGTAGACAGACCAGGGTAAGATCAAAGGGAAGGGATCAGAGGAGTAAAGCTGGTAGACAGACCAGGGTGTGATCAAAGGGAAGGGGTTAAAAGAGGAAAGCTGGTAGACAGACCAGGGTAAGATCAAAAGGGAAGGGCAAGCAGTAGGGAAGGGATCAAAGGAGGAAAGCTGGTAGACAGACCAGGGTGAGATCAAAAGGAAGGGCAAGCAGTAGGGAAGGGATCAAAGGAGGAAAGCTGGTGGACAGACCAGGGTGAGATCAAAGGGAAGGGCAAGCAGTAAGGAAGGGATCAAAGGAGGAAAGCTGGTAGACAGACCAGGGTGAGATCAAAGGGAAGGGCAAGCAGTAGGGAAGGGATCAAAGGAGGAAAGCTGGTAGACAGACAAGGGTGAGATCAAAGGGAAGGGCAAGCAGTAGGGAAGGGATCAAAGGAGGAAAGCTGGTAGACAGACCAGGGTGAGATCAAAAGGAAGGACAAGCAGTAGGGAAGGGATCAAAGGAGGAAAGCTGGTAGACAGACCAGGATGAGATCAAAGGGAAGGGCAAGCAGTAGGGAAGGGATCAAAGGAGGAAAGCTGGTAGACAGACCAGGGTGAGATCAAAGGGAAGGACAAGCAGAAGGGAAGGGATCAAAGGAGGAAAGCTGGTAGACAGACCAGGGTGAGATCAAAAGGGAAGGGCAAGCAGAAGGGAAGGGATCAAAGGAGGAAAGCTGGTAGACAGACCAGGGTTAGATCAAAAGGAAGGGCAAGCAGTAGGGAAGGGATCAAAGGAGGAAAGCTGGTAGACAGACCAGGGTGAGATCAAAAGGAAGGGCAAGCAGTAGGGAAGGGATCAAAGGAGGAAAGCTGGTAGACAGACCAGGGTGAGATCAAAGGGAAGGGCAAGCAGTAGGGAAGGGATCAAAGGAGGAAAGCTGGTAGACAGACCAGGGTGAGATCAAAAGGAAGGGCAAGCAGTAGGGAAGGGATCGAAGAAGGAAAGCTAGTAGACAGACCAGGGTGAGATCAAAGGGAAGGGATCAGAGGAGTAAAGCTGGTAGACAGACCAGGGTGTGATCAAAGGGACGGGGTTAAAAGAGGAAAGCTGGTAGACAGACCAGGGTGAGATCAAAGAGAAGGGCAAGCAGTAGGGAAGGGATCAAAGGAGGAAAGCTGGTAGACAGACCAGGGTGAGATCAAAGGGAAGGGCAAGCAGTAGGGAAGGGATCAAAGGAGGAAAGCTGGTAGACAGACCAGGGTGAGATCAAAAGGAAGGGCAAGCAGTAGGGAAGGGATCAAAGGAGGAAAGCTGGTAGACAGACAAGTATTAGATCAAAGGGAAGTGCAAGCAGAAGGGAAGGGATCAAAGGAGGAAAGCTGGTAGACAGACCAGGGTGAGATCAAAGAGAAGGGCAAGCAGTAGGGAAAGGAGTCGAAGGAGGAAAGCTGGTAGACAGACCAGAGTGAGATCGAAGGGAAGGGCAAGCAGTAGGGAAGGCATCAAAGGAGGAAAGCTGGTAGACAGACCAGGGTGAGATCAAAGGGAAGGACAAGCAGAAGGGAAGGGATCAAAGGAGGAAAGCTGGTAGACAGACCAGGGTGAGATCAAAAGGGAAGGGCAAGCAGAAGGGAAGGGATCAAAGGAGGAAAGCTGGTAGACAGACCAGGGTGAGATCAAAAGGAAGGGCAAGCAGTAGGGAAGGGATCAAAGGAGGAAAGCTGGTAGACAGACCAGGGTTAGATCAAAGAGAAGGGCAAGCAGTAGGGAAGGGATCAAAGGAGGAAAGCTGGTAGACAGACCAGGGTAAGATCAAAAGGAACGGCAAGCAGTAGGGAAGGGATCAAAGGAGGAAAGCTGGTAGACAGACCAGGGTTAGATCAAAGGGAAGGGCAAGCAGTAGGGAAGGGATCAAAGGAGGAAAGCTGGTAGACAGACCAGGGTAAGATGCTGATAAGTCATAATACCTGTAGGAGACCAGTGCTTTGTAGTCTTTCAGGACAGCCGGGCAGTCCGGATCGGGATGGAGGGATTTCTCGCAGGAGACGTTGTTCTGCAGAATGGTGGCTAGCTGGCCGTCACCTTCTGTGGCCGGCATTCTGGCAGCTCCGACAAAGGAGAAGGCATAGTCCTCTCTCTGCTCTGTAGACAAGAACATGGTGGAAATGTACAGAATATTGGATATTCTGTGCACAATGGAATGAGGGAATTTCACTTTGTTCGGTGATTTGCGTCGGTGAGAATGTGATTCAATGAGGGTTTTGCCCTTCCCCGACGTGTAGTCAGCACTGTATGCTCAGTGCTTTGCCCAGATTGCCTGGTGATTTGCATCGGTGAGAATGTCATTCAATGAGGGTTTGCCCTTCCCTGATGTGTAGTCAGCACTGTATGCTCAGTGCTTTGCCCGATTGCCTGGTGATTTGCATCAGTGAGAATGTCATTCAATGAGGGTTTTGCCCTTCCCTGACGTGTAGTCAGCACTGTATGCTCAGTGCATTGCCCAGATTGCCTGGTGATTTGCATCAGTGAGCATGTCATTCAATGAGGGTTTTGCCCTTCCCCGACGTGTAGTCAGCACTGTATGCTCAGTGCTTTGCCCAGATTGCCTGGTGATTTGCATCAGTGAGAATGTGATTCAATGAGGGTTTTGCCCTTCCCCGACGTGTAGTCAGCACTGTATGCTCAGTGCTTTGCCCCGATTGCCTGGTGATTTGCATCAGTGAGAATGTCATTCAATGAGGGTTTGCCCTTCCCCGACATGTAGTCAGCACTGTATGCTCAGTGCTTTGCCCAGATTGCCTGGTGATTTGCATCAGTGAGAATGTCATTCAATGAGGGTTTGCCCTTCGCCAACGTGTAGTCAGGTACACTTTGCCTTTGAGAAAGGTCCTGCTAGGTTCGAAACGTCAGGACCTCTAACTTTTGAGATAATGCTGATTCAAACTGTCGTCTCCTCACCTTGGTACAAGCTGAAGAAACCTTGCCACAGGTATCTTGTGGCGAGGTCACCGGTTCCCCCGACGACCACTACATGCACCGATGGACGACTGGCTCCCTCCGAGCCACCGGCCAGCGCCGTGACGATGCCGACGCAGCCAATCAGAAGGCAGCAGGACGCCAGCTTGAGCGCCCTCGTGTGAAGAGACTTCATCTCGACTACACTTTCCCAAGAAAACACAAAAATTAAAAAATTGAAAAGTATAGATGACAACAGGGTTTGAATCTTCCCATTCCGTTTATTCTCTACGTGCGCACTTGCACGCGTAGAGCCCCACGACTGTTTCCTGAACAGCAGTGAAAAGCAACGTCCGGGACATCGCACCGCGCACGCACACACTTCTCCGCAGACCACTCCGCATCTGGACCTGCCTGCACACCGTGACGTCATGGAGTTTTCAAATCCAAGATGGCCACCCCAACTCGGCTCGTCGACCCGTTCTCAGTCAACTGAGGGGAATTTCCTCCCTTTTCCCAAACGTGAGTCAAACAAAAATGACCAGTATTGGAATCTGTAATTCTCACTGAATCCTCAGTGGGTGCGTGGGACGGTTTCACAGGTGTTTTGGGGGGGTAAATCTAGGGATTTCAGTCGGGGGTATTTTTCAAAGATTACATTTATCCACATTTCATAGCCACTTTCACTTTGCTTGGACCCTACAGGCTACAGTCACCTAATCCAAGTAACTTCAACTTGGACCCTTAAAATCGCACTTAAAAAAAAAAAAAAAAAGCCGATTGTAAGGGTCCCAGTTACTCGGAATAGCAGTCACCCGTCCCTCAAAATTTCAAAATTCGATAAAAAAGGGTGACTTGTCGGGTCCAAGTTACTCGGACTACATGTAAACTGAAAGCTTTAGTTACAGAGATACATTCCTTGTCCGATCTGGAGTAGTAGTAATACTAGTAGTACTTAGTAGTAGTACCATAGCTTCAGTTCAAGCATCCTCCATTCATGCATGGAGGAAGAATTCCATGCTCTCTCACTGTAGTGGTACTAACTTACTGCATGGCACACTCCCGACCAAAATACACCCAACTCATTTATCACTTTGATCAATTTCTATCGGTAAACTAAGCACCAAAACGTGGAATATTGTGCGAGATCTGCTCAATTGAAGCAAAGGGTTAACTCACCGTGAATATACCCGTAGTCTCAACCGGCAGATCGTGTCTCAACCGACAAGGATTCCGAGAGAAATGCAGCTCTTTTCTTCCCTCATAAAAACCCAATACCGGGGAAATTATGTAAACACGTTACCTCCAGCTGTTATGCAATCGGCAAGTCAACACCAAAGTATACATTTTTTTTTCAAGATAAATGCTCAGAGATTTTACTAGTTTTTTCAAGCCAATGGAAGTTATTGCACAGCCGCCTTGTATCTTTCACCGTGGAGGTTAATAATATTTTCAAGGTGTTTCTCAATCTTGAAAATATTTTCAAGCTAACAATGGTTTTCCCTGGACAGCTGATTCGAGCGTGTGCCACCGTTGGACTATAGAGGGCGCCATAATGTTTTAACCGGTGCAGAACACTAAAAACTTAATAATCGGGCAGCTCCTATTGAACGCTGTACAAAAACACTCACTTTCAAAGCCAATTATCCCACACCCAAAAGTCTCTCAGTTCTTGTAGCTTTACTGAAAATTGTAGAATGGACCTTCATCTCTCACTTTTCAATTTTGGCCGTGTAAGCCGATTGGAGTTTTTGATAATTACCCCCAGAAAAACACCCCCAAAATGTGTCGTCATCCAAGCCAATTTCTGCAAGGATTTTACATAGCATCCCTCTTCCACAGCTAAATTGGGTAACACTAAAAGCCTAACAAAATTATTGTCCCCGGGTCGTCTTAAGCTTCACGTGTTCTACAATTCATCATTATTTAAATCAGACACCAAAGGCCCCTGATTAAACGAAAAAATAATGAGCACATACTTTTTGATAATCAGCTCGACGGAGCCATCTTGGATTGATTTAGTGTGCTGCAACCATAATAAAAATGGGTCAGTATTGTATTTTGTTTTCCAGTAGCGATACTGTCAATTATAATTCTACATGAAATCAATCATGATCATGACCATGACCATGATCATGACCATGTAGATTTTTGTAAAAATAATTGCCTACCTGAAAAGACCCTTCAAATTAATTTGCATTTTTACTCATTTATTCACTGGCAAAAGTTCATGTCGATGATTAAAAATTAGTACATTCAAACGATAACTTATAATAATTATTATTATGCATGCTCATCCCATCCACAACAAATTCAAACGACTTCATTTTCATTTCGTAATTATTTCATTTATTCAGGAATATCCTTGGTTGTTAGATAGCAGATAGTGATAATTATAAAAAATGAGTTAATATTAATAACCACGTGTATAAACAGTTGTCAAGATCACCACAATATAAATATACACACAATATTATGACTTGACATTGAATTTGACAATTACAAGTTAAAACCCTTTCAGTCGTACACAAAAATATCATTATTTCTCTACGGTAACTGTTCGCGATCAATCGTCAGTGATAGGACATCATTATTTTGCATAGACATAAACAAAAAACGACTAAATCTCGGACATTTTTTCCGTGATAGCCTCTTCGACGGAGAACAGTGAAACCAATGCACGCTGCTTAAAGGCCCAATACAACATTTGGAAGATCGGAAAAAAGCGATGTCCACAGATTTCCTTCTAATTTACACATTCTGTAGATGGTCATGATAGAATCCTTATGTTAAAATCTTACGGTCTGGGTGCTGTACTTTTTGAGAAATCTTCACTCAAACGTCGACAAATAGTTTTTTGTATACTCGCGACTACTAAACTATTTTCTTACACAACAGAAACTTTCTCAGATTACCTATCGAGATAAAACATTCGCGGAAGTATTTGCTTTTTTTTTTGGAACAAACAAAAACTGTGGCAATCTGTTGACCTTTACCAATGTTGTATAGAGCATTTAACTGAACACTACCGTTAATATGACCCCAGTCACCCAGAACCGATGTGACGATAATACATGTATCTCACGTCACTATTCAACCACACACAAAAACAAGGTAAAAGACGAAGGAAAGTACGAATAAATTCGGCGAAACAGTCACCGGAGAGCTGAAAGTTTGTTACAATACAGTTATCTTGGTTAGTTAATTTAAGTCCACTTATTTAAGTCCATTCTGAAAGTTAATCATAACGCGCCACAAGCACATGCAGTTACGTGACTGGCAATTCTGACAAATTCGACGATAATAATTGTAACCGAAAAATCACAGACAAAATCTGGAATAATCTTGGACAATCCACTGATGTTACAGGGCTAGAGGCAACAAAAATAGTCTGGTACCTTGCTCAAGATGGTGCGCTATGTGGCGCCGGGTGTACAAGGTGGATGACACAAGATGGCTGCGATTCCTTACCAAAACAATCAGTCACGCACGAAGGTCCGCATGACGTCATTTGCGTCTTAAGTAGGGCGCCCTCAGGTGGCGGACATTGATCCGCCACGTGAGGGCGCCCCAGGATAGCTCAGTTGTCATGGAATAACGTGCTTCTACCTTTACACCTTTAATACCACCGTTCATTAAGCTGTGGCTTCAAATCGCACGGGAGTCTATGGAAGCCGCAGCGGGAACGGCTGCAGCCATTTCCCATAGACCCCCCTGAGATATCCCAAGCCGTAGCGGCCCTGACTTAAGATGGCGGCTCGATGACGTCATTGCGTAGGACAGCACCAATAATTACGGGCGCAGACATTGCGAAAATCATACACAAAACAACTACAGTAACTAAACGCCCCATTGTGAAGTGAGGGCGCTGTTCGGGAAAACGGAAATAAATTGTAATAAACACAGGAGACTCACCAACTACATGTAGTAAAATAAAATAAACGTACGATAATAACCGCCGTCACGTGACCAACATCTCATGGCAACCCAATTAGTGCGGGGACCACTTCATCTTCTCGTTCTGCATTCGACAAATAAATCCACAGCCCTCGTCCACCAAATTGTATTCTTCCATACCATTTTTAAGCCGCTTTGCAAAAGGCACACGGACGTAGATTCCAGTACAAGTCGATATGTATTGTGGGGTCTTGTTGCTGTTGTTGTGGGCATAACTTTTAACATTGACTTGCATCGGTATAATTATTATCATTATAGACAATCATGCCTTGTGTTCACAAAATTTAGCCTTGAGTCTACGTCTACGGTTCCCATGGATCCTCACCCGGGCGAGGGACGACCTACTACGCTGTGAGAAGTGGTACCTATAAATGCTTCGCTACAAGGAGTTGGAAGGTGGGCGATGGGTTGTAACAGAAGAACGAGTGTAAGATTGGAGGGTTGTACCGAAGAGCGAATCCCGTCGCTGGGGGCGCCCTAATACCTCCCCTTGACGTCCTCGACGACCTGTTCAGAAACGGAAGAAGAAAAGGACACCGATTGGCATTGTTACTGAAGGTTGTCTGTATAAGTGAACGAAATACCGGCCTCAGGCTCAGGCTTATGCTTCGGTCACATTTCTCTTTCCCCCCCTCAAATGTACAGCCAAGCAACCTTCAAATTCGGCGACAAACCAGAACCTAGTTTTGCCTCCAGGGAGACGAAGCCTGAGCAACAAGATATCCCGGAGGGCGCCCTCTTTTAGCGACCCCGAAGCCCGCCCTTTAATGATGACCCCGGATGGCACACTCTATTGGTGACACCAGAGGTCACCCTCTTTTGATGACTCCGTAGTCCACCCTATATTAATGACCACGGAGGGCGCCCGCTATTGATGACCCCTGAGGGCACCCTTTATTGATGACTCCGGAGGGCGTCCTCTATTGATGACCCCGGAGGGCGCCCTCTATTGGTGACCCCGTATACGCGTAGTCCGCACTATATTAATGACCCCGGAGGGCGCCCGCTATTGATGACCCCAGAGGACACGCTCTTTTGATGATTATGACCCCGTAGTCCATCCGTCTATCGATGGCCCTCTGAGGGCGCCCTCTACTAGCGCCCTCTACCGACGACCAGGGCAGGACGCCCCCCCCCCCCCCATTCCACCGACCTACCTCGGAGTACTCAGCGCAGCAGCAGCCAATGCCGAAGGCCGCCAGTCCGGCCAGCGTGGTGACGAGGGCCACGAAGTCGATGCCGGCATCCGCCACGATGACGCCCAGCCAGTGGCCGTAGGTGACGTCGTAGGTGAAGTTGGCCGTGGCGTTGCCGAAGGCGGCGCTGTCGTAGCCGCTGAAGTACTGGTTCTCGTACAGGGTGAGCGTGTGCAGCGCCACGTTGCCCAGGGCCGAGGCGATGGCCAGCAGGCACATGAAGGCCGAGCCCCGTGAACTCTGTGACGTCGGGGTCAGAAGGATATGAATTATTCAGCGGGTTTTTACTGCGCGCTGAGTGATCACTGAGAATGACGAGAGAGAGAGAAGGTTGGGTTGGGAAAGAGACAGAGAGGGAGAAAGGGGGAGAGACAAAGAGCAAGAGACAAAGACAGAGAGAGTGAAAGACAAAGTGAGAGACAGAGGGAGACAGATGGAGAGACAGAGAGACAGAGAGACAGCTAGAGAGACAGAGGGACCGAGAGACCGAGAGACCGTGAGACAGTGAGAGACAGAGAAACAGAGAGACAGAGAGACCGAGAGACCGTGAGACAGTGAGAGACAGAGAGACAGAGAGACCGAGAGACCGTGAGACAGTGAGAGACAGAGAAACAGAGAGACAGAGAGACCGTGAGACAGTGAGAGACAGAGAGACAGAGAGACCGAGAGACCGTGAGACAGTGAGAGACAGAGAGACAGAGAGACAGAGAGACCGTGAGACAGTGAGAGACAGAGAAACAGAGAGACAGACAGAGACACAGATAGGAGAAAAAGAAGTGGGTGGACACTATCTTATTCCATGTTTGATCTATTGGAAGAAGTACATTATTCATAATTCGGGTATTCGTTCTAGTCAGTATTTTGTAGACAGACAATGGTGCGATTTGAATCAGCCGTATTAAGCGCCTTACAAAATGTTATGCATTACAATCAGACAATGCTGACAAAGGGAGAGAAAGACATGTAGGTAGAGAAGAGAAAGAGAGACAGGGAGACAGAGAGAGAGAAAGAGAGGTGTATAGAGAGACCGAGGCAGATGGAGAGATAGGGACAGAGAGATAGGGATTCATAGATGCAGAGAGAGCGAGACGTAGGCTATCATCTGAAATAAGCTCGCGCCAGTTTCTTCGCCAATAAGACAAACGTCTCGAGTAACCTTTGACCAGCTCTGTTCAACACTAAACCAAGAGTAACGAGAAAAGCATTCTGTCTGCGATAAAAGTAAAACTTACCCAATCATCGTCGCTCATTTTTTTCGTGATGAAAATTGACGCAACGCCCGCCATGAATATCTGTAAAAGAGATGGACAAAAACTAGGATTAATCCGATTACTAATGTTCCCACGGTTATTTCAACAGTGAGCTAGTGCAGAGTGACAAGAACAAAACAGATACATGTACAAGAAAGAAGGGGAAAGAGAGTGAATAAAGCCATAGGCTCCCGTGCTATTAAATAATTCATAGGCATTTCAATTCGAAACGATTTTTCAATAAATGTGACCCGTCAGAGCGACATGAGGAATATCCCACCACAACACTTTTCGAGTAAATAACGCCTATAGTCAAAGTATCTTCTCAATTTGATTAAAAATTCATTTTCTTTTTTATTCTTATTTTCGAAAAGTTAATGTATTGGAGGAAATTTTGATATCATTTGAAAGCTAATAATACACTCTTTCACATCATTAGAAAATCTCAAAATCTCAAAAGTGGGGGTTATTCCTCATTATGATGTGCCGGGTCACAAATGGCAGTGCACGTAAAGGCGTCGTCTCCCGGCTGTCGAATCTAAGATGGCGGCTGCGTGAGTGACGTCAGCACAAACCGCGGTCCTCCTTACCGCCGTGCCGCCCCAGATGAGGGCGTGGCCCGTGGTGAAGATGGTCAGGAAGTCGAAGAAGTTGAAGACGACTCCGGCGGCGGCAAAGATGGCGCCCGCAGCGATGAGGAGTGCTCCGCTGCAGCGGAGACAGCGGTAGCGACACCGCGTGGAGCCACACGAGCAGCACATGTCGACAGAGGGCGCACTTCACACTGCTAAGGGCGAACGACAAATGGAATAATAATTCTAACAAAATTTCATTTGTATCGCGCAAAATACATGCAAAATGTTCTAATGCGCATAAAAATATTACAATTACGATAAGTTAGTAAAAACAACAACATGCAGCACATGTACATAACAATAAAATTACAATTCTTAAAATTTAGTGGGCCTGACGTTTCGATACTAGCAGGACCTCTCTCAAAGACAGAGTGACAACTCTGCCTTTGAGAGAGGTCCTGCTAGGATCGAAACGTCAGGCCCACTAAATTTTAAGATTTACATTTTGGTAATTTTAGTCAGTAAGCAGTTTGCAACATTTTTGTATATCACCCTAAAACTACAATTAAAGAAAAATACACAATTCAACGTTAAACCGACAACACTAATTTTTACAGAAGCATAGTAATAACAAAACGTTAATTAAAGGCCCAATACAACATTGGTAAAGGTAAAAAGATTGCCACAGTTTGTGTGTTAAACCATTAAACATCCCAAAAAAGCAATCCTGTGAAGGTTTGAGCTGAAATGGTGATCTGAGAAAGTAGAAAAGGGTAAAAAAACCTGTCACGATTCAGCACCATTCTGTAGTGTAAGAAAGAGTTTATGACTTGCAAGTAATAAACTATTTGTCAATGTTTGAGTGAAGATTTTTAGGGAAGTACAGCATCCCAGACCGTAAGATTTCAACATGAGGATTATATCATAACCATCTACACACTGTGTAACTTAGAAGGAAATCTGTGGATATCGATGTTTTCCGATCTTCCCAATGTTGTATTGGGCCTTTATAAGCCTTATTGAATAAGAATGTCTTAATTAAGGTTAATTGTCGATCTAAACTGTTGATAGAATTTGTTTTTCAATGAGGGTTAGGTTTTTTTCATCAGGCATCGGGCAAAGCACTGAGCACTCAGTGCTTATCACGTCGAGCAGGGCAAACCCTCATTGAATTACATTCTCCTCTACGCAAACATCATTATCATATTATAGGATTTGTTTTGTTTACAATTGCGAAATGCACAGAAGCTATTGTGCTTTTTCACGAAAACCAAAATCCATACCGAATGAAACAGAATGAAAGTTGCACCGCCCAATGCAAATATTATGCTCACAATAAAATTGATTTGGATATAAACCCGTTTGTCTGAACACGCACCCACGCATACGAGGGGACATTATTTTGGTAACAGCTGCAAAACCACAGCTGCACGCAGTGCTGTACGAGGTTGTATAAACGGGAACATGGCGAAAGAAAAATTGTGACCCGGCACAACGACATGAGGTATATCCCACCAAAACACTTTTTGAGCAAACAACGCCTGAAGTCAAAGTATCTCCTCAATTCTATTTTTTTTTCTTTTTTCGGAAAGTTAATGTACTGGAGGATATTATGTCCAAAGGATTTTTCCGAAATCCGTCTCTAAATGTTGGAAAAACGAGGATTTTGGGGGAGTGTTTGTGTACTGTTTTCATGAAAATATAAAGTTCCTCCCTTTTTAAATAGCCGCTTTCGAGGAGTTAGAATGGGGCTGCTATATTGTGGCTGGTACTAAATGAACGAGCGAAGTCCCCTTGTACTATTTACAACAAAGTTCACACGGAATAATTTTGATATCATTTAAAAGCTAATGGTATACTCTTTCGCATCATTAGAAAATCTCAAAATCTCAAAAGTGGGGGTTATTCCTCATTATGCTGTGCCGGGTCACAATTAATCTACCTCCCTGATCTAACACGTGCGTACGTCATCTATGCCGTACGTGTACGTACGGCTGATAGTGTTATGTAAGGTCTCTTGTCAAAAAGATCATCGGTTGAGTGCCGGTTCAATCCATCCGACCGATAAAATTTCCCCTCGGTAGAAAGCCGATTGTACTGGACTCTGCGGTGAAAAATGCACGATGGCTATCCGGTGGAAACGACATCGGACGGGTCAAATCATCCGATACAAAACCGATGATCTTTTTGACAAGAGGCCTAAACGATGTAACCTACGGCCGAGCGAACCGTAATCGCAGAAACTATTTTGCCTATGCCCAACCACAATGTACCATTATATTGAATGAAAGCCCTCAGGGGGTATAAGGCATAGAGTGTGGCGGTTCGAGCCAGCGGTCGTCGGACTGTCTTCAGGACATATCTCAACCTCCTTCTGTTCTGTGGGTTAAGTTACATTAAATTATGTTTGCTTAGTTTTGTGCAGTATACGTTGTTTCCTTGCCTTGATTAAGCAGTCCCTAAGTCGAGGGGTAACTGGAGGCTTGAGGCTGAATGAGTTTTGTATTTTACAAGTTGGAGGATTGTTGGAGGATTGGGGAGGATTGAGGCAGTGGGCACAAGTAATGTACAAAATATTGGAAGATTTTGGAGGATTGAGGCTGAATGAGTTTTGTATTTTACAAGTTGGAGGATTTGGGAGGATTGAGGCAGTGGGCACCACTCATTTCATGTAGTGTACAAAATATTGGAAGATTTTGGAGGATTGAGGCTGAATGCAATTTTTTATGTCGTTAGTTGGAGGATTTTGGAAGATTTGGGATGGCCCACAGTAATATGGCCTCGGGGGTTAGGGTTAAGCAGTCCCTAAGTCGAGGGGTAACTGACCCTCATAACAATAGCCACAGACTAGACCACAACTGCCTGGCAGATGAGTTGGGTGGTGATTCGGCTAGATCACATTTGTAACTGAACCCTACCACCCTAGACATTCAGGGGTTTTTCACTGTCTTCCCCACTACCCTAAGATGTCTTCATCAGGTAACATGAGATGAAATCCTCAGGATGAAGTCACTTTAAAAGGGTTCAAGAAATCACCGTGAGCTCTGTTCGCTGTGTACAAACGTATCCCCATTTTAACGTGTACACATTTCATTTTGTTGGCGAACTCTTTCCAGTCGTCAATATCACTGAGATCTTCCAAATGTCAATATCGGACTCATTTCCACAGAGCAGGTCACAATTCGTGGCGTGCCCTTCATTTTGTCACAATAGGTCGTCCGAGTTTGCTTGGCAACGCTGTTGCATCGTGACTCTAAGGGATACAATGTAAAATGGACGGAGTTCAAACTCTATAGTCTATACGGTTGCTCCGTACAAAAAAAGTCCAGCCCCAAAATAATGCGTTCGGCAAAACTCGTTCGGTGATAACACGTGGTGTGGGGATTAGATCAGAAAATGATGGCAGCTTGTGATTGCTACTGTCAAACACCATAGGCCTACTATAGAGTGGGACTTCAGTTGACAAGTGTGAACCGGCACAGCATAATGAGGAATAACACCCACTTTTGAGATTTTGAGATTTTCAAATGATGTGAAAGAGTATACCATTACCTTTCGAATGATATCAAATTCATTTCCGTATGAACTTTGTTGGTAATAGTACAAGAGGACTTCGCTCGTTCATTTAGTACCAGACACAATATAGCAGCGCCATTCTAACTCCTCGAAAGCGGCCATTCAAAAAGGCAGGAACTTTATATTTTCATGAAAACAGTACACAATCACTCCCCCAAAAATCCTCGTTTTTTCAACATTTTTAGAGAGTGACGGATTTCGGAAAAAAATCATTTGGACATAATATCATCCAATACATTAACTGATTTTAAATCGAATTGAGAAGATACTTGGACTTCAGGCGTTGTTTACTCGAACAGTGTTTTGGTGGGATATTCCTCATGTCGCTGTGCCGGGTCACAAATAGTGTCAAGAGAATATAAGTGAAAAGAAAAACATGGATCCTTTTGTCACTTTGTGTGATTCCACAACAGCCTGCCTTGTCGACTCGCTAAGTGTTCTGTCTTTCGTCGGGGAATGAGGAAAACAATCCCTGATGGGATGACAGTTTCACGGACGCTAATCATAAAACCGATGTCATATTCCGGTGGGAAATACGAACCTGTAACACGACAGCCCAGTATGATTCATAATGCATTCGGTGCTGGGGATAGGATCAACTTTCGCTTCTGGCGAATCAGACGACCAATCGGGGGTGAAAAATTCGAAACAGCTGTTTAATAATATTATTACGCTATGCAACTTCCTCAATGTGTATGTTCAGGTTAGCGGACAGAAACCAATTTTGCGAACGTCAAAGAATAATCATCACCATCCATTATATGTGACCCGGCACAGCCACATGAGGAATATCCCATCAAAACACTTTTCGAGTAAACAACGCCTGAAGTCAAAGTATCTTCTCAATTCGAATAACAATCAATGTTATTTTTTTTCTCGGAAAGTTATTGTATTGGAGGATATCGTGTCCAAAGGATTTTTTTCGAAATCCGTCTCTAAATGTTGAAAACACGAGGATTTCGGGGCAGTGTTTGTGTACCGTTTTTATGAAAATGTAAAGTTCATGCCTTTTTGAATGGCCGCTTTCGAGAAGTTAGACTGGTGCTGCTGTCTTGTGTCTGGTACCCAATGAACGAGCGGAGTCCCCTTGTACTATTTACACCAAAGTTCACACGGAAATAAATTTGATATCATTCACATCATTAGAAAATCTCAAAATCTAAAAAGTGGGGGTTATTCCTCATTATGCTGTGCCGGGTCACATATCTAACCCAGCATACACATGAGATGACACCGTCTCTGAAATTTTCGACCCAACCCGTCAACCACGTCATGGCGAACAAAAAATAGAAATGGCGGTAATTTTTTTTTTTTAAAGGGCACCTTTGGTCAACGATCGTCAGCGGTCGATCGCCGGAAATCCATGCGAAATTCCTCTTTTCTTCACAAAAACGGCAGCTCATGTACTACAATTCACCGATTTGTTCAAATTGTTTTTATTCGACTCCTGGTGAGTGAGTAAGGTTTGAAATTTGTAAATGTCCGGAAACTGGGCACTTTGCCAAAAAAAGTGCTGTGGGTGTACTCTCCCTTGGACATCTCATACGCTATTATTATGACGGGTTGACGAGGAGAATCTTCGCACGCCGCTAAAAGCTAATGCGGTGTATACAATGCTGCGTTATCCATTTACAAGCAGTATGTTTGCCAAGTGCATTATTTTTGTCAATGTACACAAACAAATCCTATGTCCAGCACATGGAGAGTATAAACATTGCATTAGGAAGTGCGAATAACTTCAAATACCAGGAAACGAACAACAAATTACGTCATAATTGGCGTTGCACCGAGAAGCAATTAGAAGCGATGCTGGTATACCGTCAGATAGATCCACATAATGATAATTATAATCCGTTGTTGGATACACGCACATGCATTAGGCGGGATGGTCACAATATCTACGCAATGGCAACGCCTAACGGTTTATGGGGTCATTTGACTAGGTTACTCAGTATGTGGTTTATATACGGCATGAAGTGGGAACACCTAGGGAATGGGGTCATTAAGTGTATTTGACTGGGTTACGCAGTATGTGGTTTATATACGGCATGAAGTGGGAACGCCTAGGGTATATGTTCAAACGAGGGACTGGCTTGGTTGTTAGTTTGTGGTTACTAGTCTTTCTCAGCATGTAGCACTTCTCTTCCAAGAAGGAGTGTGGCTCTGAAAAGAGCCGGTAACTCAACGTTTCAGGTAGTGTGTACTCTGCCCGTCATCAGGAGTCGAGACTGTCTCCTGAAGACGGGCCTGAGTACACCGGTCCACACTTCCCGAAACATTGAGAGACCGGCTCTTTTCAGAGCCACACTCCTTCTCGAAACAGAAGTGCCACATGGTGTCACTGCAAACCTTCCACATATTATTTCCACCATGCAAACCTCCAAGTCTTATCTGAGTTACCGGCTCTTTTCAGAGCCACACTCCTTCTGGGAAGAGAAGTGCTACATTGTGTCACGGCAAACCTTCCATCGCTTAGTATTTCCACCGTGCAAACCTCCATGTCAGAATATGATGACAACACAGATATTAGTGACTTACCAGTTACCAGAAGACGATGACGAAAATGACGAGCTTGAAACTGATTCGTCTCCCTCGACAAAAATGTCTAAGTGTACTCTCTACTCTCTTAAACGACTCCCCAAAACAACGAAGGGCCAGTTTCCGAAGAAGTAATCGGCACACGCTCGAGTCGACTATTCGACTAGTCGACTATTCCAAACGCATCAAACTCTTTCTCGACAAAAAATCCCCCCAAAACAGATATCTAAGTGTATACTCTGTACTCTCTTAAACGACTCCCCCAAAACGAAGGGCCAGTTTCCGAAGAAGTAATCGACACACACTCGAGTCGACTACTCGACTAGTCGACTATACCGAACGCATCACACGCATCTCTTTTTCCTTCGCAGCTTCTCATCCGAGCCGAAAGGTACAAAGTTAAACCGACGTTTGCCTAAGTAACACTGTCACCAAAACCGCCGCCAACATTACCTTCGCTGCCTGCACATATCCGGACGAGGTATTTTTGCATGCACACTACGCCTACGTATATATATATAGCCCACCATTGTCATCGATTGTCTATTTTTTTTTGTTTTTTTTTTAATTCACTTCAATTCTCGCTGACAAAATAAGTGACGCTGTAATAAACATGTGGAATGACGTACGGCAAGAAGCGGGTATACAATGTGTGCACGCATAACTTCGTGGGCGTTAAAGGTTTAGGGGGCGGAGTATTTAGAACATCAATGTTTTTGAATGCGATGTTTTTTTATGTCAAACAATTTTAGAAAAAACTGACCGGCACATTTTTAAACAAACTGAGGGGGGAATTTACATTTAAGTAATAAAAACAAATGTTTGTTAAAGCCCCTACGCAACATTGGTCGAGGTCAAAGAATAGCATCCATACGCCGTCTGATCCAACATAATGCATGAAAATTTCAGCTCAATCCGCCAACCGAGTCTCGAGAAAATCGTGAAAACCGCTTCATTTGTTTCGCGAAAATGCAGCATTCAACGCCGTACTGTTCCGAAAAAATAGTTTAGATCTCGGTGAGACGTAAACTATTTCTTTTACTCATTTCTCCAAAAATAAAATATTTTAGGCAGAAATATTTCAGTGAGAGGTTTCTACTAGAACCATCTTCAAACTGTATAAGTTTCATATAAATCTTTAAACATTTCTGTTTTTTCGATCTTACCAATGTTGTGTAGGGGCTTTAACCCCAACCTTCTCAAATCCTCCCAAATCCTCCGGGTGGTATTGGAGGACTTGGGAGAATTGAGGTTGGATGCAAAATGTTACGGTGAGATTACAGCTCTGGAATATAGATATGCCTATTTTTTCGAGAGAGGGAGAGACAGAGATAGAGGCAGAACCGAGACGAGGAAAGTGAGACAGAGGGGGAGGGAAAGAGAGGGAGAGAGAGGAATGGAGAATAGAGAAAATGGAGAGAGAGAGAGAAGATACCGTGAGACTGAGAGAGAAGAGGAAGAGAGACAGAGATAGAGGCAGAACCGACACAGAGAGGAAAGTGAGAGAGAGGGGGAGGGAAAGAGAGGGAGAGTGAGAGGAATGGAGAATAGAGAAAAGGGGGAGAGAGAGAGAAGCGACAGTGAGACTGAGAGAGGAGAGGAAGAGAGACAGAGATAGATGCAGAACTGAACCGATACAGGGAGGAAAGTGAGAGAGAGGGAGGGAGAAAGAGAGGGAGAGAGAGGAATGGAGAATAGACAGAGGTGAGAGAGAGAAGAGACAGTGATACTGAGAGAGGAGAGGAAGAGAGACAGAGAAGGATACAGAACCAAGACAGAGAGGGAACTGAGAGAGGGGGAGGGAGAGAGAAGAATGGAGAACAGAGAAAAGGGGAGAGGGAGAAGCGACAGTGAGACTGAGAGAGGAGAGGGAGAGAGACAGAGATAGATGCAGAACCGACACAGCCTGAGAGGGAACTGAGAGAGAGAGGGAGGAAGAGAGGGAGAGAGAGGAATGGAGAATCGATAGAGGGGGGAGAGAGAAGGGACAGTGAGACTGAGAGAGGAGAGGAAGAGAGACAGAGAAAGAGGCAGAACCGACAGCCTGAGAGGGAACTGAGAGAGAGAGAGAGGGAGGAAGAGAGAGAGAGAGAGGAATGGAGAATCGATAGAGGGGGAGAGAGACGGGACAGTGAGACTGAGAGAGGAGATGGAGAGAGAGAGCGAGGAGGGAGGAGAGAGAGAGGGAGGCGGAGAGGGAGACACCGAGGTAACGACCATTCCATCTCTCGATCAATCAGCCGAAAAAAGGTCCGCATCGACATCGAATCTCGTTCTCATCTCGCGCCCATTTTCCTCCAGCCTGGCACGGCATCGCGAGCAATGCGTCACCCTAGAAACACTCACCGCGCCCACGATTGACCCCCCCCCCCAACAAAAATTGGCCTCTGTAACGGCGAACCCCCAAAAGATAACAACAAAGATCCGACTGAGTTATGTTTTCGATGCGGGCTAAAGCAAACAGGATCTTTCACGCGGTGGTGAGCGCGTGCAGATAAAACCGGGTATTGCTTCTCACACAACCAGCGTTGTGTCTCGATTCGACATAACAAAAATAGCGTACAATTTCTAAAATTTAGTGGGCCTGACGTTTCGATCCTAGCACGACCTTTCTCAAAGGCAGAGTGAAAGGCCTTTGAGAAAGGTCTTTGAGAAAGGTCCTGCTAGGATCGAAACGTCATGCCCACTAAATTGTAGATTTACATGTTGTTAATTTTAGTTGGTAAGCAGTTTGCAACATTTTTGTATAGCACAATTTCTGTTAACAATTTCAGTCGAGCAAAAAGCCCCTTTGTGTGACGATCTCACATTCCACAAAATGTACAGAACGTATCTTGGCATATACAAAGGGGATGTTTAATAATCCTAGCACACTGCTGCATGCTTTAAGGCCGATCCACACGAGAGCTATCTGCTGAGCAAAAAAATCTCTCGAGGTCGTTAGCTCAGCACGTAGCTCACCGTGTGCACTGAACTTTTGCTGAGATTTCTGCCTCAAGAGGCCGTGAGACCAATATCTATCCTGTTTAATTTTGGCAACCACGTGAATAGGGCGTGTGCTTTCATTGGCCAGTTGCTATGTTGTTGCTTTCTTGGCTAAGCACGTAGCTCAAGTCGCCGCACACGATGAGTTTTCATCCACGAGAGGCGAAACAAATCAAACAGGATAGATATTGGTCTCACGGCCTCTTGAGGCAGAAATCTCACTAAATGTTCAGCGCACACGAGAGCTACGTACTGAGCTAACGACCTCGAGATAATTTTTGCTCAGCAGATAGCTCTCGTGTGCGTCGTCCTTTAGAATTGTTCCCTTTCCCTTTTCCCCCGGCGTTAACCCTATCCCCCTCACCGTTAGCCTAACTCTATCCTGCTGATCCCAACAGTACCCAACAAGCATGAGAGTGTGAAGCCCGCTGATCCCAACTCCACCCAACAGTGGATACTGTTGGGTTCAGCAGGGTCCTGCAATGATGGTAATATTGCAGTAACTTTGCACACAATGCCATGCCCAACAAAATCCAACTGTATTGTACAGTGTTGATCCCAACAAAGACTAACACTCAAGTAACAGACAATTGTTAGGCCTTTTCTTTTGGGACCTTTCTTTTGTGCCTTTTCTCTTGAGCCTTTATCTCTTGGGCCTTTTCTTTGGGGTCTTTCCCTTTAGGCCCTTTGTTTTGGGGGCTTTTCTATAAATTTTGTTTGACTATCTTCATTGTGTGGCTGCCAGGCCAGACAACCATGCTGACCCCAACAATCCTCAACACAGTTTTTTTTAGTACTGTACACTGCTGAACCCAACAAAGGAGAACAGGCCCCAAAATGTGTTGGCTTTTGGAGAGAGTACCGTTCAAGGCCCATGCAAGATGATCATCGTAGACTGAAAGAGGAACGGGGCAACGAGGGAGTGATGGATGCAAAAAAAATATCGGTATCATATCAGGCCAGAGTGTTTGATACGGGAAATGTGTGTGAATCGGAAATGGACGCTGAAGAAACAAAAAAAAATAGGCCATAATTTTATGTTCACGTCAATAATGTATGAACAAATTTATTTTCAGAATATGCCTTTCTTTCGGAGATTGTATCGATAGTTGTACCGATGACAATAGCTTGGGAAGCAGAAGGGGGTAGGAATGGAGAAGAGAAGAGTTAAAAAAAAAATACAGCCTGAAATTGCCGTCAAAAGCAACAGACGTCGACTCCTGTCCTTCAAAAGACTTTAGCTATACTAAAAACAGCTATAATAGACAAAGTCCAACATCTAACTTCCATAAAAAAATACACTCCTTATGAAGTACTTATGGCCCAAAAAACCAGCAAGAAAATAGTACAATATCGTGCAATTGCTGTATAAAGTGACACGAGAAAAAAAAATTGTAGCAAATTACAGAACCGGCAAATTTTGTTCAAATTTTGCCGGTAGAGCCTATACACACACCACATGTCTGCGACATTATGAATAATATGGACAGTTTTTGCACAGGTGGCAAAACCATAATATCGAGTTTCGGAGTTGAAGAGTTTGTCATAGTCTCAAATTACCTACTTTTCGTAAACCAATAATGGAGCCCACGTGCTTCTCGATCTACCCAAAAGGCCAAGACGTATTTTTTTATCGCGCTTTTAAAGGGATAAATTACGCAAAATTGGTCGAGGTCAAAGAATAGCATCCATGCGTTGTCCGCTCCAACATATGCACGAAATAGCACACCTGTGAAAATGTCAGCTCAATCCGCCAACCGAGTCTCGAGAAAATCGTGAAAAACCCGCTTCATTTGTTTCGCGAAAATGCAGCATTCAAAGTATTGTTCCGAAAAATCGTTCGGATCTATAGGGATGAAACGTAAACTATTTCTTTTAGTCCTTTCTCCAAAAATACAGCATTTTAGGCAGAAATATTTCAGTGCGAGGTTTCTACTATAACCATCTTCAAACTGTATAAGTTTCATGTAAATCTGTGAACATTTGTTTTTTTTATCTTACCAATGTTGTGAAGGGGCTTTATCTAAAAACGGATATAAATTTGCGTTCAGCCCAAACGACAGTCTGATACATGTAGTATACTATGCCAAGGTCAAGCAAATTATGACAGATTTAAATTTATAAAAACAAAATTGTTCTAGGGGTCAACAGAGAGGCAGCATCACTGAATGGGATTACACAATCATTTTCACAAAGGATTTGTATTTTTCATTTTAAAAACAAATTCCAAAACTAATTTGCTCGAGCCAGAGATCGAATAAGCGGATGTACGCGTCAAAATAAAGTACACACAGCCCTCGATAGCTAAATGAATACAACCAGACAGGAAACAGGACTTCCTTGTGTGTGTATAACAAGTGAACGCCTTGTTTTTTGACGCTGTGACCTCCGCCTTTGTAGTTTTGACATTGAGGCACAGGGTGCAAAAGTTCACGACCAGATCGAAGGACAATTCCGTTTCTGTCACTCTTGTGAAGAGCGTTTAAACGGCAAAAAGGGTTGTGATGAAAGTGGGAGGGGTCGAACTTGTCGGAACGAGCTGAGGGGGGTGGGGGGGGGTTGGAAGGGGGTGTCGCCCCTCCAAAGGTAGGGAGATTGTTTCAATTTTGGGCACTTGTAGTCATGTATTGATTGAATTTGCCCATTGGTTTTGCTTTTCCCTATATTTTGCTGTCATAATTATTTCTGGTCCCAAATGAAGATGGGGACAGATGGCATGACCCCCCCCCCCTCCACCTCAGACTTTTGAAAGTTTGGGATATCCCCCATCTCCGGCCTGTTGACGTTCATGTCGTTAAAAAATAGGTTCAAATAAGACTATTGCTGTGCCATTGGAAGCAAGAAGAGGAGGGGGAGAGGAGGAGGATGAGGAAAGAGGAGGAGGGGAGGAGGAAGAAGATGGGAGAAGGAGGAGTATGAGAAGAGTAAAAGAAGAAGAGGATGAGGAGGAAAGGGAGGAGGTTCAGAAGGAGGCAGACGAGCGGGGAAATGGAGGAGGGGAGAAGGAGGAGGAAGAGGAGAGAAGGAGAAGGGAGAGAGAGTAGGACCGGGGAGTAGAGGGAGGAGGAAAGGGGGGTGAGAAGGGTGAAGAGGAGCAGGATGAAAGGGATGAGGTGGGGGAGAAGGGGAAGAAGAGAGGATGAGGAGGACGAGGAGGACGAGGAGGAGGAGAAGAGGGAGGAGTGGAAGAGGAGGAAAGGGAGGCTATGAGGATAAGGAGAAGAGAAGAAAAGGGAGGGGATTAGGTGGAGAAGAGGAGGAAAAGGAAGAGAAGAAGAGGACGAGAAGGGGGAGAAGGAGAAGGAGAAGAGGAAGGAAGGGATATGGAGAAGATGCGGAGGAAAGGGAGAAGGAGAACGAGTAGGAGAAGAGGAGGAAGAAGAGGAGTAAAGGGACGATGAAGAAGACGAGGAAGAAGAAAAAGAAGTAAAGGGCGAAGGAAAAGAAGAAAAAGAACAAACACAGCATCTATAATTCCTGCCTCATTTGCTGCCAAGCATCTCGATGTTACTACTCGTACCGCGTTAACCTGACAGCTATAACTACTACTAGGGCGATTAATATCCCATGGAATGGGACGTCCAGACTAGCTTATTACAAATGGGCATGGTACTTTTCTTCGGCCTAAGACTAAATATGCTATAAGATGTTTGCCTACAGAATTTACGAGGGCTCATGTTTTACGAGCAGCGTTCAAAGTCCTCTGCGCGTTAAAGAAAACCGCAAGAGGTTATTGGCTGTGCGGTAATTCATTACAAAGAGTAACTACACCAATGCATGAGCATTAAAGGGGCGGTATTGTCATAACGGGCGTTACAGACGAAAGAGACCCCCTTTTCCGATTCGTCAACACCTATTGTAGTTATGCTACATACGTAAACCGTTCGTACACTATAGCATGTAACACTTTCAGAGCCACACTCCGTCACATAAGAGATGTTACATGGTGTCACCGCAAACTTTCCATCATGCAAACCTTCGAATGTTATCTGAGTTACTGGCTCTTTTTCAGAGCCACACTCCTTTTTGAAAGAGAAGTGCTACATGGTGTCACCGCAAACCTCCCACTTGGTATTTCCACCATGCAAACCTTCAAGTCTTATCTGAGTTACCGCGTCTTTTCAGAGCCACACTCCATCTCGAAAGAGAAGTGCTACATGGTGTCACAGCAAACCTCCCAATTATATCACACGGGACTGTAGTATACCTTCTTTATCACAGTGTTATAAACATCTCGATCAAAACAGATGTCATTATAGTACGAAACCCACTGTATAAAGTCGGCACAGGACTGAGCACTGGATGTGATAATGGATTAAATTCGATTTATAAAGTTAGAGGGCCTCACGTTTCGATCCTAGCAGGACCTTTCTCAAAGGATTAGAATAGATTAGAACTTGCAATGTATGCAATCACTTGCCGTATAATACCTTATGTGGGCAATCCTTATTTACTTTTCTTGGTTCTCGAAAGACTCACAAACACGTTAATCAGCAAGTAGACCCTACTAGTACTAACCACAACATTTGATTTTGATTCCAACGAATGTCAACAGAGGTTTCAAAATTAATATCGCTACAAAATACTGTGTACCTATAGGCCTATGTAGATAGCTGAGAACAGGTTTAGTCCTCTTGTCAAAAAGATCATCGGTTGGGTATCAGATGATTTGACCCGTCCGATGTCGTTTCCACCGAATAACCATCGTTTTTTTTTCACCACAGAGTCCAGTACAATCGGCTTTCTACCGGGGGAAATTGTATCGGTCGGATGAACTCAACCGGCACTCAACCGATGATCTTTTTGACAAGAGAGTAAGAGACCATTAAAGTCAGTTCAAAAGCCATACTTTTGTAGTAAGAGAGTGTGAGATATTACCCCATGAAATGTGACACACAAAATCTAAACATTGAAGAGGGTCTGACAATTCTTCAAGGTGTGACCTTGCACTGGTCTACTACTACAGTATTACATTATTTGTAATACTGGTACATGTACATGCATAACTCAGCAGCAATACACGATGATAAGTGCCGGTAATTTCTATGCGACTCTGGTAATAACAGCGCTCGAAATACGACTCAGATCCTTCGAGTAGCGTGACATACCTGAAGGCGTAACCTTGCAATGGTCCACAAATAAACACCATTGTAATAGCTGTACATGTACATAATACGCTTATTAATAGTACAATGGAAAGTGCTGTCAATACAATGGGACACTCGTACACGCAGCGTGTGCAATTCTACCACTACCGAGAACAGGTTCGGATTTCGGAATCGGTCAACTTATCATAAATAATTATTAATATCAACTCGAACACTTCCGTATGGTATGACGCTACACTATAGTAGACATGTAAGTTGAAACTTGGACATACATGGTTCACAGATCCACATGTCACATACCATTACATGATGTTGTATTGGAAAATTGAACATGTACTGCCTGCTGTACATGTACAGTACACCACACTCGAAAATGTACAGCTTGGGTGTTGTGTTACTACGTACAACTGTATTATTATTCGTAGTACTGGTAGTACTTCAGATGACACATGCAACTTGTGCTCAAAAGGAGGCATGTATAATTATAGGCCTACATGTATACATGACTGTGTATGTACATGTACATGTATTTAGTATAACTGCACATGTCAAAATATACCACGGGAAAATTGAAAACACTACATACTGTCCATTTTACTAGTACAGTTACTTACACCGTCCACGGTATGGGGATTGGGAATACTACATCAGTACATGTACATGTACGTGTACGTACATGCTGTACACACTTCCAACTACTGTACTACATGTATAACTTGTATTGGAAAAGGATAGCACTTGTACAATACGTGTACGTTAAACGTGTACAATGAACATGTACATGTATGATGTACGTTCATTATACACATGTACAGTAAATCGTACATGCTGCACATACATGTACAGTACAGTAAATCGTACATGTTGCACATACATTGTACTGTACATTTACTGACACACTGCACAATGTACGTACTGTATAATCATGGAGGAATAAGGAGCTCCATAGTCTAATCATGGTATAATGTACAGTACATTCTGCAGTATACGTGGTACAACCACGATGCAACAATAATGTACATTGTACATGTACTAAATACCACGGTACGTACGCGGTGTACGAACACTTGAAAATTGCTTGGAACAACCACAACGCATGCATGCAAAGACCACTGTACAGTGAAGAAAAAACTTGAAATGGCTGAACGACTGAACACACAACTTTATGATCCTGACGACCAGGTGTGCGTGGAACCTTACACGACTGTCACTGTACTAAGTTTATGGGTTTATTACAGGAACGTACAGTACTCTACATAGAAACCAACACCTTACCTGCCGGTATACTTTCACAAGGTGGGAGTGTCTGTCCCAAGGACTCGATCGATCTCAGCAGAATCCTGAACGAGAATCCAGCAGTTGTTTTGTGGGGAAGGTCGATCCACACTGGGTCGACTCGGTGTTTTGACGGGGTGGGGGTACGGTGTACGGGCCACGGGTTCAGCTCAACAGTTATCGAGGTTTGGGTGCTCCGGTATGAGTACGGGTACCTAGAGGGGTGCGGGTGGGTGCAGCAGACCTTGAGTCGACTGTGGTCGCGGGGTTGATTGTCGGCACACCCGGTGTCAGACGCGTTGCGTTGTACAGTCTGTAGTGTTATTTGTGTGCGTGTACACGAGGCTACGGCCTGCTATCGGTCGAACGCACGTTCGGGCAGCGCTGCGGTAAAGCGTCACGGGATAATAGCCTTCAGAAAGAAAGCGAGAGAGAGGGCGGACCCGTGTAACCTCCGTGGTGCAACAGAGAGAGAGTGGGAGGGAGGGGGAGAGGGAGGAGGGAGGGGGAGAGGGAGGGAGGGAGGGGGAGAGGGAGGGGGTCACCCGGTCACGCTCCGGTGCACTTCAGAGAACGGACAGAAAGCATTTTCACCAGAATTATTTTCTCAGTCGGCCGGCGTTCGTGCGTCGCCCTGTGTTCGCACCAACAAACACCAGCAGAAACTTGATTCAGTCTGTCACAGTTGGGGGTATAGTGTTTGGATGAATTTTCCCCCTTGTCACGCAGCGATTGCCACGTGAATCTAAGCTTTCTTTTTTTCAGTAGACTCGACTGAGGTTGAAATAAAAATTAATCAGAAATTGGAGGACCCGATTTTCCAATCCTAGCAGTTTCCAGTAACATGCCAAAAATATGTTGCGAAGTGGTTATACTGACTAAGAATAACCCCAAAAATCTAAAAGTGAGATCGAGGGCCTGATGTTTCGATCCTAGCAGGACCTTTCTAAAAGCCAGAGATAGGGACAAACCAAAATAGGAAGGGGTGGAGTGTAAAAACAGAAGAAAAAATAGAACAAAAATACTGCATTTGGGAAAGATCCTGCTAGGATCGAAACTATAGGGCTTTCCAATTGTTTCATTTTCGCATTTTGGGTCATTTCAGTCAGTTTGCAAAATTCGCAGTTTGCAACATTTGTTGCATAATTACTGGTGTCAACCTCTAATGTATCCCTTAGTGACGATTCTCCTTGCTGCGTGATCTAGCCTATCTAAGTCTAAAATGGAATTTTGACATGGAGTGTAAATACAGAAAACCGTTGCAAACTGCTCACTGACTAAAATGACCTGCAATACATGAATCTCAAAAGTCAAGAGGGCCTGACGTTTCGATACCAGCAGGACCTTTCTCAAAAGGTTTCTCTTTGCCTTTGAGAAAGGTCCCGCTAGGATCGAAACGTCAGGCCCTCTTACTTTTGGAATTTTAACAAAAGCAAATTCTGAAGTTAATAAAAACAAATGTTGCAAACTGTTCACTGACTATAAAAATGACATGCAATACATGAATCTCAAAAGTTAAGAGGGCCTGACGTTTCGATCCTAGCAGGACCTTTCTTAAAGTTAAGAGGGGCTGACGTTTCGATCCTAACAGGACCTTTCTCAAAGGCAAAGCAAATTCTAATACAAAAATCAGGAGGGCTTGGCGTTTTGATCCAAGCAGGACATTTCCCAAGAGCATAAATTATCTGCCTTTGAGAAAGGTCCAGCTAAGATCGAAACGTCAGGCCCTATCAATAATCACTGTTGGGGTCATTTTTAGTCAGTGAGCGGTTTGCAACGTGTACAAGTATTTGTTACCCGGCACAGCGACATGAGGAATATCCCACCAAAACACTTTTCGAGTAAACAACGCCTGAAGTCAAAGTATCTTCTCAATTCAATAAAAAAAAATTAAAAAAATATTTTCGGAAAGTTAATGTATTTGAGGATATTATGTCCAAAGGATTTTTCCGAAATCCGTCTCTAAATGTTGAAAAAACCGAGGATTTCGGGGGAGTGTTTGTGTACTGTTTTCATGAAAATGTAAAGTTCCTGCCTTTTTGAATGGCCGCTTTCGAGGAGTTAGAATGGTGCTGCTATATTGTGTCTGGTACCAAATGAACGAGCGAAGTCCCCTTGTACTATTTACAACAAAGTTCACACAGAAATAATTTTGATATCATTTTAAAGCTAATGGTATACTCTTTCACATCATTAGAAAATCTCAAAATCTGAAAAGTGGGGGGTTATTCCTCATTATGCTGTGCCGGGTCACATTGTGTGCACGCGGGTATATAGGCAGCACTAGGTACGATGCCCACACGCACGCTGCCAGCGTTTGTGACTTGAAGAGCTCCTAATTGTTATGCAAATGAGCTCTCTTACAAGTGGCACATTCCGCGTAGTCTGGGGTCAGCGGAGAATAATAGGCACCTGATTTTTTTGCGGTGAGTCAGCATTGTAGTTTTTTCGAAGAGGGGAGGTCGATTGTGTGACGTGGAGTGGAATCCGCCCGGTTAAGGTTCGGGATTTGCAGGGGGTGAGGGATTGTCAATGGGTGCTGGAGGTCTCGTACTTGTCCCCCTTGATCGCCCGAATTCGGATGGAATGACCAATGGTCGAGTCACCCACCCCATGGGTGCAGAACACTAAATAGAGCTCCCCTTGAACACTGTACAAAAACACTCACTTTCAAAGTTAATTATCAAAACCAAAAGTCTCTCAGTTCGTGTAGCTATACTTAAAATTGTAGTTTGGACCTTCATCTCTCAGATTCTTTTCAATTTTAGTGCCCTTAACCGATTAGATTTGTTGCTAATTACCCCAGAAAAAAACACCCCCAAAATGTTTGCAAGGATTTCTGCAAGGATTTTGAGATGGACCCCTCCACTTCCGCAGCCAAATAGGGCCACATTTAAAGCCAGATATGGTCCAAATTTCATACCAAATTGAAGAGTGAACCCCCAGGTTGTCTTAAGCTTCACTTGTTCTACAATGTTTCAGTTAATTAGCCTCCAAAGACCCCTTATTAAAAAAAAGTTGTGGGTACACACTTTATGATAATCAGCTCGGCGGAGCCATCTTGGATGGATTTTGTGTGCTGCACCTCCATGCAAACTTAGCCCCACCCGATTCGTTAAGAGTGGGGGGGGGGGTCGGGTTGACATAGACGAACTCCACCCTGATGATACACGGTGTTTTCTTTTCTTTTTTCTAAACCCTATTTAATTGTGGACTGGGGGTGGGGGTTAATCGCCTTGTTCAATTCGGGGCAATTTTTGTCATAGAGCCGCTTAAGCGTGAAATTCCGCTTAGCAGGAAAAGTCTTTTCTGCGTAAACAGACATCAATCCTCACTGCGATACGTTATCAATTTCTTTTGACTTGTCTTAAAATTAAGTGGGCCTGACGTTTCGATCCTAGCAGGACCTTTCTGAAAGGCAGAGTGACAAGGACAACACAGATACATGTACACGAAGGAAGGGGGAAGAGAGTGAATAGGACACGGATGAGAAACAAAGGCTTCTTCACTCATTAGCATGAAACAATGGTGAAGTTTGGGTTGGCAGGGTACTTCAAGACTAACAATAACCAGATAATAAAACACTTTTAGCGACAAGATCATCGTTTCATCTTTTCCTTTGTTTTCAAAACGGAGTTAAGTTATTGCGTAAACGCTTCCCAAAAACAACAAAACAAAACGCGTACAGGGTTTGAGCGAGGCAAATTCTACAAGTGTGCATAAACGCTGATAATAATATTTGAACCTTCTTTTGTTAACTGTCAAGGGGAACCTGTGAGTTGATACACAAATACACTCGAAAATGATACATTGTATATAATTGTTAACAAACATTAACTTCATGACAAATTTGTGGTCTGTATTTGTGTCTAAAGATAAAGCAGCTGGTGGAATTGTGTAACAATTGGGATAGCTGGAACCTATCCAGGTTTACAGGGAAACAAGTTGGCAGAACCCATTTCTTTGTGTAGGTATTAAGAAATGAGCACAAACCTATGGCGGGGCACAAGGGTTGGTGACTTCGCCTGACTTTTGCGTCCCTCTCTGAGGGACCGAGGAAGTGAAACCCCCTCTGAAGTAAGTGGTATGGACCTACTTACACTGTCATGTAAGATAGGGTAAGTGCGGTTCAGAATGGGGTCAGGAGGTTACTCAATGTAAATTGTGTGTTCCTGCACACAGGGTCCATCCCCGGAGGGTTAAATTGAGCAAGAAAAACACTTTATAAAAAATTCAAGCATTGATGAAAATTTCACATATTTTTCCATCCGTTCAAAAATGCGTAAAAAGATGCACTTAGTGGAAGGTTTGCGGTGACACCATGCAAATATTCAAATCTTATCTAAAAAAGTTTATAGAAATAAAATAAAACCAATTTGTCACGATAACACAGGGAAAGCTCTTGTAGACCATTAGCCATTAGACCATTAGCGAGCCTTTGATCAAGGCGAGAACTTTAGACGAGTTCTGATTGAGCAAAAACTTAACTTCTTGAGCAAATACTCAACCGCTTTGCCTTCACTAAACCCGGATTTGTTTATGATTCAAAGCTAATCCGCAGGTCCTGATACCAGCGGTTCGAATGAACCACATGCCAATAGTCTTTGATGAAACGAAATTTATTAACGGATTCACCTTCCATTTAAGTCCTCTAAACACTAACTTAAAGTCAGAGTATTTTTGAAATCCAATCGGGGCAATGTATGCTTACGAGGGCGCCCCCAGTGGCTCGTGCACGAGTCAAATGGTAGCGCCCTCTATCGCCACAGCAAAACGAAGGACAGACAACATTATAATCTTAACTTTCTACTATTTTTGGCAGCACTGTAGACACATAATTATGAAATACACGAACCTCTGAAAAAATCGACACAAAAGTCGAAAAGTCAAACACACAGATGACTCGCTTTCCTTGCAGACATTGCGAGTATGACGTCACCAGAGGGCGCCCTCACCTGGAGGTCAAAAGACCTATGGCCAGTTGACCAAGCGAATATGTCACTCACTAGTGCTACTCTATCTAGGATCGTTTACGAAATGAAGGCTTAGGCTCGGGCTTAGACTTCGGTCCCATTTCTCTCAGCATTAATAATGTCATGGGCATCTAAACACAAGCGTTTGACCCCAGTTTCACGGCGAATACCCTGTAATTCTCAAGCCGACAAACCTTCAAATTCGCCAGCAAACCACCACTTCGATTTGCTCAGGTTTTTGTCAGACGGAGACGAACCCTGAGCCCGAGCCTGATCCATGGAGCCGTAGAGGGCGTCATTGTCTCGTCATCGCATCGCCTCATAAAAAATGATGACGGCCGAAAATGATGACGTCATGACTTTGGGGGTCACGCGCACGCTCGGACCAGTGGAACGTCGCCAACTTGAGTTGTCACGAACTCCACTCCGTTCAAATTAAACTCAATTTCACAATAATATGACTTGCAAGCAGTTACACAAGTCCGAATAAAAAAACAGAAAACTCCATTCCAAAACTTCCATGCTAGTTTTCCTTCAGCCTACTTTCTAGCAATCTATTTCCCCCGAAAAAAACTAAATCCTAAATCTTGATCGTACAATGGACCTACCATTGGTACACTACAACTCTAAACTTATAGTACAAAAATATGCATACATCCAGATCACTATCGCTCACTAAAGCGTTTGATATTTACAGAACGTTATGGTATTTTTTTTCACAACCACTACGCTGAACAAAATAACACATTTTAAACATCTGATTTTCTAATTTTCAAGCAATTCTAATAGCTATGAAATTACTTATCGTCGCTGACTGGCGGCGAACCGATTTCTACCTTGGCAGAAAACAATATTCAGCAATCTTGGAGGGGGGGTATTTCGAACAATACGGGCGATTCGCAATAGTGCGCCCTCAAGCGTTTGCATTAGTTCGACAAGTTTTAGCGCACTGTGATTGGGCAACGCGTTGCAAACTCTTGAGGGCACACTTTATTGCGAACCGTTCGCATTACCGATTTACCCTTTGTGACCCCGACCAATCTGAAGACAAAAACCAACAATTCCCGAAAAAATGCACTGGAAACTAAAACGTCTTAAACACAAGCACTTTCACCCGCTTATTGCATCTTTCAAACACCAAGATAAGCTATGAAAAAGCAGCAACTCTCTTTTGTCTAGCAAAACCAGCTTTAAGTCTTAAAATATAATTCTTGTTTTCAAAAATTCAGACAAGATTGGAACACCTATAATTCTCGAAGCATCGGGTTCAAAGGCACAAACCAATTTTTTCATAGGGTCCTGATGTCAAACTTAGATTTAGGGTACCGGAAGTGGTGACACTCGACCCCTATACAGCGCATGCTCAAAGCTGCTGGGTCACATGGAGGTCACCACGCATGCTCAGAACCGGGCCGCGGCCGGATTCCGTTGACTACGGCTTTGAATGACACACGAGTCTATGGGGGCCGCTAGACAGCGGCTGCAGCCAATTGTCATAGGCTTGTGCGTTAGACTAAGCCTGAATTATTTTAATGGCTACGGCATTGACTTATACACTGGTCTATGGAAAGCCCGTTAAAAAGAGAGGCTGAAACTAATTTTCATAGACTTGTGTTCAATCCTGCCTGAATTCATTGGCTATGGCTTTCATTTACACACAAGCCTATTGGAAGCCGTTAGATAGAGGCTGAAACCAATTGACATAGACTTGTGTTCAACCCTGCCTGAATGTATATGCTATGGCTTTGTCTTACACACTAGTCTATCGAAAGTCGTTGGATAGAAGCCAATGGCCATAGGCTGGGTTGAACACAGTCCATTGGCTATGGCTTTACCTTACACACTAATCTACAAGCGGCTGCCAATTCCAATAGCTTCGTGAGACATTCACAGTCGTAGCTATTGAATTTGGATACGGCCCTAAAATCCCTACGGCGAGGGCGGGGCTTGGGGGTCGAGGTCACGGCGCATGCCCAGTTGCCTCTACTCGGGCTCGGGCTCCGTTTGCTTAGGATGTGCGTTCTCGACGTGTACGGTCTCCAGCGTCATGACGTAGCCCTGCGGTAAAGGGAAAGTAATCAAAACCATCGTTAGAGGGCGCTATGGCTGTCCCATGCACGAGACCAAGGCCGCGTTCCCATCGCGTCGTGATTACCGTGTTCACGAGTTCACTATAGTCGTGAAGAGGCGTTCCAATCGTCTGGTAACTCGTGGTCACCAGTCGTGAACTGGAGGCAGAAATCTTCCCTCCAGTTCACGACTTGACAAAATATGTGGTCAACTTGGGTCAGGAGGTCAAAGGGCACAAAGTTTTTTTACCGACATCGACGTAGGCATGAGTTATAATAAGATTACGATGCATAGGCCTATACGGTTACGGCTTCTGCAATGGTTCGCCATAACTGGGGGCCATGCCGCACAAAACCGCTTTGGACGGGGGCAAGGAGTTGGTCCGGAGCACTGCACGCCAACCCCATTCTAAGTATGGATTCCAAAGGTAGTAAGGGTCCCTTGACTTGCTCCACAGGTTGGGTTACAGACCAGCCAAAGGCCAGCATACAGCATGTACCCAGGCAAGCAAGATACAGTCGGGGGAAAGGCGTGCGCAAGCTACGGGCAGAGAATGGAGGCTGCATTATTTTCACTCGCAACGGTACCGCGAAACGCAGCAGAGGCCTCATAGATACACCATGATGTTTGCGTCGAGGAGAATGTAATCCAATGAGGGTTTGCCCTGCACGTGATCAGCACTAGAATGCCTAGTATAGTGCTTTGCCCGATGCCTGACGAAAACATTTCAGGCAGCTCGATACTGAAGCAAAATACAGATTGCGCCACAAAAAAATTACATGGCACCACGCGACTTATAGTGGGTATTTTTGCATCTCATTTGGTGCAGAACAGGAGTGGAAACGAGCAAAGAAGACTATCGTATTGTCCACATTCTTTTCTGTATATTTCCATTACTGCTCTGTGCCAAATGAGATGAAAGAATACCCACTCTAGAAGTCAGGTGATGGCGTGTAAACATTGGTCGCGCAATCGGTTCTAATTACTACGAGCAGGGCAGAACCTAATTGAATCAACATAGACCTATCTGAAGGTCATGGTTTAGATATCTATGTCGTCGGCCAACGCCTTGATCGAGGCTATACTAGCTCCTCCAGTTTGTTCTGTGGCCGGGTGCGTGGTTCCCAACTTACGACTCTTTGATGTGCACGCCGTGATTCCCCCCACAACCCACCGTCGCCACCTTGCAACCAACCCCCACGCCTGGAGCTAGCGTACCTTGGACGGCCGGCGGTCGCAGCAGCAGTGCAGGCAGGTCGCGTAGCAGGCGCAGATGACGAGCACCACGGCGAAGACGATGATGGAGACGTCGATGGCCAGGCCGGTGGCCACGAAGGGCCCGCGCTCGCCCGGCGGGCGTCCGCGGCGGGCCCGCTGGTCGGCCAGCCCGTACTCGGTCATCAAGGAGTAGCCGGCCGTGATGATCAGGCAGGCCAGGCTGGTGACCAGGGAGACCACGCTGAAGAAGAAGAAGACCTTGCCCTGATGATGAAAAGACGATAAAAACAGAGAAATAAGACTTAAGGCTTTGCATGGTGGGTGAATCAATATAGGTAGGTTTACGATGACACCATGTATAAGGTCTCTTAAAGAAGAGGTGTTGTTCTGATAAGAACCTGAGTGGTAAGGTCTCTTGTCCAAAAGATCATCGGTTGAGTGCCGGTTGAATTCATCCGACCGATACAATTTCCCCCGGTAGAAAGCCGATTGTACTGGACTCAGGGGTGAAAAAATACACGATGGCTATCCGGTGGAAACGACATCGGACGGGTCAAATCATCTGATACCCAACCGATGATCTTTTTGACAAGAGGCCTAAGAGGTGTGGTTCCGAAAAGAACCTGAGTGGTAACTCGACGTTTCGACCAGTATGCTCTGGCCGTCATCAGGCCGCCATTCTCCTGATGACGGCCAGAGCATACTGGTCGAAACGTCGATTTACCACTCAGGCTCTTTTCAGAACCACACCTCTTCTTTAAGAGATCTTATACATGGTGCCACCGCAAACTTCCCTATATTAAAAGCAGAGAAAGCGCCAACCAGTTGCAAGCTTCAGTCTGTGGTTTCATTCAGACAATTATTTATTTATTTTAATTCGTGGACAAACAATGAGGCTTTGCCCTTGCTCGACGTGATAAACACTGAATATTCAGTGCTTATGAATAGACCAAAGGCAAGAGCAAGGGCAAACCCTCATTGAATTACATTCTCCTCGACGCAAACATAAGGTTATATCGTCGACATCCCAAACACAACACAGGGTTTTGTTTTCAGACCTACCACTTTGATTTCACGGTAGGTTCCGATCATCCAGAGTCCAAAGAATCCGGTGAAGATTGCCTAGAGGGGAAAAACAAATATAAGATCGTAAGGTCATTACTAGTTCAGCAACAAAATAATTCGGATCAGAGTCGGACTGCGGGAGAAGAGCAGTCGGATCACAGTCGGATGGTGGTTGGATCCGGGTCGGATTGTGTTTGGATCCTGGTCAGAATGCAGACGGACAGGGGAACGGAGAGTAGTGGAGGATTGCGGACTGACCACGGTTGGACCGTGGTCGGACCGTAGTCGGATCCTTCTTGGATCTTTGTCGGATCTTTGTTGGATCTTTGTCGGATCTTTGTCGGATTATAGTCTGATCTTGGTCAAATCATAGCCGGATCAATGCCGGACTGTATTCGGATCCCGGCCGGATCGTATAGTGACTGGCACGTGTTTTCTTTGGAACGTGTAAGACAGTATGCATTGAAGTGGGATACTGGTGGGATTATTGCAGGATCCTGGTCGGATCGTCGTCTATTCATAGTGGGATCGTGGTCGTATTATAGTCGGATCATGGTCGGATTATAGTCTGATGGTGGTCGGATACTCGTCGGATCATAATCGCATCGTGGTCGGATCGTGGTCGGATCGTGGTCGGATCGTGGTCGGATCGTGGTCGGATCGTGGTCGGATCGTGGTCGGATCGTGGTCGGATCGTGGTCGGATCATAGTCGGATCGTGGTCGGATCATAGTCGGATCACAGTCGGATCATATTAAAATGTGCACAAATTTGAGGAAGTAGGTCCGACTTACGAAGCCCCCGCTCCAGGCGGACGAGGCGAAGTCCATAGGGAAGGCAGCGTAGCAGCCGAACAGACAGCTGACGAACATCGCCACCTGGATTAGGCCGAAGACGATCAGCGCTATGCTGACGTTGAGGGCGTTCGAGTACAGGTAAGCCATGGTGGAGTCGTGGAGGCTGGTTAACTGGCTGACTGGTTGGCTGGCTGGCTTCTTGGTTAGCCGGTTGGCTGGCTGACTGGCTGGCTGGCTGGGTGTCTAGCTGGTTGGTTTGCTAGCTGGTTGGCTGGCTGACTGGCTGATTGGCTAGCTGGTTGGTTTGCTGGTTGGCTGGCTGGCTGACTGGCTGACTGGCTGACTGGCTGACTGGCTGACTGGCTGACTGGCTGGCTGGCTAGCTCACCGACTGTCTTACAAGCTGGCTGGCTGGCTGGCTAGCTGACTGGCTGGCTGGCTGGCTTGCTGGCTTGCTGGCTGGCTGGCTAGCTGGCTGGCTGGCTGGCTGGCTTGCTGGCTGGCTGGCTAGCTCACCGACTGTCTTACAAGCTGGCTGGCTTGCTGGCTTGCTGGCTGGCTGGCTAGCTGGCTGGCTGGCTGGCTGGCTGGCTAGCTGGCTGGCTGGCTGGCTAGCTGGCTGGCTGACTGGTTGGCTGGCTAGCACACCAACTGGCTTACTAGCTGGCTGGCTGACTGGCTGGCTGGCTTGCTGGCTGGCTTGCTGGCTGGCTGGCTAGCTGGCTGGCTGGCTGGCTGGCTGGCTAGC
>OX465122.1:8077583-8295083 GCA_949987565.1 Luidia sarsii
GTCTACCAGCTTTCCTCCTTTGATCCCTTCCCTACTGCTTGCCCTTCCCTTTGATCTCACCCTGGTCTGTCTACCAGCTTTCCTCCTTTGATCCCTTCCATACTGCTTGCATTTCCCTTTGATCTCACCCTGGTCTGTCTACCAGCTTTCCTCCTTTGATCCCTTCCATACTGCTTGCCTTTCCCTTTGATCTCACCCTGGTCTGTCTACCAGCTGTCCTCCTTTGATCCCTTCCATACTGCTTGCCTTTCCCTTTGATCTCACCCTGGTCTGTCTACCAGCTTTCCTCCTTTGATCCCTTCCCTACTGCTTGCCCTTCACTTTGATCTCACCCTGGTCTGTCTACCAGCTTTCCTCCTTTGATCCCTTCCATACTGCTTGCCTTTCCCTTTGATCTCACCCTGGTCTGTCTACCAGCTTTCCTCCGTTGATCCTTCCCTACTGCTTGCTCACTATACTTATCACGTCGAGCAGGGCAAACCCTCATTGAATTACATTCTCCTCGACGCAAACATGCACGTTATATCTAGGCCTATATGAAACACACACACACACCGCCACATGAGGAATATCCCACCAAAACACTTTTCGAGTAAACAACGCCTAAAGTCAAAGTATCTTCTCAATTCGATTAAAAATCAATTTTCTTTGTTACTTTTATTTTCGGAAAGTTAATGTTTTGGAGAAAATTTTGATATCATTTGAAAGCTAATAGTACACTCTTTCACATCATTAGAAAATCTCAATATCTAAAAAGCGGGGTTTATTCCTCATTATGATGTGCCGGGTGACATTTTGCGTGTGACTATCATCATCATCATACTTACAAAGTGTTTAATGGAAATTTCACACTAGGTCGGTTTTCACCCGATGGTCCAATTCCCCCGTAATGGATATCGAAGCCCCTAGTTAATACACCGATCCAGTAGGCCACGCCCCTTGACAAATTGACCAATCACAGCGCGCGATTTAAGGTCGGACAAATTGCCGCCATTTAAAAAAAATTAAATTGTGTATTCTTTACTACACACTTTTCGTTGTGTTTACTTTTGTTTCGCATGTATACCAGATATTAACTTCTTTGCAAACAAGAGTTTTATCATCATTTACCATGATCAAGCGGTGTTTATATTTCCATTGTAATTCTGTATAGGAAGGTTTGCGGTGACACCATGTATAAGGTCTCTTAAAGGAAGAGGTGTGGTTCTGAAAAGAACCTGAGTGGTAACTCGACGTTTCGACCAGTATGCTCTGGCCGTCATCAGGAGAATGTATTTCTGACTCTCGAAACCCTGGCAAGAGAGGAAATGTACATGTTTGGCCTTTTTCCAAAACCAAAGTCCAAAGGAGAGGAGTTTTTTCGGTGGTTGCGGGCGTGCAGTGGACGCGCAGGGCAGTGTGGGCGCGACCGTGACGCGTTGTGCGCATGCGCGCCGTTGCTTGGCCGTTGCTATGGTGGGTGTGGCCTAGTGGATCGTGCGCAATTGCCAGGCGTTGGATCCAATAGGACACGGTCGAGGACGTGTTCGTATACCAGACCATGTGCATGGCGGCAGTCTTCGATGCAAAACCGTAATACGAAACCAATGTTATTCTACCATCGATACTGATGCTCGTTTTTAATAGGATGCGGTGAGCATCAAGCACGGTGAAGCTCAATTCAATCGTCCAATTTGACTGACGATCCCGTTCGAGCAAAAGGATTTTTTTATGGAGGCATACTCATTATGGGAGAACGATCGAGTTGGCTCGGGTACCGGTACGATTGAGTTTGCTGGTGTACGAGTTTGCTGGTGTACGAGCTGGTTTGGGTACGAGTTGGTTGGGTACGAGTTGATTCAGAGACGAGTTGGCTCGGGTATGAGTTGGCTTAGGTACGATTGGTTTAGGTACGAGTTGGCTTACGTACGAGTTGGCGATGGTATGAGTTGGCTTAGGTACGGGTTGGTTTGGGTGCGAATTGGCTTATGTACGAGTTGACTTAGGTCGGAGTTGGTTTAGGTAGGAGCTTAGTACGAGCTTAGGTACAAGTTGGCATAGGTACGAGTTGGCATAGGTACGAGTTGGCTTCAAAGGTACGAGTTGGTATAGGTACGAGTTGGGTTAATAGTTACGGGCTGGTGAAGTAACGAGTTGGCTCAGGTACGAGTTGGCGAAGTTACGAGTTGGCGAAGTTGCGAGTTGGCCCGCTACCGAAAGTCTTAAAAGTTCGAGACTTCGGTGGCGGTCAGCATAGTCCTCGCACCCCACGGAGAGCCTCGACCCACGTTTCGCAAGCGTCTGTTAAATCCGCTTCTCGTTAGGTCTCTTGTCAAAAAGATCATCGGCTGAGTGCCGGTTGATTTCATCCGACCGATAACATTTCCCGGCCCCCGGTAGAAAGCCGATTGTACTGGACTCTGGGGTGAAAAATACACGATGGCTATCCGGTGGAAACGACATCGGACGGGTCAAATCATCTGATACCCAACCGATGATCTTTTTGACAAGATGCCTTAACGCTCACCATCCCCGCCCGCTAGACGATGGGTCCGGAACGGCCTCCCTCAATTCTGGAGGAAGTTATTAACGGAATAGATTCAACCAGGCGCGCATGGAACTTCACCGCATGGTTGTACTAGAGGGGTTGATCGACACCAGACGCACGTAGCTATACACCGCTGGATTCTACTCACAAACATATGGACTGCCTACCTCCAGATTCGAACGTAAAATACCACTTTCATATTTTTCCGTTTAAAGCGAACGGCTGAAGTCGATCTTAAAAGTTCTTCGGGTGTTTTCTCTGCCATTTTTTTTGTTATATATATATACACAGTGCCTTCACCTACGTCTATAACCAGGAAGGACAAACTGAATAAACTATTTTCTAATAAAAAGAGGTGATTCAATAGAAGAAAAACTCTGCATCTCTGTAACTATATCTGTCTTTCTTTGTCTATCTCATTCCCCCCTCTCTCTTTCTCTCCGTTTATCTGTACTATACTCCACTCTGGTCGTCCAATCAGCTTCTCTTATTATATATCTCATCTAGTGCCTGCCCTTCCCTTTTATCTCACCCTGGTCTGTCTACCAGCTTTCCTCCTTTGATCCATTCCCTACTGCTTGCCCTTCCCTTTGATCTCACCCTGGTCTGTCTACCAGCTTTCCTCCTTTGATCCCTTCCCTACTGCTTGCCCTTCCCTTTGATCCCACCCTGGTCTGTCTACCAGCTTTCCTCCTTTGATCCCTTCCCTACTGCTTGCCCTTCCCTTTGATCTCACCCTGGTCTGTCTACCAGCTTTCCTCCTTTGATCCCTTCCCTACTGCTTGCCCTTTCCTTTGATCTCACCCTGGTCTGTCTACCAGCTTTCCTCCTTTGATCCCTTCCCTACTGCTTGCCCTTCCCTTTGATCTCACCCTGGTCTGTCTACCAGCTTTCCTCCTTTGATCCCTTTCCTACTGCTTGCCCTTCCCTTTGATCTCACCCTGGTCTGTCTACCAGCTTTCCTCCTTTGATCCCTTCCCTACTGCTTGCCCTTCCCTTTGATCTCACCCTGGTCTGTCTACCAGCTTCCCTCCTTTGATCCCTTCCCTACTCCTTGCCCTTCCCTTTGATCTCACCCTGGTCTGTCTACCAGCTTTCCTCCTTTGATCCCTTCCCTACTGCTTGCCCTTCCCTTTGATCTCACCCTGGTCTGTCTACCAGCTTTCCTCCTTTGATCCCTTCCCTACTGCTTGCCCTTCACTTTGATCTCACCCTCGTCTGTCTACCAGCTTTCCTCCTTTGATCCCTTTCCTACTGATTGCCCTTCCCTTTGATCTCACCCTGGTCTGTCTACCAGCTTTCCTCCTTTGATCCCTTCCCTACTGCTTGCCCTTCCCTTTGATCTCACCCTGGTCTGTCTACCAGCTTTCCTCCTTTGATCCCTTCCCTACTGATTGCCCTTCCCTTTGATTTCACCCTGGTCTGTCTACCAACGTTCCTCCTTTGATCCCTTCCCTACTGATTGCCCTTCCCTTTGATCTCACCCTGGTCTGTCTACCAGCTTTCCTCCTTTGATCCCTTCCCTACTGCTTGCCCTTCCCTTTGATCTCACCCTGGTCTGTCTACCAGCTTTCCTCCTTTGATCCCTTCCATACTGCTTGCATTTCCCTTTGATCTCACCCTGGTCTGTCTACCAGCTTTCCTCCTTTGATCCCTTCCATACTGCTTGCCTTTCCCTTTGATCTCACCCTGGTCTGTCTACCAGCTGTCCTCCTTTGATCCCTTCCATACTGCTTGCCTTTCCCTTTGATCTCACCCTGGTCTGTCTACCAGCTTTCCTCCTTTGATCCCTTCCCTACTGCTTGCCCTTCACTTTGATCTCACCCTGGTCTGTCTACCAGCTTTCCTCCTTTGATCCCTTCCATACTGCTTGCCTTTCCCTTTGATCTCACCCTGGTCTGTCTACCAGCTTTCCTCCGTTGATCCTTCCCTACTGCTTGCTCACTATACTTATCACGTCGAGCAGGGCAAACCCTCATTGAATTACATTCTCCTCGACGCAAACATGCACGTTATATCTAGGCCTATATGAAACACACACACACACCGCCACATGAGGAATATCCCACCAAAACACTTTTCGAGTAAACAACGCCTAAAGTCAAAGTATCTTCTCAATTCGATTAAAAATCAATTTTCTTTGTTACTTTTATTTTCGGAAAGTTAATGTTTTGGAGAAAATTTTGATATCATTTGAAAGCTAATAGTACACTCTTTCACATCATTAGAAAATCTCAATATCTAAAAAGCGGGGTTTATTCCTCATTATGATGTGCCGGGTGACATTTTGCGTGTGACTATCATCATCATCATACTTACAAAGTGTTTAATGGAAATTTCACACTAGGTCGGTTTTCACCCGATGGTCCAATTCCCCCGTAATGGATATCGAAGCCCCTAGTTAATACACCGATCCAGTAGGCCACGCCCCTTGACAAATTGACCAATCACAGCGCGCGATTTAAGGTCGGACAAATTGCCGCCATTTAAAAAAAATTAAATTGTGTATTCTTTACTACACACTTTTCGTTGTGTTTACTTTTGTTTCGCATGTATACCAGATATTAACTTCTTTGCAAACAAGAGTTTTATCATCATTTACCATGATCAAGCGGTGTTTATATTTCCATTGTAATTCTGTATAGGAAGGTTTGCGGTGACACCATGTATAAGGTCTCTTAAAGGAAGAGGTGTGGTTCTGAAAAGAACCTGAGTGGTAACTCGACGTTTCGACCAGTATGCTCTGGCCGTCATCAGGAGAATGTATTTCTGACTCTCGAAACCCTGGCAAGAGAGGAAATGTACATGTTTGGCCTTTTTCCAAAACCAAAGTCCAAAGGAGAGGAGTTTTTTCGGTGGTTGCGGGCGTGCAGTGGACGCGCAGGGCAGTGTGGGCGCGACCGTGACGCGTTGTGCGCATGCGCGCCGTTGCTTGGCCGTTGCTATGGTGGGTGTGGCCTAGTGGATCGTGCGCAATTGCCAGGCGTTGGATCCAATAGGACACGGTCGAGGACGTGTTCGTATACCAGACCATGTGCATGGCGGCAGTCTTCGATGCAAAACCGTAATACGAAACCAATGTTATTCTACCATCGATACTGATGCTCGTTTTTAATAGGATGCGGTGAGCATCAAGCACGGTGAAGCTCAATTCAATCGTCCAATTTGACTGACGATCCCGTTCGAGCAAAAGGATTTTTTTATGGAGGCATACTCATTATGGGAGAACGATCGAGTTGGCTCGGGTACCGGTACGATTGAGTTTGCTGGTGTACGAGTTTGCTGGTGTACGAGCTGGTTTGGGTACGAGTTGGTTGGGTACGAGTTGATTCAGAGACGAGTTGGCTCGGGTATGAGTTGGCTTAGGTACGATTGGTTTAGGTACGAGTTGGCTTACGTACGAGTTGGCGATGGTATGAGTTGGCTTAGGTACGGGTTGGTTTGGGTGCGAATTGGCTTATGTACGAGTTGACTTAGGTCGGAGTTGGTTTAGGTAGGAGCTTAGTACGAGCTTAGGTACAAGTTGGCATAGGTACGAGTTGGCATAGGTACGAGTTGGCTTCAAAGGTACGAGTTGGTATAGGTACGAGTTGGGTTAATAGTTACGGGCTGGTGAAGTAACGAGTTGGCTCAGGTACGAGTTGGCGAAGTTACGAGTTGGCGAAGTTGCGAGTTGGCCCGCTACCGAAAGTCTTAAAAGTTCGAGACTTCGGTGGCGGTCAGCATAGTCCTCGCACCCCACGGAGAGCCTCGACCCACGTTTCGCAAGCGTCTGTTAAATCCGCTTCTCGTTAGGTCTCTTGTCAAAAAGATCATCGGCTGAGTGCCGGTTGATTTCATCCGACCGATAACATTTCCCGGCCCCCGGTAGAAAGCCGATTGTACTGGACTCTGGGGTGAAAAATACACGATGGCTATCCGGTGGAAACGACATCGGACGGGTCAAATCATCTGATACCCAACCGATGATCTTTTTGACAAGATGCCTTAACGCTCACCATCCCCGCCCGCTAGACGATGGGTCCGGAACGGCCTCCCTCAATTCTGGAGGAAGTTATTAACGGAATAGATTCAACCAGGCGCGCATGGAACTTCACCGCATGGTTGTACTAGAGGGGTTGATCGACACCAGACGCACGTAGCTATACACCGCTGGATTCTACTCACAAACATATGGACTGCCTACCTCCAGATTCGAACGTAAAATACCACTTTCATATTTTTCCGTTTAAAGCGAACGGCTGAAGTCGATCTTAAAAGTTCTTCGGGTGTTTTCTCTGCCATTTTTTTTGTTATATATATATACACAGTGCCTTCACCTACGTCTATAACCAGGAAGGACAAACTGAATAAACTATTTTCTAATAAAAAGAGGTGATTCAATAGAAGAAAAACTCTGCATCTCTGTAACTATATCTGTCTTTCTTTGTCTATCTCATTCCCCCCTCTCTCTTTCTCTCCGTTTATCTGTACTATACTCCACTCTGGTCGTCCAATCAGCTTCTCTTATTATATATCTCATCTAGTGCCTGCCCTTCCCTTTTATCTCACCCTGGTCTGTCTACCAGCTTTCCTCCTTTGATCCATTCCCTACTGCTTGCCCTTCCCTTTGATCTCACCCTGGTCTGTCTACCAGCTTTCCTCCTTTGATCCCTTCCCTACTGCTTGCCCTTCCCTTTGATCCCACCCTGGTCTGTCTACCAGCTTTCCTCCTTTGATCCCTTCCCTACTGCTTGCCCTTCCCTTTGATCTCACCCTGGTCTGTCTACCAGCTTTCCTCCTTTGATCCCTTCCCTACTGCTTGCCTTTCCCTTTGATCTCACCCTGGTCTGTCTACCAGGTTTCCTCCGTTGATCCCTTCCCTACTGCTTGCCCTTCCCTTTGATCTCACCCTGGTCTGTCTACCAGCTGTCCTCCTTTGATCCCTTCCATACTGCTTGCCCTTCCCTTTGATCTCACCCCGGTCTGTCTACCAGGTTTCCTCCGTTGATCCCTTCCCTACTGCTTGCCCTTCCCTTTGATCTCACCCTGGTCTGTCTACCAGCTGTCCTCCGTTGATCCCTTCCCTACTGCTTGCCCTTCCCTTTGATCTCACCCTGGTCTGTCTACCAGCTTTCCTCCTTTGATCCCTTCCATACTGCTTGCATTTCCCTTTGATCTCACCCTGGTCTGTCTACCAGCTGTCCTCCGTTGATCCCTTCCCTACTGCTTGCCCTTCCCTTTGATCTCACCCTGGTCTGTCTACCAGCTGTCCTCCTTTGATCCCTTCCATACTGCTTGCCCTTCCCTTTGATCTCACCCTGGTCTATCTGCCAGCTTTCCTCCTTTGATTCCTTTCCTACTGCTTGCCCTTCCCTTTGATCTCACCCTGGTCTGTCTACCAGCTTTCCTCCTTTGATCACTTCCCTACTGCTTGCTCACTATACTTATCACGTCGAGCAGGGCAAACCCTCATTGAATTACATTCTCCTCGACGCAAACATGCACGTTATATCTATATGAAACACACACACACACCGCCACATGAGGAATATCTCACCAAAACACTTTTCTAGTAAACAACGCCTAAATTCAAACTAATTAGTGTCTTCTCAATTCGATTAAAAATCCATTTTATTTTTTATTTTTATTTTCGGAAAGTTAATGTATTGGAGGGCATTTTGATATCATTTGAAAGCTAATAGTACAATCTTTCACATCATTAGAAAATCTCAATATCTAAAAAGTGGGGTTTATTCCTCATTATGATGTGCCGGGTCACATTTTGCGTGTGACTATCATCATCATACTTACAAAGTGTTTAATGGAAATTTCACACTAGGTCGGTTTTCACCCGATGGTCCGATTTCCCCGTAATGGATATCGAAGCCCCTAGTTAATACACCGATCCAGTAGGCCACGCCCCTTGACAAATTGACCAATCACAGCGCGCGATTTAAGGTCGGACAAATTGCCGCCATTTTAATTTTTTTTATTGTGTATTTTTTACTACACACTTTTCGTTGTGTTTACTTTTGTTTCGCATGTATACCAGATATTAACTTCTTTGCAAACAAGAGTTTTATCATCATTTACCATGATCAAGCGGTGTTTATATTTCCATTGTAATTCTGTATAGGAAGGTTTGCGGTGACACCATGTATAAGGTCTCTTAAGGGAAGAGGTGTGGTTCTGAAAAGAACCTGAGTGGTAACTCGACGTTTCGACCAGTATGCTCTGGCCGTCATCAGGAGAATGTAATTCTGACTCTCGATACCCTGGCAAGAGAGGAAATGTACATGTTTGGCCATTTTCCAAAACCAAAGTCCAACGGAGAGGAGTTTTTTTTGGTGGTTGCGGGCGTGCAGTGGACGCGCAGGGCAGTGTGGGCGCGGCCGTGACGCGTTGTGCGCATGCGCGCCGTTGCTTGGCCGTTGCTATGGTGGGCGTGGCCTAGTGGATCGTGCGTAATTGCCGGGCGTTGGATCCAATAGGACACGGTCGAGGACGTGTTCGTATACCAGACCATGTGGCGGCAGTCTTCGATGCAAAACCGTAATACGAACCAATGTTATTCTGCCATCGATACTGATGCTCGTTTTAATAGGATGCGGTGAGCATCAAGCACGGTGAAGCTCAATTCAATCGTCCAATTTGACTGACGATCCTGTTTGAGCAAAAGGATTTTTTTTTTGGATGGAGGCATACTCATTATGGGAGTACGATCGAGTTGGCTCGGGTACGAGTTGGTTCGGGTACGAGTTGGCTCAGGTACGAGTTGGCTCAGGTACGAGTTGGTTCAGGGACGAGTTGGTTCAGGGACGAGTTGGTTCAGGGACGAGTTGGCTCAGGTACAAGTTGGCTTAGGTACGATTGGTTTAGGTACGAGTTGGCTTACGTACGAGTTGGCGATGGTATGAGTTGGCTTAGGTACGGGTTGGTTTGGGTGCGAATTGGCTTATGTACGAGTTGACTTAGGTTGGAGTTGGTTTAGGTAGGAGCTTAGTACGAGCTTAGGTACAAGTTGGCATAGGTACGAGTTGGCTTCAAAGGTACGAGTTGGTATAGGTACGAGTTGGGTTAATAGTTACGGGCTGGTAAAGTTACGAGTTGGCTCAGGTACGAGTTGGCGAAGTTACGAGTTGGCGAAGTTACAAGTTGGCGAAGTTACGAGTTGGCGAAGTTGTGAGTTGGCCCGCTACCGAAAGTCTTGAAAGTTCGAGACTTCGGTGGCGGTCAGCATAGTCCTCGCACCCCATAGAGAGCCTCGACCCACGTTTCGCAAGCGTCTGTTAAATCCGCTTCTCGTTAGGTCTCTTGTCAAAAAATTCATCGGCTGAGTGCCGGTTGATTTCATCCGACCGATAACATTTCCCGGCCCCCGGTAGAAAGCCGATTGTACTGGACTCTGGGTGAAAAATACACGATGGCTATCCGGTGGAAACGACATCGGACGGGTCAAATCATCTAATACCCAACCGATGATCTTTTTGACAAGAGGCCTTAACGCTCACCATCCCCGCCCGCTAGCCGACGGGTCCGGAACGGCCTACCTCAATTCTGGAGGAAGTTATTAACGGAATAGATTCAACCAGGCGCGCATGGAACTTCACCGCATGGTTGTACTCGAGGGGTTGATCGACACCAGACGCACGTAGCTATACACCGCTGGATTCTACTCACAAACATATGGACTGCCTACCTCCAGATTCGAACGTAAAATACCACTTTCATATTTTTCCGTTTAAAGCGAACGGCTGAAGTCAATCTTAAAAGTTCTTCGGGTGTTTTCTCTGCCATTTTTTTATATATATATATACACAGTGCCTTCGCCTACGTCTATAACCAGGAAAGACAAACTGAATAAACTATTTTCTAATCAAAAGAGGTGATTGAATAGAGGAAAAACTCTGCATCTCTGTATTGATATCTGTCTTTCTTTGTCTATCTCATTCTCTCCCTCTCTCTTTCTCTCCGTTTATCTGTACTATACTCCACCCTGGTCGTCCAATCAGCTTCTTTTATTATATATCTCATCTAGTGCCTGCCCTTCCCTTTGATCTCACCCTGGTCTGTCTACCTGCTTTCTTCCTTTGATCCATTCCCTACTGCTTGCCCTTCCCTTTGATCTCACCCTGGTCTGTCTACCAGGTTTCCTCCTTTGATCCCTTCCCTACTGCTTACCCTTCCCTTTGATCTCACCCTGGTCTGTCTACCAGCTTTCCTCCTTTGATCCCTTCCCTAATGCTTGCCCTTCCCTTTGATCTCAACCTGGTCTGTCTACCAGCTTTCCTCCTCTGATCCCTTCCCTACTGCTTGCCCTTCCCTTTGATCCCACCCTGGTCTGTCTACCAGCTTTCCTTCTTTGATCCCTTCCCTACTGCTTGCCCTTCCCTTTGATCTCACCCTGGTCTGTCTCCCAGCTTTCCTCCTTTGATCCCTTCCCTATTCCTAGCCCTTTCCTCTGATATCACGGGGATTCAATTGAGTTAGCAATTTTTCAAAGGAAGTCCTTGGGGGAAAGGGGAAAGAACGTGAAGTCTTATCGTAACAATAATTGTCTTCCTACGACGGAAGTCACGTCGTGAATTTCCAAATCCAATTCAACTTGATGTTGTTCGTGGAATTTTTGCTGTTGTTGTTGTTTTTGTCTACCGAGTACAACCAAAATTCACGTGCAGTGAACCCAAAGTAACGCAGGGTTGGGATCGGTTGCGTGCATAATCAGAAAAAAATCGATTTCTGCAATTTTTTTTTATAGAAAAAAATGCAATTCAATTCAGAGGCCGAGAGAAAAAAAAAAAACAGGCCGCGTTCAATGCAATGTGATTTGTCACGTATGTACAATACAGCGCGTGACACAACCAGTTTGATTTGCGAAATTCTAATGGTCGGGGGTTGTGCATGTTTCACATGGTTTGGGAATGATTTCCAGCAACATTTTGACAACTGCGTTGATCAAGGTATCTACCGGTATAGCATCATTAATGACACGCCCCGTGCAAATAAGTCCGATGCCTAGCATAGCATTTTCGTGGAATGGGCTTTTTCAACTCGGAAGGGGTAATTTTCGCTGGATTTTTCAAACTTGGTCTCAGGTTTTGTTCTCTCTACTCATCACATTTTCATACAAATCTTTCAGATAACTGGAATTGGTTGTGAATAATACAAATAGGCACAAAACAAAAGAAAACTTGTGTTCACGTTAGTACGTCATGAAGACGTAAAGACTATTTTATAAAAAGCTAAACGGAATTTGTTCACAGGAAAAGGACAATAAGACTTTCTGAATCTGAACGCACGTAGGCCCATGCACGTTTGCCCGGTACCTGATGCTCTATTTATTATAGTGACGTTTCACCAACGGAGAAACTTCTAAACGACAGCCTCTTCATACGAATGTGCATGACCATTTGGTGCAATTTTAAGTTCTATGAAAATGGCTCCCCAGACAGCGATGGCACACAGAGAAAGGCGCCCTCATGAGGTCAGACAGGGTCAAGGTCACAGTAGGCGCTCGTAAATAACTCTTTTTTTTTGTCTGACGGCCCGTCAATGCGGTCGGGAATGTGGCGGCACCCAGACGATCGCTGATGACGACCCACAGTGTAAACACGCTCGCCAGTCGGCGGCTGGGGATTGGCGGCGGGGGCCAGACAGTGAATTTCAGGCGATCGGCAGCCATGTTTGCTTTAATCCAACTTTCTGCTTCGACTTTCTTTTGTGTGTGGAAGTCAGCCGGCAAAACTCAGAGGACCATTTTCGGGATATTCTGCCCCACTTCCAGAATAATAGAATTATTCGTCTTTGTACAGCTGGCTGTGGTAGGCCCACCTTATAACCATAGTAAACAACATCATTTTCGATCCTAGCAGGATCTTTCACTCTGTCGCACTGACATTGTCTCTGTTCCTGTCTCTAGTCTCTCTCGTCACATGTATATCTCCCTGTCTTTCCATGGTCTCTTTCTGTCTCTCTTTCTCTCTCTGTCTCTTTCGCTTTCCCTCTCTATCCCTGTCTACCAACTTTCACCCTTTGATCCCTTCCCTTTGATCCCACCCCGGTCTGTCTATCAGCTTTCCTCCTTTGATCCCTTCCCTACTGCTTGCCCTTCCCTTTGATCTCACCCTGGTCTGTCTACCAGCTTTCCTCCTTTGATCCCTTCCCTACTGCTTTCCCTTCCCTTTGATCTCACCCTGGTCTGTCTACCAGCTTTCCTCCTTTGATCCCTTCCCGACTGCTTTCCCTTCCCTTTGATCTCACCCTGGTCTGTCTACCAGAATTCCTCCTTTGATCCCTTCCCTACTGCTAGCCCTTCCCTTTGATCTCACCCTGGTCTGTCAACAAGCTTACCTCCTCTGATTAATTTCCAACTGCTTCCCACTCCCTTGAGTTTGAATGTTTTGATCCTAGCAGGACCTCTCTCTCCCAACTGTCTCTCCCCCTCTCTCTATCTCTCTCTCTCCCTCTCTCTCTCTGTCTCTCTCCCTCTCTCTCTCCCTCTCTCTCTCTCTCTTGAAACAACTCGATATATTGATGTTTCGATCCTAGCATCCTTTCATCTCTCACTCTCCCTTCCCCATCTCTTCCGTAATTTGAGCCAGAAAGCAATTTGCAGCGTCTTTTCAATCAATTTGTTTGGTATAATTCTATTTATCAAAATATGTCGAGTGTCCGACGTCTTGATTCTAGCAGGACCTTTATCAGCTCTGCCTTTAAGAATGGTCTCGTTAGCATCAAAACCCGAAGACCGTTGTAAAGAATTACAAAAATAAGGACTCTTGTCAAAAAGACCATCGGTTGGGTATCAGATGATTTGACCCGTCCGATGTCGTTTCCACCCGATAGCCATCGTGTATTTTTCACCCCAGAGTCCAGTACAATCGGCTTTCCTCCTGGGTGAAATTTTATCGGTCGGATGAATTCAACCGGCACTCAACCGATGATCTTTTTTGACAAGAGACCTAACGAATTAATAAAAACTAGATATTGACACACTGTTTTGACCGTAAATTCGTGCCAACGGGGTTTTCTGACTGGCAATTGTGTCACCGATGTGTAAGTCGACGAATGCACACTATTTCGTGTGGATATTACAGTGGCGGTAATATTTTCTTTCCATTATGAAATGAGTGACCTTTTGACCTTGGCGATCCAGGGGCGCGCCGTACGTGCATGTACGTTTTTCGCCCACTGCATGCTGCGCAGGTGTAACAGACGCAAACGCCAAGAGTCGGAGTCAAGTTCGACCGAGAGCAAAATTGAATTTGGTGGGGCAGGGACAATTGCTTTCCGGCGAACTCACAAATTGCCAAAATGTTGATCAACTCATGTCCCCAAGGGTGGTTCAAATGTCACTGGCTGTGTGAAAGAAGAAATCCCAAGTTAAAAACGGATATAGATCTCCCCGTCTCACTCTGCGTCTCTCTGTTTCTCCGTGTTGTCTCGCTACCCTTTTTCTGTCCCTTTCTCTCTCTCATTGTTTCTGTTTTTCCTTGTTTCTCTCCTTCTCCTATCTCTCTCTCTCTCCCTCCCTATCTCTCTCTACCTCTCTACCTCTCTACCTCTCCATCTCTCTCTCTACCCTTCTCCCTCTACCCCTCTCTCTCTCTCCCTCTGTCCCTCTTCCCTCTCTCTCTCCCTCTGTCCCTCTCCCTATCTCTACTTCTCTCCCTCTCTCTCTCTCCCTTTGTCCCTCTCCCCCTCTCTCTACCTCTCTCCCTGGCCCTCTCCCTCTCCCTCTCTCTACCTCTCTCCCTCTCTCTCTCTCTCTCTCTCCCTTTGTCCCTCTCCCCCTCTATCTACCTCTCTCCCTCTCCCTCTCTCTACCTCTCTCCCTCTCTCTCTCCCTCTATCTCTCCCTCTCCTCTCTCTCTCCATCTCCCCTCCCTCTCTCCCTCTCCTCTCTCTCTCTCCATCTCCCCTCCCTCTCTCTCTCTCCGTCTCTCTCTCTATCTCTCCCCTCTCTCTCTCCCCTCTCCCCCCCTCTCTCTCTCTCTCTCCCTCTCCCATCCCTCTATCTCTCTTCCTCTCTCTCTCTCTTTCACTATAGCTATATCTCTCGTTCTGCGTCTGTCAATGTTCGCTTATTAAATAATTTTGTATCAAAATAGGCCAGCGATGAATGTTATAATGCATGTACGTGTATTTATAATCGAGGGGAACTGTTTTCATGTTGATAATTGTCAAGACACGCACGTTCCGGTTGAAGGGAGGCAGGCTGGTAGACGCTCGCTAGCACAACTCGTATACAACTCGTCATCATCGATTACTCCCAGTGCCCCTCGTTCGTCATCCAGCCCTCGGGAACCTCGCGGGGTTCCGGCTCGGGTCAGGGCGACCGTGCACCGATGGAGGGATCGCCGGATATTATTAGCCTCTGTATACCACATCGCCCCCTTCCCCCTCCCTCCCCCATCCCAGCCGCAGACGACCTATTAGCGGTACAGATTACCCCCTGGGTGACCCCTCGACTCTCTGCCCTTCAATCTTTCGGTCTCTCTATTTCTTTCTGCCTGTATGTCTCTCATTCCATATCATATCTCCTTCTCTCTCCTCTGGATCTTTCCCAACATCTATCTCCCTTCTCTTTCTCTCCCTCTCTCTGTCACTCCCTCCATTCTATCCCTCTCTTTCAGTCTTCTCTAATTCCTTCTCTCTCTCCTATTCCCTCTCCACTCTCTCTCCCTCCCCATTCTCTCGATCACTGTCTCTATCCCTCCCTCTCCCCCTTCTCTCTCTCCCATTCTCTCTCCACTTTTCTCTCCATCCTTCGCTCCCTGTCTCTCCCTCTACTCTCTCTCTCTTTCCCTCTCTTTCTCCCTCTCTCCCCCACTCTCTCTCTCTCTCCCTCTCCCTCTCTCTCCCCCTCTCTCTCCCTATCTCTCTCTCTCTCCCTCCCTCCCTCTCTCCACCTCTCTCTCTCTTTCTCTCTCTCTATCTTTCTCTCTCTTTCTCTCTCTCCCTATCTCTCTCTCTCCCTCTCCCTCCCTCTCTCTCTCTCCCTCTCCCTCTCTTTCTCTCTCTATCTCTCTCTCCCCTCTCTCTCCCTATCTCTCTCCCTCTCCCTCTCTCTCTCCCTCTCTCTCTCTCTCTCTCTCTCTCCCTCTCTCTCCCTATCTCTCTCTCTCCCTCTCCCTCCCCCTCTCTCTCTCTCTCTATCTCTCTCTCTCTCTCTCTATCCCACTGTGTCTCTCACCCTCGCTCAGTACACAACTCGTCCGCTCACACCTTTCCCACGATACGACCCAGGCAGCCCTCGCCCTGACCTCGGCCGGTCCCAGGAGCAATACCTTAGTGGGAACAACCTCGCCGAGAGTCGTTGGTTGAAAACCCACCCGGTCACAAAACAATCTGGAACTCGGGGTCCCCACACACTACCCTTCGATGCCATACCTAGAATGGGCTTGGTATGTTATACTCCGGACCGACTATTCTTGAATTGTATTGGTGTTTTGGAAGCAATGGCCGGGTATACTGGTTTTGTATTGGCCGTTTTGGAAGCAATAGCCAAGTATACTTGTTTTGTATTGGTGCTTTAGCAGCAATAGCCAAGTATACTTGTATTGTATATTGGTGCTTTGGAAGCAATGACCAATTAAACTTGTATTGTATTGTATAGGTGCTTTGGAAGCAATAGCCAAGTATACTTGTATTGTATATTGGTGCCTTGGAAGCAATGGCCAAGTATACTTGTATTGTATTGTATTGTATTGAATAGGTGCACTGTAGGGGCTTTAATCTGTGTTAAATTATAGGTTGGTGATATAATATGTGACCCGGCACAATAACATGAGGAATATTACACCAAAACACTTTTTGAGTAAACAACGCCTAAAGTTTAAGTATCTTCACAATTCGATTACAAATAAATTTTATTTTGGATTTTCGGAAATTTTAAAGATCAGAGGATATTATATATTGATATCATTTGAAAGCTAATGGTGTACTCTTTAACATCATTAGAAAATCTCGAAATCTTAAAAGTGGGGGTCATTCCTCATTATGCTGTGCCGGGTCACATATCAGTAAAGTGGAGCTACGTTAGCCGCTAGTAATACATTGATGTTAGTTATCACATGATGAGTTGCAACACGCAAGACGTAGTCTGGAGTTAGAGCTCGTTATAATTAGACCATGGACTACAACTCGTGTTCAGCTCCAGAATCCACATAGTGACCCTCCTGCGAGCGATCATACGCTTCCACCGTGTATGCATCATTTCTTCTACCAACACATACACAGCTGTCAGTCTGAAGCTCTATCAACGGGTTATTTTTATCCCGAAGTACCGCGGAGCACGAGACAGTGTAACGCCCGAGTCATACCGTCGAATTCGCCGCAATCGACTCGTTGAAGCAAATTAAAGGCCCAATACAACATTAAAAAGATCGGAAAACATCAATGCTCACAGATTTCCTTCTAATTCACACAGTTTTAAGAAGGTCATGATAGAATCCTCATGTTGAAATCTCACGGTCTGGGATGCTGTACTTCTCGAGAAATCTCCACTCAAACATCAAGTAATAGTTGATTACTCGCGAGTAATAAGCTATTTCTGACACTACAGAACGGTGCGAAAACCGTGACGGTTTTTTGCCTTTTTCTACTTTCTCAGATTACCATTTGAGCTAAAACCTTCGCAGGATTTTTTTATTTTTTTTGGTAAATGTTAAATGATTTAATACACAAACTGTGGCAATCTTTTGACTTTTGGCAATGTTGTATAGGACCTTTAATACGAAGGGTACTGGGACGCTGTTGTGATGTGCGTATTGTTCATTGTGCGGGCGAAGGCTATTTGTACGTGTATGTTTGGGTCGTTGTATCGCTGTGGTTTTATTTGACAGTTGTTAAGTTGTGCAATTTCCATAATTATACATGTGATTTGATTCACATTCAATTGAATTTGACTCTGATAGGCACTTGATGTGAGAGCTAATGACTTAAAAGAAATACAGAGAATCGAACAAAAATTGTTCGTAATAAATTTCCCAGTCATTTGTATCCTTTGTTTGGCTTAAATTAACACAGACAGCTGCATCCACTTTGTGTGATCCATGAGCTGCTGTAGCCAGGTTTACAACAATTGGTTGTTTTGCATCTGAACGAAAGCGGGGGGGGGGGGTGTGGTCCCTGGAGACATTCGGCAGTTAATGGTTTTAAATTTAATGCTTCTGACTGGTGCCCCCCTCCCACCCCGGCAAAGACCAGTTGACTATTAGGGAAGGCCACCATCTAAGGGCTGGATAGCTCAGGGGCTGTGATCCCTGGAGATATACGGCAGTTAATGGTTGAATTGCTTCTGACTGGCGCCCCCACCCCGGCAAAGACTAAGCTAACTAGTATTAGGGAAGGCCACCATTTAAGGGCTGGATAGCTCAGATGGAAGAGCACTGGTGTGCCAAAGACTAGTTGACTATTAAGGAAGGCCACCATCTAAGGACTGGATAGCTCAGATGGAAGCAAGCTAGTTAGAGCACTGGTACGGAAACAAAACCTAGAGATCTCAGGTTCAAAATAACGGTCCACAGTCACAGTTGTCTTTGCCATTTTTCTTCCACTAACAAAAAAAGCAATGGAGAAATGTTGAAACCTACTTTCTTACAGCGATGACACAAAAACATTGCGAAATAATATGACAGGTCCTGCTCGTATCGAAACGTCAGCCCCTCCCCAATTTCTGAGAAGAAAGCTGCCCAGGATATACACCCTCAGTGCTGAACATGGCATACAAGCTACCAAAACAAAGCGAGCAAACCTTTCCTAATACTACAACCTCCTTGTAGGATCGAAACATCTATCAAAGAATCTTTCCAACTCACCTTGTTTTGCCTTTTTCTCCCCAGTCACTGACGGACCGGATACAGATACAGACGTCGTATCCTCCGAAGCTATAAACCTTCCCGTCAGTAGTAGTTATAGCTGCCAGTAAATAATTGGTTTGTTTTCCTGACTGATATGTAGAGCACGGTGATGGTACCCTAGCCTTGGCCAGTCGAGTTTCTAACCTCTGCAACTGGAGCGCTGGGTTTTTTGTAAGGTTGGTGTTCGAGAGATCGAACAATCCCCGCCTCGCTGCCTGTACGTGTATGTACTCTCTGCACCGCCCACACACTCATGGGATGGGCGCTGAGTTCAGACTTGCGACCAGCTACCCCGAAGCGTCAGTGAGAAAGCACCGTGTACCGGATTGACTGTCTTGTTTACCGACCGTTGTTCGAGCTACAAGGGAAACCTTAGCAAAGCTACAGGCTAATAACAACGCTGGTCACCGCAGGCAGTACAAAAACCACGCAACCGTGTACTACCATCCCGCCCAATCAATGCATAGCGTTCTACCAGCCACCACTCTAACGGGGCACCAGGCACGCTCAGCGTGGAAGCAACAGTGTCTGGCCTACCGTAAGTCGCACCCTCTCATCACGCCTCCCAACAGAGCAGCGCACTACACGCGATCCCCTATACCGCGCTGCATGGCATCCGGGCCCGCGTCTCGCGGCACTTGCAGATGGCAAGCCTTTGCATGCCCGCATACGTAGAGTACGTGCACGCGTACCACATGATAGCGTGTGGCTCCCCTACCCCCTCCCCCACTCCGTTGTAGTTCAATGCTATTAATGGGACAAGGTCAGGGACTCGCCAGCAATTTGTGCCTCTCCACTCCACACGCACAAAGACTAGTCTCTCGTTCACAGCAGTACAATACTGCAAGCATGCTAAGTCTAGCGTATACTATGGCGTGCAAAATTGACATTTATTACATTAATAGAGATATCTCTATTAACAGACGTGCCAAGTTTACTTTTTTTCTTTTTTATTCACTTGGGAGCTGCAAGGCTCCATCTATTACTTTCCATTCCATACACAATACCAAAAAACATCACGTAACACAATGATTATGTTAAATAACTATTCAAGTTGTAAACTTAAAAATAAGTGAAAATTATTCAGCAAGTTGAGCGTCTACATTATAAAGGTTTCACAAAAGTCAGTTTTTTAAATGGAGTTCAATTTAAAGAAATAGCAAAACTAAACGTTGTGTCTCCCTGAATGGAGATATCTCTATTGCTAACATATCTTTATTCGCAATAGAAATTTTATTCTATAAGCAATAGAGATATATGTATTACTATTAACAATAGAGATATCTATATTACTATAAGCAATAGAGATATCTATATTACTATTAGCAATAGAGATATCTATATTACTATTAGCAATAGAGATATCTATACTACTATTAGCAATAGAGATATCTATATTACTATTTGCAATAGAGATATCTATATTACTATTAGCAATAGAGATATCTATATTACTATTAGCAATAGAGATATCTCTATTCTTGGAATAAATGTTAATTGTGCACGCCATAGTAAACCGTCCCATCCACAAACAATACGCTGCACCCAATCCAGGCACTGCGACAATACAAACAACACCTAAGCCTATATAATTATGAAAGTGACCTTTCCTTTTACTCTTTACTGATAGAGAAAATCTGCGACGGGCTACAATGTGGGACAGGGATATTTTGTGTGTGTGTGTAAAAGTCAATAAATTATTACGACGCTGCTGTTTCCAATACAGAGAGAAAACCAATATTAACTCGTGTTATTATGTGCATGTATGTTTCTGTTTTGGTTTTATGGTGGTGTATAAAGCCATAATAATGTTCATCATGATTTCGCCTGCAATTTTTTTTTGTCATTCAACCTTTTTTGTTTTCTTCCAGACGAACAAAAGGTAAAAACTAGCTAGGAATTATTTCAATTTATGAATTTAGAAAATACCCAAAGAAAATTTGACGGGACCTAAGGTTTAAGTTGTTGTCTTCGTTTTGGGTATATAGGCCTATTAAGCATTACTGAAAAAATCACCTCTTTTAAAATTGTTCAAACGTTCCCTGTCAATTTTTCCATAATTTGTTTAGCATAACATATTTTTTTAAGTAATATACAAACATGTTGCAAACTACTTACTGACTAAAATTACCAAAATGTAAATCTTAAAATTTAGTGGGCCTGACGTTTCGATCATAGCAGGACCTTTCCCAAAGGCAGAGTGACAAGCTAGGACAAATCAGAAACATTCATGTCTTGTACATGTACCTTTTTGTCCTTGTCACTCTGCCTTTGAGAAAGGTCCTGCTAGGATCGTAACGTTAGGGCCACTAAATTTTGAGATTTTTCTTTGACATGTGTCTTTGTTTGACATACTAGACATACATGTTTGTTTTTAAAAACGTTTGTGATCCAGGTTTTTTTTTACCATCAGTCAACACAGTGCAGTGGTACTAGATTTGTTTTGCCCTTGTCATAACATATTTGGAATAATTCAAATATCGACAACATTTCATATGGTGGTATTTTGCTTTGATTTTTTTGTTTTTTTAGTTTCGCAGACTGATTTTATATATATGGGCCGCACGGGGCTTAATAATTATGTAAAGATCGACAGAGCTTGATAATCTAATAGAAATTTCATCTCACGGAGTGCCAGCGCAAGTTGTTTCGCAATTAGTTTGAATAGATTCCACTCCATATTCGAATCTAGTTATGCCTCACTTAGCAGACGTAAGACCTGTGATTTGTGCGCGATGACCGGGTAAGGATTTTGCACACAAAGCTATGGGCTGCATCTTTGCACGGGCACAAACTATGCTAATTAATGTGTGCATAATTCGAACAGAGATATGATGTTCACGTTGAATTGTGCATATGTCTATTGGCCATTATCATAATGTGGCTTTCTTTCGTGTATGAATCTATGGGCCATTCATTTGCACGCAAACACATCAGCTATAAAGTTTGTGCACAAAGCTACGGAACATTGATGTGTGCACAAAACTATTGTTGTTTTGTGCACAAACCTAGGGGACATTGATTTGTGCACAAAACTGATTTGCACAAACCTATGGAACATTACTTTGTGCACAGAATTTTTCAATTCTTAGGTGCACAAAGCTATGGAACATTATTTGTGCACAAAACTGTTCTCAACTGTTTTGTGCACAAACCTATGGAATATTATTTGTGCACAAAACTGTTGTCAACTGTTTTGTGCACAAACCTATGGGCCATTAATTCGTGCACAAAACTCACCGGTTAGTGCACAAAAAGAGTATATTATCTTCCTCGAATCATGCAATCTTAATACACAACTTATACGGGCCGTTAATGTACACCAACGTACATGTACTACATGGGGCTTTCATTTTGTACACAAACTATGTGAGCCATAACTTTGTGCACAAAACTAATGCCCGTTCGCTGCGAGCACGGAAGTGTATAGACCAATCGCCAATAACACATTCCTACTTTAGGGAGTATAATCTTTCAAGCCCTCAGAGATTTGCGTCCGATATCCGAAATTCAACACCTCTCCTCAACAATACCTTCGGAAACATGACAGCGTTAAGTCCAATATTTGTCCACAAAGAAAAGGTCACTGCTATCTGCAGATTTTGAGAGGATTGTTTTTTTCTTTAGAAAACGATTTCAAAGGGATCAATTCTTTTGAAATCGTGAGCCTCCCTCTCCCGGTCTCGTCCCCCGGCTAACAAAAAAAAAGTGACCTGGTAGGGTATTCGTCAGCCCCGTTGAGATCATGTAGAATGCACGTAGTCCACGAGACCGTGTTCCTCCGTGTGAAGTTCGCCGTCTTTTGGCGCACATCTCCCCTCCAATAAAATGAGAAAAACCCGCTGATCCGCCAAACGATGTTTACTCGGCCGTAGTGGGAACTGAGGTCAGATCTTTTTCTGAATAACAAAGTCCAGGTACACACGGAAGCCAACTTGGGAAAACTTGCATTGCAGAAGTGGTGATGGTCGGTGGTTACCTGGCAGAGTGAGAGGGGGAGGGAGGGAGAGATAGAGGGAGGGAGAGGGGTAGAGAGATGGGGAAGAGAGAGGGGGGAAGGGGAGATAGGGGAGAGGGAGAGAAAGGGAGAGAGAGAGGACAGGGACAGGAAGATGAAGAGCGGGAGGGAGAGAGAGAGAGGGAGAGAAAGAGGGAAGGGGGAGAGAGAAGGGAGAGAGAGAGCAGAGGGAGACAGAGAGAGGTAGGGGAGAGAAGAGAAAGAGAGAGAAGGGAGAGAGAGAGGGGAGAGAGAGAGAGGGGAGAGAGAAAGAAGGGAGAGAGAGGAGAGGGAGAGAGAGGTACAGGGAGAGAGAGAGGGAGGGGAGAGGTAGAGGGAGAGAGGGGGCAGAGGATGAGAAAGGGACAGAGAGAAAAAAAAGATGGAGAGAGAGAAAGAGGGAGAGAGAGAGAAAGACAGAGGAAGAGAGAGAGAGGGGAGAGAGAGGGGGAGAGAGAGAAGGGAGAGAGAGAGGAGTGAGAGAGAGAGGATAGGGAGGGAGAGAGAGAGATAGAGGAAGAGATGGAGAGAGGGGGCAGAGGATGAGATTTCATTTCCTTTGCATGTATCATAAATCAAATCATATTTTGTTGCAATTGCGAATTCAGGATGTTTGTTGTACAGTAATAATTGGGCGTGATTTCCGTATGGCTTTCTTTGGGGGGTTGAGCGGCAGTAATTGAATTGGAAACATTTATTGAACCAATATTGTGGATGTTTGCAGAGACAAACAGCTCGGGGAAGAGGCAGCGCAGTTGGAGGGGGCGACGGGTGGGAGGCAGGCCGGCCGGCATTCTCGGCGTCACCGCGGAGTGGATCGTCATCGTCGAAGCATTCTCCTCTTCGTTTGCAGCGCTCTTGATTTCGCCCGTCGGCCACGGCGCGGACCGGGACTCCCGCTGCGAGCCGACCGGGGAGCAGGGGCCTGACAGACGGCCTGACATTTGCCTCCTCTCCAGTGAGGGACCGTCTGATGATGAGTTCCGAGGAACCGATGTTCGGTGGACTTGATGTCTGTTTATTCAGGCATCCGTGCATCTGTGCATCCCTTCCTCCCTCTCCTATCATCCCTCACTCACCTTCACTCTCTCCCTCCATCCCTACATCCCTCTCCCTCCCCTTCCCTCTCCCTCCCTCCATCCATCTCCCTCCATCCCTTCATCTCCCTCCCTTCCTCTCCCTCTTCTCCCTATCTCTCCCTCCCTCTCCCTCCCTCCCCTCCCTTCCTCTCTCCCTCTCTCTTCCTCCATCCCTCCTTCTGCCTCCCTCCCTCTCTCCCCTCCCTCTCTCTCCCTCCCTCTCCCGCCCTTCCTCTCCCTATTCTCCCTACTTCTCCCTCCCTCCCCTCCTTCCTCTCTCCCTCTTCCTTCCTCCCTCCCTCCCTCTCACTCCCTCTCCCTCTCCCTCCCTCCCTCCCTCCCTCTCCCTCCCTCCCTCTACTTCCTCTCTCCCTCTCCCTCCCTCCGTCTCCCTATCCCACCCGCCCCCTAAATCCCCCTCTCCTTCCCTTTCTCTCTCCCTCCCTCCTTCCCTACCTCCCTCCCCACGACCTCCCTCTCCCTCATTCCCTCCCACTGCATCCCCTCTCCCTCCTCTCTCCTGTCCCTCTCCCTCCACTCTCCCTCACTTTCCCATCCTCTCCCACCCTCTCCCTCCCCTCTCCCTCACTTTCCCACACTGTCCCATCCTCTCCCTCCCCTCTCCCTCACTTTCCCTCATTCTCCCACCCTCTCCCAATCTCTCCCAATCTCTCCCTTCATCTTTCTCCCTTTCCCTCCGGCCTCCTTCCCTCCCTCCATCCCTCCCTCTCTCTCTCTCCCGGATCCGCACATCAATCTCTCCACCATCCATCCCCCTTCCTCCTGCTCATACTAAATTAAATAGCACCATCAATCTCTTCTTCATAATCTTCATCCCCTGTACTAACACAGCATCGTATCATTCCATTACTGTCACCTGCCCTTTAACATGAACTTTCTACGGAATTCGATACGGCATCATACCATGAACCAAATGATTGCCTGTCAACAGAGGGCGCTGTACCGTTTTCAAAGACATCCTCGGTCGCGGTCACGCTAAGTTTCAGCTTAATCCGTCAACCATGCCATGAGAAAAACACGTGGCAACAAAATTAAATGCTGACCTTTTTTTCAGACAGAGAGGGCGGTATTTGTACAAAGAATTCAATCAATTTCCTCTTCTGGAAAATGGCAGATTTTCGAGGGCAAACAGATCACGGAATGTATGTTACCATTACAAACTCCATGATGGGTAAAGTTATTTCTCAAATTTGAATTATCCGGAAATTGGGCAGTGTTTTTATATTGTTTCGTTAAAATTCAGAAAATGTCGTACAAATCCATCAATCTTTTCTGAGTTACCGGCTCTTTACAGAGCCACACTCCTTCTTGAAAGAGAAGAGATACAAGGTGTCACCGCAAACCTTCCACTTATAGTTTCTCCACCATGCAAACCTTCAAGTCTATCTGAGTTTAATACCGGCTCTTTTCAGAGCCACAATCCATTTTGAAAGAGAAGAGATACAAGGTGTCACAGCAAACCTTCCACTTATAGTTTCTCCACCATGCAAACCTTCAAGTCTATCTGAGTTTAATGTCGGCTCTTTTCAGAGCCACACTCCTTCTTGAAAGAGAAGAGATACAAGGTGTCACCGCAAACCTTCCACTTATAGTTTCTCCACCATGCAAACCTTCAAGTCATATCTGAGTTTAATACCGGCTCTTGTCAGAGCCACACTCCTTCTTGAAAGAGAAGAGATACAAGGTGTCACTGCAAACCTTCAACTTATAGTTTCTCCACCATGCAAACCTTCAAGTCTATCTGAGTTTAATACCGGCTCTTTTCAGAGCCACACTCCTTCTTGAAAGAGAAGAGATACAAGGTGTCACCGCAAACCTTCCACTTATAGTTTCTCCACAATGCAAACCTTCAAGTCTTATGCATGTCGAATGGTTAACGTTCTGCTAGTGAATCCGTACACAGGCTTTATTCATTGTGTCATGCATGGAGTGCCTGGCCTATATGCACACTCGACTTCAAAACTAGGATTCTCACGATCGCATTTTCTTTTCACTGCCACTCACGCGTGATTTCAAGCAAAACAACGCGTGATTTCACTCGGCTGCACTTGACATTTTTTCCTTCAGTGCGCCTGATATCTCGTGAACTGACTCCACACATTCGTCTCCAACGCAAAACAAACAAACAACAAAATGTTCGGGACATCTCTACCTGAAAGCTAACCAGAAATTGGAGAGTGGGATTAAAGGGGAAGCTAGTAGACAGACCAGGGTGAGATCAAAGGGAAGGGCAAGCAGTAGGGAAGGGATCAAAGGAGGAAAGCAGGTAGACAGACCAGGCTGAGATCAAAGGGAAGGGCAAGCAGTAGGGAAGGGATCAAAGGAGGAAAGCTGGTAGACAGACCAGAGTGAGATCAAAGGGAAGGGCAAGCAGTAGGGAAGGGATCAAAGGAGGAAAGCAGGTAGACAGACCAGGCTGAGATCAAAGGGAAGGGCAAGCAGTAGGGAAGGGATCAAAGTAGGAAAGCTGGTAAACAGACCAGGGTGAGATCAAAGGGAAGGGCAAGCACTACGAGAGGAATCAAAGGAGGAAAGCTGGTAGACTGACCAGGCTGAGATCAAAGTGAAGGGCAAGCAGTAGGGAAGGGATCAAAGGAGGAAAGCTAGTAGACAGACCAGGGTGAGATCAAAGGGAAGGGCAAGCAGTAGGGAAGGGATCAAAGGAGGAAAGCTGGTAGACAGACCAGGCTGAGATCAAAGGGAAGGGCAAGCAGTAGGGAAAGGATCAAAGTAGGAAAGCTGGTAGACAGACCAGGGTGAGATCAAAGGGAAGGGCAAGCAGTAGGGAAGGGATCAAAGGAGGAAAGCTGGTAGACAGACCGGTGTGAGATCAAAGGGAAGGGCAAGCAGTAGGGAAGGGATCAAAGGAGAAAAGCAGGTAGACAGACCAGTGTGAGATCAAAGGGAAGGGCAAGCAGTAGGGAAGGAATCAAAGGAGGAAACCTAGTAGACAGACCAGGGTGAGATCAAAAGGGAAGGGCAGGCAGTAGGGAAAGGATCAAAGGAGGAAAGCTAGTAGACATACCGGGGTGAAATCAAAAGTGAAGCGGATGAGAAATTACCAGGAAACCTCTAAAAAAAATGTCTGAAAAGCCGCATGCAGTGAGCAAGGTAACGACAAGGTTAACGAAGCGAGCTGTGTTGTATTGTTCCCCGATCAGAAATTCACTGAATCGTGAACTCGGCGTACCGGAGTTCGGGTCGTGGAACATACAAACAAGGCGTGCCCTCTTTCACTGTGACACCACCAACCCGGAACCAACTTTTCTTTCCCTCCGGAACCCCCCCCCCCAAAAAAAAAAAATAAATAAATTAAATAAAAAAATAACAGCCATTTTTACAAATTTGCATTCGACCCTTTTAAAGAGACGAGGAATGCTTATTCACAGCCGTGAGCCCTTAGAAAAAAGAAAAGAAAATCGCAATACAGCGTTCTCAACGGATGAATGCACTTTTTACAAAAAACAGAAATATCACCTTGCTTCTCCACAACCAAAACTATCAACGCGAGGAAGCCCGATTGGGTTTTGTTTTCTTCCCACGCCAAATAATTTCAATTGGCAGGTATATTAGTATACAACCGTGTGTTTGTCGTATTGCCAGGGTTGGTTGACTAACCGTTTTGCCGCGTGACTGCGTGAAGGCATGGTCGCTCGTCATGAGAGAGCGTTGTGCGGTGAAGCTCAGTTTTCTCACCGACCCTGGATCGTGTTAGAGGCTATAGCTAGTGGTTGTCGGCTGCTCGCAACGGCCGGTCAATCGGCGCGAAGTACGGGCGAATAACTTACGGTTTTTCCCCTCATCGTGGCGGACCATCCCCGTGGACTTACCCGGGTAGTCGGTCGGCAAAGCACCGGTGGAACTACACCGTGTCTCACGGTACCGTCTGGAGTCGAGCGTGGCTAGGATTGAACGAGTCTGCCTGCAATCGAAGATGTCGTAGGAATAGTATCGGCCGGTGCAACTATCGTGTGACTATCGTTGTACTATCGTGGTACTATACCGTGGCTCTATAGATATATCACAGCGATGTTATCGTGGTACTGCCGAGGGATTATCACTGGATACTTTCGTGACACTATCACAACAAAAGTGTGATATCACTGTGGTATTCTGTCAGACTTCTAGTGATACCATTGTAAGATTGCCGTGGCTCTGTCGACAAAGTATCTATACTCTAATCTACATCGTGGTACCATTACGGTGTCATCGGCAGACTATATCGAGATACTAGCGTGGTACTATCGTACGGTCCTATCGTGAGACTATCCTGTCACTGTCGTCACAACCATGTCCATCTCCAATGCCGAGCGTGAAACGGAAAAAGACTCCCTTGTACGACATCTCACGATACAAGAGCTAACGTGGCAAGACTGTGATTAATTGCGTGACAGTGGGAACCGTTAGAAGTGCACCGGGTCGCCTTTGCACGACTTATCACGATACCGGTACAAGCGCTAGCGTGGCAAGACTGATATTGCGTGACGGACGGAACCGTTATAAGTACACCCCCCGGGTCGCCTTTGCACGACATCACGATACAAGCGCTACTGTGACAAGACTGAGTTATTGCGAGGCGGCAGAAACCGTTAGAACACGACATTTCACGATACAAGCGCTAGCGTGGCACGACTGAGCTATTACGTGACGACGGGAACCGTTAGAAGTGCACCGGGACATATCACGATACAAGCACTAGCGTGGGAAGACTGAGATTGCGTGTCGCCGGGAACCGTGCAGCGTGTGGGAGGGAATCACGGTCTTCGTGAGTGGGCGCCATGTGGACGTGCTACCGTGCCTGGACCCTCTGCGTGGGGGGAACCAACCTCCTCTTCGGCCTCTGCCTCGTCGGCCTGTGGGCCAGCTGCTTCGAGTGGTGCCTGAGCAGGAGGAGCGCCGAGAACGACCTGGCCTCGCCACTATGGGCCGGGATCATAGTGAGTGTCGAGAGGGCAATAGTTCTCAGCATGGTGACGGTTATTGGGTATTTTGAGGGAAATAGTTAAATAAGAGGAAATAGATATGGAAAATGGATATCCGAGTGCCTGAGAAGGAGGACCACCGAGAGCGACCTGGTCTCGCCACTATGGGCCGGGATCATAGTGAGTGTCGAGGGGACAATAGTTCCGACCATGGTGATGCGTAACGTGTATTCTGTGGGAAATAGTAAGGTCAGAGGGAATAGTTCTATGGGGAATGGATATTCGGGTGCCTGAGTAGGAGGAACACCGAGAACGACCTGGCCTCGCCACTATATGGGTCGGGATCATAGTAAGGTCGAGAGGGCAATAGTTCCGACCTTGGTGATGGGAAATGGATATTCTTGGGGAAATAGTCAAGTCAGTGGAATATTATTACGACTATGGGAAATGGATATTCTGGAGCAATATGTAACCCAATGCTCTTTCACTCCGCTCTCCTCACTCCAGTGCGTCATAGTAGGAATCTTCGGATTGACCGTGTCTTGTTCCTGTTGGAAACGCATGAACGTAAGTGCCATTCAGCCTTGCACGCTAAGAATAGACAAACTAGGTTCCGTAAGACTTGAAGGTTTGCATGGTGGAAATACTAAGTGGAAGGTTTGAGGTGACACCATATGTAGCACTTCTCTTTCAATGAGGAGTGTGGCTCTGAAAAGAGCCAGTAACTCAGATAAGACTTGAAGGTTTGCATGGTGGAAATACCAAGTGGAAGGTTTGAGGTGACACCATATGTAGCACTTCTCTTTCAATGAGGAGTGTGGCTCTGAAAAGAGCCGGTAAAAATGGTTTACCTTATACTCGGTGGGTTAAATGTGTCCCTTGAAAAACACCGAGCAAAAACACATACTGTCTGAATAAAGGTTTCTGTAGGAGTTGTCCGCTGTCTTGCGAGGCTAAATCCCGTTCGCCGTTTTTGCTCTCCATAGGAGACAATTCTGTACGTGCTGACCATCGTGGCCGCCATAGCAACCTCGATCGCCATCGTCCTCTCCGTGCACGCTGCGGTCAAGGAGTACCAGCTGTACCTGGCCCAAGGGCGCCCCCAAGAGTCGGAAATCCTGGGCGTGGCTCTCTTCGGCGTCATGGCCGTCTTCTCCCTCGTCGCCTTCATCCTCTGCGTCACATGGTCCTGTGCGTATCTCTTCAAGCGCTGCGGCAAGAAGGTGGGTTCGGTCGCCTATCTTGTATCCTTCTTCCCTCCCTTCTTCAGATTGTGTTCTTCGCCACATCCTCTTTAGACCGCTTCCTCTGCCTACTTCTTTTCCCTGTAGCTTCTCGTCCTCTTCTTCCTCTTCCTCCTCTTCCTCCCTCTATCGCTCCTTCCTCCTCCTTTCCCCCTTCTCCTCATTCTACTTATCATGTCTCTTTTCTTTCATTCACCTCAAATTTCTCTTCTTTTTCCTTCTACTCATATTTCTTCCTTTCTTCTTTCTCCTCTCGATCTCCTCCTCCTTCAACCCTCCCTCTACCTGTTTCTCCCCCTCGAATCCCCTTCCCAGCTCTCCCTGCTCATGCCCCTCTTCCTTTCCTCCTATCCCTCATCATACTCATCATCCTCCTCCTCTCCTCCTCCTCTCCCTCTTCCAAGTCTCCCTCCTCATATCCCTTTTCCTTTCCCCCTCCTCTCGCTCATCATACTCATCCTCCTCCTCTCCTCCTCATCTCACTCTTCCAGGTGGCCTCTTCCAGGTGTCCCTCCTCGTTCTCCTCTTCCTTCCCTCCACCTCCTCCTCCTTTACCTCCTCAAGTTCTACAGCTCCATGCCCCTCTTCCTTCACTTCTCCTCCACGTCATACTCTCCCATTTCCCACCCCCTCCGATCCTCTCCCTCCTCAAGTTGTACCGCTTGTACTCCTCTTCCCCCCCTTCTCCTCCACCTCATCCTCTCCCTTTTCCCACCTCCACCTCTCCCTCCTCAAGTTATACCGGTTCGTAGCCCTCTTCTTCCCCTTCTCCTCCACCTCACCCTCTCCCTTCTCTCCTCTCCATCCTCATGACATCAATCGTATCTTTCTCTGTCGTTCCTTCTTAAACAGCCTTGCTTTATAACAGGTTAACAAAAGGCCTCAATTTCTACCGCTTCGTAACCCTCTTCCTCTCCTTCCCCTTATCATCCACCTCACCCTCTCCCTCCTCACACCTCCCCCTCTCCCTCCTCAAGTTCTACCACTTCGTAGCTCTCTTCCTCTCCTTCTCCTTCTCATCCACCTCACCCTCTCCCTCCTCACACCTCCCCCTCTCCCTCCTAAAGTTCTACCACTTCGTACCCCTCTTCCTCCCCTTCTCCTTCTCATCCACCTCACCCTCTCCCTCCTCACACCTCCCCCTCTCCCTCCCCAAGTTCTACCACTTCGTACTTCTCTTCCTCCCCTTCTCCTACACCTCATCATCTCCCCCTTCTCACACCTTCATCCACACGAAGTCAATCCCTCCGTTCTCCTTCCGCTTCCTTCCAAACAGCCTGGCATGATGGCAGGGGAAGTCGAGGATGAGGAATTGATGGCTGCCGAGCAACGCGCCAGCACCGGCCGACGACCGCGATCCGCGTCCCGTGCCTCCACGGCCCTGTACGGCGGCGACTCCCACGTCCCCCGGGCCTCGGGCGCTCTCGACCGGCCGCCAGCAGCAGCAGCTCCCGCCGCCGTCCCGCACGGTCGCAACGGCCGCCCGGAGATCTCGACCGTCGAGCGTCAGCGCGGCTTCCACGTGCCCCGCTACGGGAACGGACCCGGCCGGCCCGGCGAGCCCCAGGCCCGTGGACAGGCCCGGTCACAGGCCCGGGCCACGGGGGAACGGCGCACGTCCGCCGGCCCACAGTTCGCCAGCGTGGCCGCTGCTGAGCTCCGCTGGTGGGAGTACTACCGCCCGCCCAGAGAGAGGGTGGGCTTCGGCGGGTTCTAGCAACAACAAAAACCCGAGCAACTCCCAGCACGCTAAACAAGCTCAACCTTACAAAACGGTCCGCTACTCATCAACCTCTCTGACGTCATCGTCAGTAGACTGTCTATCGTGTGAGGAGTTACCTACAATCTGTTCACAGACATACTCCTCGAAAGGGATGACTTGGATGGTGCAATCACAAACTTCCAACTTCCAAAATGCCACCACGGGCTTAGGCCTCTTGTCAAAAAGATCTTCGATTGGGTATCATGGGTGAATATGGATATAATTATGGTTACGTCCAGAAAATCTTATTTTTCAGATATTCTTGGAGATGAAGTTACAATTATTAGTCATTTGCTTTTCATGTATATTTCTTCCCAACTGGCACCAGAAGTTTTCTGTTTACTTTCAATAGAATACCATTAGTTTTGATTTGCAATAAGAGGGAGTTAAAAATCGAACTAAAGTCATACAAAACCGCTTATTCTTACTGACTGGTATTGTATGCCTTTTAGCATTGATATTAGGTATTCCAACTTTCGGAGAAAAATAATACTGTACTGGGTATTCGACCTAGTTGAATCTCGACGATGGGGGCGCTCTCCACCCCTTAAAACAATAAAAAAAAAAACATGACAAAACAGTACAAAAGTTGTCGCAACTCCTTGAATCTACTCTCTAAAATGCAAAAAGAGTGAATCATTCACTCTCTCAAGGAATGGAAATCGCTCTAAAAAGCCAAAACCGCTCAAAAAGAGTGAAAAACATTGTAAAAGATGTGAAAACCGCTTAAAAAGAGTGAAATCCCACTCTTGTTAGGAGCCATATGGAGGACAACTCGAGTTGTCCGCTATATGTGACCCGGCACAGCGACATGAGGAATATCCCACCAAAACACTTTTCAAGTAAACAACGCCTGAAGTCAAAGTATCTTCTCTGTTTTTTTGTATTTTCGTAAAGTTAATGTATCGGAGGATATTATGTCTAAAGGATTTTTCCGAAATCCGTCTCTAAAAAACGAGGATTTCGGGGGAGTGTTTGTGTACTGTTTTCATGAAAATTTAAAGTTCCTGCCTTTTTGAATGGCCGCTTTCGAGGAGTTAGAATGGTGCTGCTATATTGTGTCTGGTGCCAAATGAACGAGCGAAGTCCCCTTGTACTATTTACAACACAGTTCACACGGAAATTTTTATATCATTTGATAGCTAATGGTATACTCTTTCACATCATTTGAAAATCTCAAAATCTCAAAAGTGGGAGTTATTCCTCATTATGCTGTGCCGGGTCACATATGGCTCCTTTATAGATTAGTGTAGGACTCCATTCTTAGCGGTTTCCACAGTGGGTTTTTGGTTTTACTCTTTTTGAGCGGTTTTGGCTTTTCCTGAGGAAATTTCACTCTTTGTGTGAGTGGATTAATCACTCTTTTGCATTTAGAGAGTAAAGTTTACTATTAGTGCCTATTTCAGATGCAGGTTTCATTACCGAGCAATCTATAGCTGATGGTCGATGTGCGACAGGAAACAGCCGTCGCCAGTAAACAAACAAAACCTCACCTCTAGCCCTTTGGAAAAGCGGCCAGTCGCATCGGGAGGAGAAAAACGCGAGAAACGAAAACATTTAGCCAAAATCACGGGATCAATCCCGACGCCTCTGTCAAAACTAAACAATAGTTAGGGAGCCGTGCGCTGCGTGAGTCACGAATCCCCTGCCCTGTATAGTAACGTTAACGACGCAGGTATGATACGGAAACTGAAAGGTCTCCGTCGGTTTTTGCAGTCGAGAGTTTTCGTCAAGGAATCGCTCGTGGGCTTTTTCTGTCTCTCCTCTTTCGCTCGACTTGAACCTTACGCGGCCGAGTTAACATCGCGGTGAAGTGCACGACGCAAAAAAGACGTACGATTTGTGCGGAGTATTAACCGGTGAGGCAGTTCAAACTTAGTATCGTATAGGTGTACATTGCAGTATTATTAGTGTGGCAACCCGATTGGACCATTGAGCTATACAAAAATGATGGTTGTTCCAATGCGCTTGCCAACGGCTGTGTGTAGACTGTATACAGTTATGGCTTTGTATTGTAATGGAGTGTAACTATGAGCGTAGTCGTTGTAGTGAATGGTTCGCGTACATGAACTCGAGTGGCCACGCATGTGCAGGAAATGAGCATTACTGATCAGCATAGTGGTAACTACACGTCGGCGAAGGGTAAAACCCTTATTGAATGACATTCTCACCGACGCAAATCACCAGGCAATCGGGCAAAGCACTGAGCATACAGTGCTGACTACACGTAAGGGAAGGGCAAAACCCTTCATTGAATGACATTCTTACCGACGCAAATCATCAGGCAAACGGCCAAATTATAACATTACTCTTTCAAGAAGCTCTGGAGAAAACCAATACTCAACGTTTGGGAAAAAGAAAATTCACCGTGTTTTCACCCCTATTTCATGGCACACAGCTAGCCAAGTCCACATTCCTGGCGGTAAATGGCAAGAGGCAATTTAGAATTATCTGGGAGTGACAGTTACAAGGACACCATACAGTACCTCTATGGGGGCTGGTGGTCCCTACTGGTAATTGAATTAGCCATCCCTCGTCAAGGCTGGAGCTTGCCATCCTAGATATTCACGTTTTTTTCACGGTCTCTTTAGTGACCTGAAGATGTCCTTATCAGGTCAGAGAGGCGTTTTTTGTTCACGGTTAATTCACTGTAAATATGCTCCGTGAAATCAAAGTGACTTTTTAGTTTCACGGCAAAATGACATTTTCACCCCTCATCCACTGTTTAAATGTTCATTTTGGAGCTTTTGAAGTGTACACTTTTCTTCTACATTCCTCCATTGCACAGCGCGCGTCCCGTCGACCATGCGCGTCACCAATAAGCAAGGGCGACCCAGCTCGCTTCGCCTGGTCTTGCTGGCCCATGGTTCTGGGCTGGGGTCTGATGGGGTCATGGGTCAGCTGCTACTACAAGTGCGCCCGTGGCAACCAAGTCGGGGACAATTACTACGCGGCCGTCTGGACCGGCGGACTGGTGAGTATGAATATGAGCAGTGTGGAATTACTCCGCGCACGAAAACATAATCCCAAACCCAATCGAAATGTGCACTATAGTCACACTGTAAAAACGGTGCTCACATCATGCACATGGATGAAGTATGTTGAGGCACATGGTGCACGATACATGCGCACGAGGTGATGCTCACTTTCACTCCATGTGCTTGATGTACAGTAAATAGGGAGATGTTCTTGTACGTGAAGCACTTCATGCACCTCATCCGACTTTTGCTCAAGTGAGACTGATTTCGTTTTTAAACGAGGCCTTTGATTAAAAGGTTCCCTGCAATCAGCATTTTATCACCAAAATCCATGCTCCAGATCTGTTTTAAAATGTCACTGAAAATCGGACTCTTTTCAGTTTTCAGTTTTTATGCAGATGAGAATTTCTCAAAAGTTAGAGGGCCTGACGTTTCGATCCTAGCAGGACCTTTCTCAAAGGCATAGATGAGATTGAGAATTTCGAGAGAGCCGTGCCGTAGCAAAGGTTGGAAGAAAGAGCTCAAGAAATAGACAAGGATGGAGTATTCATACCAGATAGGAATCCTGACGAAAACCAGTGCACCTCAGAGAGATACTGATTTACATTTTCTTATTTTCTTTCAGGCGATTTTGAGCGGTCTTCTGCAACTCTATCTCGCCTGTTGCTGGAAAAGAGCTTTGGTGAGTAGAGAGAGACAGATAGGGGGTTGGGAGAGGGGAAGCAGTGGGGGAAAGAGGAGGAAGAGGAAGATAGGTGGTGAGAGAGGCGGGGGAGAGAGGAAGAGGGAGATAAGGAGGGGAGCGAGAGGGAGAGATGTGGAGAGAGACGCGGGAGAGGGGAAGAGGGAGAGTGAGAGATGCAGAGAGGAGGAAGAGAGAGATACAGAGAGGAGGGAGAGAGAGATACAGAGAGGAGGAAGAGGGAGAGAGAGATGCAGACAGGAGGAAGAGGGACAGAGGTGGAGAGAGAGGCGAGGAGAGAGGAAGCGGGGAGGGGGCTCCTTAGAATTTAATTGGTGTTTAATTACTGTTCTGTCACCATGGTAATCGGATTGTTTTGCTCACTGCCTGCAGTGTTACTATGGCAATCTGATCGTTTTTTCATATTCTGAACATGCTCTTCAGACTTTGGGGGATTTGTGTGGATAAGAACGATCAATTATTTCGTCGCCATGGGAACGAGGGAGTATTTTCAATGAGCAGACACACGTACGCCGCCCCGAAGAAAGGCTAGCCATCTACGTCTGCTGCCCTCAACGTCTAAAAGTCTCCTCCACCAATTTCCCCCCCCCCCTCACAGAAACGCTTCATCTTCCTCCTGAACGGCCTTGTGCTGCTCGCCTGCCTCCTGTGTGCCGCCCTCTACGGCAGGCAGGCCCTGCTGGAGGTGCTGGGGACGCCGGACGAGGCGGGGCCCCGACCCACCGTGGGCGTGATACTGTCCGGCCTCCAGGCTGTGCTGGCAGTCCTCGTCATGCTCTTCGTCATGATCGCATGCGCCGCTGAAGCCGATGCCCGAGCGGTAAGCCTTGAGGTCTCGACAGAAGAGGGCCGGTCACTAGAACGGCCTACAGAATATGCACTGTACACTACAAACTATAAACTGTAGATTACATCTACCACCATTCCTCCATGCATAGACTATGGACTGTTTACTGTACACTGTACACTCTGGGTTATAGACTCATAGACATAGACCATAGGCTATAATTATAGTAATATACAATACTATAGACCGTGGACTATAAACCATAGACCATAGACCATAGACCATGACCATAGACTATGACCATAGACTATAGACTATAGACTCTAGACTCTAAACTATAGACTATAGACTATAGATCATAGACTATAGACTATAGACTTTAGACTATAGATCATAGATCATAGACTATAGACTATAGACTATAGATCATAGATCATAGACTATAGACTATGGACTATAGACTATAGACTATAGACTATAGACTATAGACTATAGACTAAACTGTAACCTATACAATAAAGAATACGTAAACTATAGGATATGGACTATAGACTGAAGGCTGTAGATTGTAGGCTACAAAATTTAGACTACAGGCTGAAGACAATAAATTATAGACTATAATATACAATAAACCATGGACTAAGGACAGTAGACTGTAAACTATGGAGACTCCAGTCAGACTATAGTTTAAAGAAAATAAGACTATGATCTATAACTAGAAAAATTGTGTATATGACTATGGTTTACAGACAGTAGTCTCGACTGTAGTCCACAGATCAGGACATTGACGTCTCTGTCTCTATCATTTTGATTCGAGGACGACGACGAATACCCGCGCCCGAAATTCACGAGCTCCAGAGGTCGCGCTGACCTGGCCGAAACGTGCTTCATCGACCGGGTGCCCGGCATCTACAAGACGGACGGCCAGGAGCGACAGCGCCCTCAAGAGGTGAGTTCCGGCGAGGAGGACGGCGACGGCTGCCCGGGCAACGGTGACCGGGGCAACGGTCGGCTCAGCCATCCCGGCGGCGCCATAATGGTGGACGGGCTGGAGACCAGTACGGTGTGGCTCCAGTGATGAGTGCAACGGGCGATCCTGAGCCGCTACGCCGATAGCTTGCTTTTGCTCGAGTGGGGCGCCCTTCAAAATGGCGGCATGCAGACAGTCAAATGAGCCAGGGCTCCACACAGGCATTCTTAAGAAACACTTAGATAGTCAGAGACTGTTACTGAGAAGCTTAAACCATTATCTATTTTCGAAATGAAGGCTTAGGCTCGGGCTCATGCCAGGCTTCGTCTCCGTCTGACAAAACCTGAAAATCCAGGTCGTGGTTCGTTTCCGAATTTGAAGGTTTATGGGCTTGATAAGAAGATCAGGGAGTATGTTGGCCTGAAAGGTACAGACTATTCACCAAGAAACTGGGGCCAATCGCTTGTTTTCAGATGCCTGTGACAAAATAACGAGTAAGATAAATATGACCGAAGCCTAAGCCCGAGCTTAAGTCTTCTTTTCGAAAACGACCATAGATAGGCAGAGGCTGTTTGAGGGAAGCTTAAACATTACATAAATATTATGTGACCCGGCACAGCGACATGAGGAATATCCCACCAAAACACTATTCGAGTAAACAACGCCTTAAGTCAAAGTATCTTCTCAATTCGATTAAAAATCAATTTTCTTTTTTCTTTTTATTTTCGGAAAGTTAATGTATTGGAGTAAACTTATTTTTGATATCATTTGAAAGCTAATAGTACACTTTTTCACATCATTAGAAAATCTCAAAATCTTAAAAGTGGGGGTTATTCCTCATTATGATGTGCCGGGTCACATATACATATTTCTCTTGAAGCCAATCGGTAAAGGACAACGCATTGTAAACCCAAACAAAATTCAATTAAAGTAATGTGCGTTTTTCTTTTGCAAACTTATTACTTACTCAAATACAAAATATACATTGGATGGCTTGACGAACATTAATTGGCCAACGCGTTGCAAACTCTTGAGGGCGCACTATTGTGAATCACCCGTAATTTTTTGATGTTGTTTACATTATCTCAAGAAATATCTTGAAAGTGATTCAATCTGTGTTCGATTTTCTGCACATACCCATAGGCCCATATCTATCAATGTTACTAAAACCGCTTACAATAAAGCAGTTGGTTATTGTTTTTTATGTAAATTTTATAGAGAATTTTATGCACAATTGTGCTGTGTGTAGTCACTTTTTAACCTCATTCTCTTTTTCTTTCTGTCGAATTCGAATTATTTTCTTGAAATACCTATTACTGAGATTTGTTTATTTTCTAATAAATACCTTGTGGACAATCGAGAAATTAAATAAAAAATAAAAATTATACGCTTCAACATTATCGAACTCTCTATGAGAATTATTTTTATTTAGATGATGCCAACGATTACTCTTACTAAACGATAATTTTCGTAGGTCTGTTTGATATAATTATTGGAGATCAATCGTATGGCAAAGTGGTACAAAGACGTCCAACCTCTGCCGTTGAGGGCGCCATCTGTCCCATGAAAGGAAAAAATGTGGTGGGAAGTTCCTCGCAACGTTGTCAACAACTGTGATATGTTTTTACTGTTTCCTTTCAAAGCATCTGATAAATGGAATATTTTAACGCCCGAAAAAATATGCAAAGAGCATGCTGAAAAAAAATGACGTTTCGATCCTAGAAAGACCTTTCTCAAAGGCAGGATCCTAGCAGGACCTTTCTCAAAGGCAGGATCCTAGCAGGACCTTTCTCAAAGGCAAGATCCTAGCAGGACCTTTCTCAAAGGCAGGATCCTAGCAGGACCTTTCTCAAAGGCAGGTTCCTAGCAGGACCTTTCTCAAAGGTAGGATCCTAGCAGGACCTTTCTCAAAGGCAGATCCTAGCAGGACCTTTCTCAAAGACAAGATCATAGCAGGACCTTTCTCAAAGGCATATGCTAGCAGGACCTTTCTCAAAGCCAGGATCCTAGCAGGACCTTTCCCAAAGGCAAGATCCTAGTAGGACCTTTCTCAAAGGCAGATTCTAGAAGGATCTTTCTCAAAGGCAGATCCTAGCAGGACCTTTCTCAAGGGCAGGTTCCTAGCAGGACCTTTCACAAAGGCAGGATCCTAGCAGGACCTTTCTCAAAGGCATGTTCCTAGCAGGAACTTTCTCAAAGGCAGGATCCTAGCAGGACCTTTCTCAAAGGCAGGATCCTAGCAGGAACTTTGTTAAAGGCAGGATCCTAGCAGGACCTTTCTCAAAGGCATGTTCCTAGCAGGACCTTTCTCAAAGACAGGATCCTAGCAGGACCTTTCTCAAAGGCAGGATCCTAGAAGGATCTTTCCCAAATGCAGGATCCTAGCAGGATCTTTCTCAAAGGCAGGATCCTAGCAGGATCTTTCTCAAAGGTAGGATCCTAGCAGGACCTTTCTCAAAGGCAGGTTCCTAGCAGGACCTTTCTCAAAGGCAGGTTCCTAGCAGGACCTTTCTCAAAGGCAGGATCCTAGCAGGACCTTTCCCAAAGGCAGGATCCTAGTAGGACCTTCTCAAAGACAGGATCCTAGCAGGACCTTTCTCAAAGGCAGGATCCTAGCAGGAACTTTCTCAAAGGCAGATTATGTCTTCCAAAAAGGTCCTGCTATATAGGATCGAAACTGCTATGCCCTCCTATTTTTTTGAGAGAAGCATTTTGCTGTTGTTGAAATTTCATTATGTTATTTCAAATTTAACTTTGGAAGAACAAGGCAGAAGCATGCTTGGGAATTCCAATCATCCAGTTTGAGGAAATGGTGAAGTCCTTGGATACCGTGCAGAAGGCCGACTGTCTGTACACGGATGCCTGCAAAAGTTCTTTTAACCTCGGAGTAAAACCTTTGCATGGGAAAAAAATCTACACAATTATTTGACTCCGTTGAGAGAGGGAAATGCCTTTGTGAAGAACTGAAAAAATATCTGAATAATTGATTTGATTCTTTGCCCCGCGGTGAAATACCTGGCATTCCTACAATTCAAAGAGGACGATTGGAATTTCCCTCTCTCTCTCGGTCTCTCTCTCTCTCCCACCCTCCCTCCCCCTCTCTCTCTCCCTCCCCTCTCTCTCTCCCTCTCTCCCCTCTCTCTTTCATTATATCTCTCCCCTCTCCCTCTCTCCCTCTCTCTCCCCTCCCCCTCTCTCTCTTAATCTCCTTTCCTCTCTCTCCCCTTTCTCTATCTCCCTCTATCACTCCCTCTCTCTTCCCCTCCCTCCCTCTCTCTCTCTTTCTATCTCTCTCCCCTCTCCATCTCTCCCCTCTCTCTCAGTCCCCTGTCTCTCTCTCCATCTCCCCTTCTTTCTCTCTCCCCGTCTCTCTCTCCCTCCCTCCCTAGCCCTTTCTTTCTCTCTTTCTCTCTCTCTTTATCTCCCTCTCCCTCTCCCTCTGTCTCTCTCTCTCTCTCTGCCTCACCCCTCCCCCTCTCTCTCTCTCTCTCTCTCTCTCTCTCTCTCTCTCTCTCTCTCTCTCTCTCTCTCTCTCTCTCTCTCTCTCTCTCTCTCTCTCTCTCTCTCTCTCTCCCTCTCCCTCTCCCCTCTCTTTCTTTCTCTCTTTATCCCCCCTCTCTCTATCTCCCCTCTCTCTCCCTCCCTTTCTACTTCCCTCTCCCCTCTCTTTATTTTTCCCTCTCTCCCTCACCCCCCCCCCTCTCTTCCCGCTTGGTTTTTTTTCCAACTGGCCAGCATCCAAACAGGAAACGCCGAATACTGCCAGGACAATGTCTCTGACTTTCAGACGAAAACAAAAAAAATTGTTATTGAAATTCCAAGGCTCCCCTCGCTCTTTCAATCTAGCTCATATATTATCCACTCGACAATTGCTTTCAAATGTCTGCCTATCTGGTCTCCCAAGTCGTGGTCAACCAAACCTGCGTCCCAACAGGAAAACCGCCGAATACAGTGAGAAGTCGAGATACTGTCTGTGGATTTTCAGACGAAAACAAATTGTTATCGAATTTGAAAAAAAAAAATCTTTTCGTCTGCCCCCGTACGTAACCGCATGCACCATTTGCCATCAAAAGCCAACCAGGGCGGAATAATATTGTGACCCGGCACAACGACATGAGGAATATCCCACCAAAACTCTTTTTGAGTAAACAACGCCTGAAGTTAAAGTATTTTCACAATTCGATTACAAATCTTTGTTTTTTTGTGGATTTTCGGAAATTTTAAGTATTAGAGGATGTTATATTTTGATATCATTTGAAAGTTAATGGTATACTCATTCACATCATTAGAAAATCTCAAAATCTCAAAAGTGGTGTTATTCCTCATTATGCTGTGCCGGGTCACATATACGATTTCTGTAGCAATGTTGAATAATAATGCTTTTCCTTCCCGCTCGGTGTGCGGGTTTCGCCCAAAACAGTCTCTTTTGTTACCTCATTTGCCAGACAATGGACTTTGCGGTTCGCCAAACTTGGAGTACAACAACCCCCCCCCCTTCACTCCGCAACGCCCACCTGGGGGCTCGCGAAGCCCCGCCAGAAGTTGTTCCACTATTGTTCGGTCCAGTGGAAGCGCGCTGAGGTGGCGGCGACGGCTGTTTCGTGTTTCATTCTGGCGAGTCGGCCCAAGCTCTCATTAACTATAAAAATGACTACAGCGCTTTTGCACATCTTCAAAAGTAATATCAGAGGGCCTGAATAAGACTTAAGGCTTTGCATGGTGGGTGAATCAATAATTATAGGAAGGTTTGCGGTGACGCCATGTATCAGGTCTCTTAAAGGAAGAGGTTTGGTTCTGAAAAGAACCTGAGTGGTAACTCGACGTTTCGACCAGTATGCTCTGGCCGTCATCAGGAGAATGTCTTGGGCTCGGTGGTGGAACTCCTTGAGGGCCTGAACTTTTCTTTTGATCAAGCAGGACTTTTACTAAGGACAGAAGTGACCTTCAAAAACGGGTACTACTAGGATCCATACCACAGGATGTGTGTCGTTTTTATTCCAAGAGTCGCAAATAAATGTTTCAATTAACTTCAGTCAAATGAGATTTGAAGGTTTGCTTGGTGAGAATAGCAGGACAAATAAGTTTGCGGTGACACCATGTAAATTCTCTTGTGTGAGTGAGTGTGGTTCTGAAAAGAACCGGAGGAACTCGACGTTTTGAACAGTTTTTCCTCATGTCGTTGTGCCGGGTCACATTTGAATCACGATGTACAACGGGGACTGATCCAACCCAACAAAGTGGCTGATGTGTGGTACAGAAAACAGCCGTCGCCCGTGTGTCAAAAAAGGGGTGTTTTGAAAACCAGTCGGTCGTATCGGGAGAACAAAAGCGCGCTTCTGTGACGAGGCGATGTAGGGAGAAAGGGAGAGAGAGAGACAGAGAAAAAGTCAGCGAATTTGAGCAGGGGTCAAACTCGACAACTCCCAAAAATAACAAAAGTACGAACAACACCGCCTGGCTGCGGTGGGAACCTTAGCTATTAGTACGAGTCGAGAGCGTCACGGGAAAAAGAGCGGTCGCCTTTCGCAAATTCGGAGCGAGAAGAAGCAACTCCCAGCTCGCAGTTTCGTCCGGGAATCGTCAATTCTTTTATCCTCGGATCGCCGGCTGCAAGCACCGCGGTCAAGTCGAGGTCGGAGTGAAGTGTGCAGTCCGTAAGAGGTAGGTTTTGTCTTGGGCGACATTTAAACTGGTGCGTTAGTAGGATTCAAGTTGGCGGAACTTGTGTACGTTGTGTGTGTATAGGTGCGTAGCTGTGGCGTTGTAGATTATTGTTGGGGGAATTTTCGCCGTGTGTTAGTTTGCAATGCAACTGCACTGCGTCGTTCTATTGAATGAAATACGTGAACTCGAACGATTTTCTTTTTTACACTCTTGCAAAGAATGGCGGAAACGCAGTACTACGCAAGTTCAGTCGAAACAAACTTTGGGCGTAGTCAGTGATTGCATCAAGATTTGAGTTCCGATCAATACCAGCACCGTAAGACTAGAGGGTGGAGACAAACCCAATTCGACAATAGAGCACATAGTGTTAGTGCTGTCTGTCATAACAACTTGCCGAAAAAATATTGACTCACATTTCCCTAAAAGAAAAAACATGATTTTGCGACGTATTGGTTAACAGGGGGAAGTTCAGTACGCGACTGTGTACAAAACACGCACTTCAATTCACTATTCCTACATAATGTTATTGGCCATAAATGTGCCACACATACGTACATTGATTTACATCTGAGTTTGGGTGATAAACAGACAAATGTAGAGGGAAGTGGCAATGCCGTGTCTCTCTGAGGTGAGCAACCACCTGGCAGAACAGAACAGAGAAATGTAGAAGGTGGTGGCAATGCCGTGTCTCACTGAGGTGAGCAACCATCTGACAGAACAGACAGACAAATGTAGAAGGTGGTGGCAATGCCGTGTCTCACTGAGGTGAGCAACCACCTGACAGAACAGAACAGAGAAATGTAGAAGGTGGTGGCAATGCCGTGTCTCACTGAGGTGAGCAACCACCTGACAGAACAGAACAGACAAATGTAGAAGGTGGTGGCAATGCCGTGTCTCACTGAGGTGAGCAACCACCTGACAGAACAGAACAGACAAATGTAGAAGGTGGTGGCAATGCCGTGTCTCTCTGAGGTGAGCAACCACCTGACAGAACAGACAGACAAATGTAGAAGGTGGTGGCAATGCCGTGTCTCACTGAGGTGAGCAACCACCTGAAAGAACAGAACAGACAAATGTAGAAGGTGGTGGCAATGCAGTGTCTCTCTGAGGTGAGCAACCACCTGACAGAACAGACAGACAAATGTAGAAGGTGGTGGCAATGCCGTGTCTCTCTGAGGTGAGCAACCACCTGACATAACAGACAGACAAATGTAGAAGGTGGTGGCAATGCCGTGTCTCTCTGAGGTGAGCAACCACCTGAAAGAACAGAACAGACAAATGTAGAAGGTGGTGGCAATGCAGTGTCTCTCTGAGGTGAGCAACCACCTGACAGAACAGACAGACAAATGTAGAAGGTGGTGGCAATGCCGTGTCTCACTGAGGTGAGCAACCACCTGAAAGAACAGAACAGACAAATGTAGAAGGTGGTGGCAATGCCGTGTCTCACTGAGGTGAGCAACCACCTGACAGAACAGAACAGACAAATGTAGAAGGTGGTGGCAATGCCGTGTCTCAACGAGGTGAGCAACTACCCGACAGATTAGACAGACAAAATTAATGAAGTAGGTGATTTACAAAAATTTTGCAAACTGCTTACTGACTAAAATTACCAAAATGTAAATCTTAAAATTAAGTGGGCCTGACGTTTCAATCCTAGCAGGACCTTTCTCAAAGGCAGAGCGACAAGGACAAAACAGATACTTCGTGTATACATGTATCTGTTTTGTCCTTGTCACTCTGCCTTTGAGAAAGGTCCTGCTACATCAGAGTTTGTTTAAAATGGTCTGTGCAATGAATATCACAGACAAGCTCATTTTCTGCTGTCATCTAGGGATCTGAAGTGTATAAACATACTGGCAAGCTTCTTTGTTTTAGTTGAGTCAGAAATTTGTCAGCGTTTTATGTTTGAAAATATCTTTATAAAAAATAAGGGCGCTATAGTGTAACCATAAAAAACATTAACTTTAAAATTGCAAAATATTATTAGGTTTAATGGGAAAAAATCCTTCAATAAATTATCATGAAAAACACATTGTGTCAGTAAATCAACAGGTTTAGGGAAAACCAGACATTTTCAGAAACTGGTTTCTGTTGGAAGGTCCTGTGATGACATCACAAATTTACTCATGAATATTGAAATTCTCATTAGCATAAAAACTTAAAACTTCTAAATACACCCCAAGAATGAGTTTGAAAAAAAACGGTTTGATTTTTAGCAACATTGCAAAACAATAATTATGTAGCATGGATTTAAGTGTCAAAAATGTTTATTGCAAAGACCATACACTCCCGATCCCACACCTGACCACAACATCCCATTGCAGACACATACAAAACACTAATTTGATAAATTAATTTACAATGAAATAGTTAAATAAATAATGGATATCATTCATAGAACATTCAAACAAACAGACAGACAAACAAACAGAAAACAAGCAAACATGTACAACTATGCAAAAAGCAGAGATTCAAACCACAATCAATCACAACAATTCAGCACATAGTCAAAGACTGAAATACAAACAGCACATTAAGTATTAAAAGTTGGAAGAGCTGCATTTTTGGTACCCCATAAGGTTTTCACGAAACTGGTTATTTGGAATTAACTCAAAAGGAGGAATTTCCGAGGTATGTTTATCCGTCGCAAACAGAACTACATTATATAAGGGACTTTCCCTAGAAATTCCAGCCTTGGAAAGTGATTCTAGTTTGAAAGGGAGCGATTTGAATTAGGCTTTTCTGGGAGTAATTTTTAGTACTCGAGAACAAAGGGCATACCCACAAGTAAGTGTGTTTGTACGGGTGTGTGTTTTGGCAATGGTTCAGCCAGACAGTATCGATTTTCTACATAATGATACGTTGTCTATTGCGGAAGTAGGATTTTTTCACTCAAGGATTTTTCCATCCAGTGGCTATTGCCTCGAGATATATAACAGGACCGACATATGACGCTCAACAACCGTCCGTTTGATGTATGCTGGTAAATTGTGTGGGGACTGTACAAGGACGTGTTTTATAAACCAGCGTAGATTAGGCTTAGGGCGTTACGGTTCAGATTGGGTTGGGTTAGATTTAGATTAGGATTAGGATTAGGGTTGATAGGGTTAGGGGTGAGGCCTCAGCAAAACCTGGCTTTGCACATGCGCACTTATAGCTCAACAACGGTGGTTAAGTGTCATACGTCATGACGCTTATATGCCTCGTCCGTGTGGTTCCCTCACTGGAAAGTATTCGTCAGTATCTTAGTCTGGTGCCAAGAGCTAAACATACTGACAAATGTTAACTCAAGTCAGGGAACCACATGGACGACTGCCGTAAACACAAGTCACTGCGATTATTATTGCATTTCGTAAATTCGTTCAAATAGACCGATTGCGCGACCAATGTTAACATGCCATCACGTGACTCATAGTGGGTATATTATTTGCATCCCATCTGGTGCAGAACAGGAGTGGAAATGAGCAAAGAAGACCATCATTTTGTCCACATTCTTCTTTGTACATTTCCGTCGCTGCTCTGTGCCAAATGAGATTTTTAGTCCAGTGGAAATGCGGCTTATTAAGTCAGGCGATGGCATGTAAACATTGCTCACGCAATCGGTCTTTTGCATTGTCTGAAATCCACGTGCAAGCAGTTTCACTTTTCCCATGAAGATTTTGCCAGCTTCTCCGGTAAACAATCATTTTATACGCAATACACTGCCTGCACTTGCGTCTGTAACGCACGACTTTCCACGTCAGCAGTTCAACTCCATAGGTTAAATGTGCCGATTGTTTGTAGTGTACACACCCGACGCACGGATGACGTCATGACACCGCACAGTGCATTACGCATCTCAATAACAATTACCGGACCGTTTTCGTGTATGGGCGGCCAAACGCGTCAACATTAAAATCGCACACAATTGAATACCTGATTGAAAGAGGGGCTGGGCCCATCATTTTTGACCAAACTGAGTTAGACAGGAAGTTATAGCAAACAACAAGGGCTATAATAATGTGTAAAAGACGCCCCAAATCCACACTACAAACATTTTTTTTAGCGCCTTGAACTATTGCCTTTCTCTTCCACACATTGTTATAGCGCCCTCACGCATGAGCTGGAGTTTTTGTCAGAATCCCTTAAAAAAATTAATATTTCAAGCACTTCAATTCCCAATACAACAATGTGCATCACCACTACTAAAGATTATCAAAGCGTCTGGAAGTGTCTATGCACCTCTATGAGGGGCAGCAGGATGACGTCATAATGACGTCATGGTCTGGATGTGTAGCCTTCCTTGCTGAAGTCGGGCTGTGTTGTGTATGGACGGCCAAACGCGTCAAAATTAAATGTTAGACGTGACGTGGTTAAAGGCCCAATACAACATTGGGAAGTTCGGAAATCATCAATGTTCACAGATTTCCTTCTAATTCACACAGTTTGTAGATGGTTATGATAGAATCCTCCTGTTGAAATCTTACGGTCTGGGATGTTCTACTTCTCGAGAAATCTTCACTCAAACATCGACAAATAGTTTATTACTCACGAGTAATACACTATTTCGTACACTACAAAAACGGTGCGCCAAAACTGACGGTTTTTGGCCTTTTGTACCTTCTCGGATTATTTTGAGCTAAAACCTTGACAGTATTGCTCTTTTGGAATTTTAATAGTTTAACATACAAACTGTGGCATTCTTTTGACCTGTACCAATGTTGTATAGGGCCTTTAAGTGTACACGTTTGTGTTCTTTACCAATTTAACAGTGCACATTACGTCAACCAAGTGGGCTGTGTTGTGTATGGTCGGCCAAACGCGTCAAAATAAAAATTGTTAGACATTACGTAGTTATTTTACCCCCATTTTTTCTCTTCTTTCCCATTCAACAGTGCACATTACGTCGTCAACCATGTGCATCACCAATAAGTACGGGCGTCCCAGCTCCATCTGCCTGGTACCCCTGGCCCTGGCTACCATTGTACTGGGCGGGGGCCTGGTGGGGTCATGGGTCAGCTGCTACTATAAGTGTGTCAGGGGTCAGGAAGTCGAGTACAATTACTACGCGGCCGTCTGGACCGGCGGACTGGTACGTATATTAATAAGCGCTCGATTTGCTCCGCTCAGGAAAAGTAGTCCCTAGTATATGATAACCAACCCAAAATAGACTCATATTATTTTTGTAAAGTGACGAAGGAACGAGAAACGTACAGGAATTTGATACATTTCATGAAAAGACTCCTACCCGTAGCGATCGATGTAGCATCCAAAATGAAACGAAACGAAGCATTTCGGCGACTGAAAAAGAGAAAAGTAGTGGCTGTGATGAGATGGTAGGCTTTCGGACGCTGAGGGCAGCATATACTGTACTATAATAGGTCATTTTTCCCTAGAAGGCAAAAGCAAAGGCCCCAATTTCTTAGAGCACAACAATTTGCTTGAGCACAACATTTGCTCATCCACAAGATCGATTTTGCCAACCAAGACTTCGCTTCCGATTCATGCTAAGTAAATAATAGTGGAGAACAAGTAAGAATGCAATGGACTTCACATCGTAATGTGCTTTGTGAACCCATTAGTTTACACGGAGTTGACTTTTGAAGCAGATTTTCACGCTTAAGTGGCTCTATGAAATTGGGCTAAGGAACCAAGAGAATAATGATGCATCTAAGGGAGAGAGCCGTATAAAAAGATGACAGAAAGAACCCAGGATAGACAAGGATGGGTCAATTTCAAAATAGGAGACCTGAATGATTTATTTCCATTTCTTTACCTTTTTTTATTTTTTTGTTTACTTTTTCAGGCTATTCTGAGCGGTGTTTTTCAGCTCTTCCTCGCCTGTTGCTGGAACAGGGCTTTGGTGAGTAGAGAGAGAGAGAGAGGGATAGATAGGAAGGGGAGAGAGAGAGGGAGAAAGTAAGAGAGAGGGAGAGAGAGAGGAAGAGGGGGAGAGGGAGAAAGAGAGGGAGGGGATACAGAGATGGAGTGGTGTGAGAAGGAAGTGGAGGGAGAGGGACAGGTGGAGGGAGGGAGAGAGTTGGAGACTGAGAAAGAGGAAAGGAGGAACAGAGAGTGAGAGATTGAGAGACGGAGGAGAGAGGGAGGGGTGCGAGAGAGAAGGGAAGGGAGAAGTAGAAGCGGAGGGAAGGAGAGAGTGGGAGATTGAGAGACTGGAGAGAAGGAGAAACAGAGAGTGAGAGGCAGGGGCAAGAGAGAGAGGGAGAGGATGGGTGAAAGGGGAGAGGCAGAGACGGACGTGGGAGAGCGTGGGAGATTGGGAAGGAGAATGAAGAAGAGAGAGGTAGAGAGACAGTGGAGCGAGAGGGAGTGAGAGGGTCGGGGAGTGGATGGGAGGGAGAGGTAGACAGGTGGAGGGAGGAGTGGGAGATTGAGAGAGATGGAGAGAAAGGGAGGGGGGAAATGAGGAAACGAGAGAGGGAAGCGAGAGAAGGTGGTCACCAAGTGGCCCTGATCATGGTTCAACCCTGTCTTGTTGTAGCTTTGCTACTTGTGCAGTTTGGTGCCGCCATGAAACAAAATATAACTTTCGTGAGAATCTAATTTGGAAAATTCTGACCTCACTCTTCGAACAGTGAGTACTTTGTGGCCTTCTTTGGGCACTACCTCGTCCTGTAAACTAATAGAATGTTCACTGATGCACATGCACGACTTCTAAGAAAGGACCATCAGTTATGTCTGCTGCCCTCAACGTCTAAAAGTCTCCCCCTAACTCCATCCATCCGCCGTTTTCTCTCACAGAAATACTTGATCGTCTTCCTGAACGTCGTCGTGCTGCTGTGCTGCCTGCTATGCGGCGCGCTGTACAGCTACATCACCTACCTGGAGGTGCAGATCACGCCGGCGTCTGAGGTCGCCCCCACCATCGGCATGATACTGTCGGGCCTTCAGGCCGTGCTCGCTGTCTTCATCATGTTCTTCGTCATGATCTGGACGTGCGTCATTGCGTGCACTAGTGGAACGGACGACCGAACGGTAAGCCAGGGGCACCTGAAGTCTCGACAGCAAGGGACGGTCTCCAGAAACGGTCGTGGCCCTCGGTAACTCACTCGGAAATGTAGACTAAAGACGGTAGACTATACTTGGGCGTTGAGGTCTCGGTCTTGGGCATTGAGGTCTCGGTCTTAGGCATTGAGGTCTCGGTCTTGGGCATTGGGGTCATCATGGTGTCGGTCTCGGTCTCGGTCTTGGGCATTGAGGTCTCGGTCTTGGGCATTGGGGTCATCATGGTGTCGGTCTCGGTCTCGGTCTTGGGCATTGAGGTCTTGGTCTTTGGCATTGAGGTCTCGGTCTTGGACAACGAGGTCTCGGTCTTGGGCATTGAGGTCTCGGTCTTGGGCATTGAGGTCTCGGTCTTGGGCATTGAGGTCTCGGTCTTGGGCATTGAGGTCTCGGTCTTGGGCACTGGGGTCATCATGGTGTCGGTCTCGGTCTTGGGCATTGAGGTCTCGGTCTTGGGCATTGAGGTCTCGGTCTTGGCCCAAGTTGTTGGCACTAAGGTCTCGGTTTGACTCTCGGGGGTTCAAATCTCACTAGGTTTGGGCTTCAAGGTCGTGGTGGTATGATGTGTCACCTTAGGGTAGCAGCGTTCTGGGTATGAAATTCATATTGAGTTGTTTCTTTCTGGGCTTCAGGAAGATTACCGGTACGCAGACACGCGCCCGAAACGCACGAGCCGTTCATCACGCCCTCGAGGAGCAGACCCAGGCCCCTATGACACCAGCTTCTTCAATCGAGAACCAAGCATCTACCGGGGGGACACCCTGGAACGACAGCGCCCTCAAGAGGTGAGTTACGGCCAGCCGTCTGGCCGCAGCGGCGGCGGTGGCGGCGCCCCCGGCTCCACGTACATCATCCCGCGGGCCTCGTTGAGGGGCGCCCCCAACGGGGACAGCCAACGGGGCAACGGCCGCCGTGACCAGGACAACAGCCACCAGAGCAACGGTTACCAGGGTAACGGTCGGCGCAGCCACCCCGGGGGAGCCATGGTGGTGGACGGGCGGGAGAGTCTGGGCCGCTACGGCAACGGTGGGGAGGACAACAGGGGTTTCTACTCGGGCTCCAACCGCTTCTCCAATAGCCTGCCTCGCTCGAGTGGGGGCGCTCGTCAAAATGGCGGCGCCCAAGTTCCGAACGGCTCGGCGTACCAGAGCAGCACGGGAGGGCGCGGCCAGTATCCCAGCGGTGTCAGCCTGATGCAGATGCACGGAGTGGCACCAACGCACAACATCAACGAAGGATATTACTAAAGAATAGGGCCGGGGGAACGATACATAAGTCAGGGCTCCGCACAGGCATTGGGCGCGGCAAGACTGCTACTCCTCAGTCTGGTGCCCTATCCGACACTCCCGTACATTCGGCCCATTATGACTACATGTACATGCACATAGGCTTCTGCCTTCTGTAGTTGTCACGAGCCTTCTGATTGAAATAGATGTGAAACTAGAGAAGTCAGGGCTTCATACATGCACTGGGCAGCGAGCCAGTTGCTGCTCAGTCTGGTATCTTAAACCAAGTCCATCATGATATGCGCTCTAGATCAAAATAATGGTCTTAGTCAATGTAAAACAAAGGGTTCCCAGATAAAAAACGGACTGTCCTTTTGTGAAGAGGTCTACTTCCTGCCAACACAAAAATGGCTAAAACATTTTATAAAATTAGAGACTTGGTTGAATATTTAAGTGGGTTGACAGAAATCGGGAAGCATTTATTAGTTACAAAGCTCTAGATCGAGTCCCACATGCGGTTTGTAAAATTTGTCAAAAATTGTCCAAAATGGGAATTGTTTTTCTCTTCCCTTACTTCAAAGACACATTGTACTTGCCCAATAGGTACTCGTCACGAAAGATGGGCCCTTTGATTTCGTTTAGAACAATTTTAGCCAATTTCTACTTCACTACAGTATTCATTTTTTGTGTAAATAAGTAAATAGTAAGATTTTTGTTGTTTTTAAAAAGTACCCTTTACTCACAAGAGGTTTCATCAAAAAGATATGCCTACCGATGTTATTCCATATGGGATTTGGACCATTTTTTGTTTAACTATTTTATCGATAATTATTTCTATATTCTTGTGACATTTATCTTGAAGTACTATTCCATTTATAATTATTACAGGAACATTATTGCCCACTTATATTCGGTTGTGTTCGTTTTAAATGGTCATTTTATTTGAATATTATAGTTGGAGATTGAGACATTTATTTTGTTATAATCTAGTATAGTATTGTCAGAAAATGTTGTGTAGCCTAAATTCTGAAATATTCCCAATTTCCACGAAATTGTATGAAAAAATCGTTTCAAATTTGACTGGTATCCTGAATAGAATTAGCGGGTTTTTTTATTAAATAATAATACAAATTACAGAGCAAACTCCATAGGAAAACATGTGTATTTCGAAGCCGAAAAAAACGGAATATGTTGTCAAGAGCTTGTAAAAAGTGATAAATTGTTACTAAAGAAGAGGAATGAGTTCTCCAAAAATATGAATGGTTGGCGGCTATTGTGGTAGTTAATTCTCTCTTCCGTATACCTTTGCAGGTCATTGTGGTGGTTAACGAACTTCCATTTAAAAGTTCAGAAGTTCCCAATCAGTCGTTTCTTTGTTTGTTTGCACTTCCATTCAATCGGCTTTTGCAGGGACGTCAAGTAGAGGTCAAAATTCCCATTCCAGCTCCTGTCGAGTGCGTTGTATCACAATTGAAGGGCTCAGGGGTCAATGCACTATATCGGGTCTCTCAAAGCTACCGCACAATAGGCCTACATTTATTCATCCAGTGCCGCCTAAAATCTGCCGAATTAAGACTCTTTAAATAAGACTTAAGGCTTTGCATGGTGGGTGAATCAATATAGGAAGGTTTGCGGTGACACTATGTATTAGGTCTCTTAGAAGGAAGAGGTGTGGTTCTGAAAAGAACCCGAAAAGAACCAGTATGCTCTGGGCGTCTCCTGATGACGGCCAGAGCATACTGGTCGAAACTTCGAATTTACCACTCAGGTTCTTTTCAGAACCACACCTCTTTCTTTTAAGAGACTTTATACATGGTGTCACCGCAAATCTATCCCGTATTAAAAAGCTTTAGAGCTCGCCCCTTGAACTTAGCGCACCCCCCTGCAACAAAATAACCACAACTTTTAACAGAACGGACTGAAGATTGGACCTTTGCTATTCCAAAGGGCAAGTTGAACGATTGAACCGAGCTTTTATCATCGCAATTGTTTGCAGATCGGAAAAAAAGATTGGAGGGACAGCTTTGTGTTTGGTTCCCAGTTGGAAAACTCGCATTTTAAATCTTCCGGCCTTTTTTATTGTGAGCCCTTCTTTTATTTATCACTTGTTTTGAATTCAATTCAAGATCATGCTGGTCGCAAAACAGTTTGTAACAATTAATTTTGTGTAATCCTTAAAATTTAGTGGGCCTGACGTTTCGATCCTAGCAGGACCTTTCTCAAAGGCCTTTCTCTGCTTTGAGAAAGGTCCTTCTAGGATCGATACGTCAGGCCCACTAAATTTTAAGATTTGCATTTGGGTAATTTTAGTCAGTAAGCTGTTTGCAACATGTTGGTATATCAATTAATTTTTGTGTAATCATTTTTTTTAACGATGAAATGGTGAAACAAACTAGCGTCGGAACTGAAATTGGAAGATTCATTTTTTAGATTTGCATGAAATATACCGAATTTTTACACATGCTTGCCAGCAATTTTTTTAGACTTTTTTTGTGATTCAATGAGGGTTTTCCCGACTCGACGTATGGTTAGCATTGTACGCTTTGCCTAATTGCCAGGTAAAAAGAGAGTGCCTAGAACTAAAGCGATAAAACCTATTACATATACACCCTTGTTTTATTGGTGACTCAATTGCATATTGGATTTATGACAATAATAATATTATGTGCCGGCACGCTCTGCGAAAAAAAAATGATATAGAAATTATTATTCTTTAATGAGTGATGTATATGGCTGAATTATTTTTATCATTAGCCTCAACTTGGTGTAGGTTTGAACCTGATGAAGCTAATTCAGATAATTATGTACTCTCTAAATGCAAGAGTGAATAACCCACTCGCACAAAGAGTGGAGTTTCCTCAAGAAAACCCAAAACCGCTCAAAAAGAGTGAACATCAATGTGGAAACCGCTAAGAATGGAGTCAAACACCACTCTATAGAGGAGCCATATGGCGGTCAACTTTTTATTCGAGTCGTCGTCAATATGGCTCATTACAAGAGTGGGATTTCACTCCACTCTGAGTGGTTTTCACATCTTTTTACAATGTTTTGTTCACTATTTTTGAGCGGTTTTGGCTTTTCGGATCGATGTTCGCTCCTGGGGATAGTGAATTATTAAATTGTGTGCATTTGTGACCCGGCACAGCATAATGAGGAATAACCCCACTTTTGAGATTTTGAGATTTTCTAATGATGTGAAAGAGTATACCATTAGCTTTCAAATGATATCAAAATATAACATCCTCTAATACTTAAAATTTCCGAAAATCCCCCCCCAAAAAAAAAAAATATTTGTAATCGAATTGTGAAGATACTTTAACTTCAGGCGTTGTTTACTCAAAAAGTGTTTTGGTGGGATATTCCTCATGTCGTTGTGCCGGGTCACATTTAGAGAGTACCTTACTCTTTCCTTTTTAAAATAAAAAATGTCCTTCAATAACCATTTTTCTGGAGCTGGTCACTTATGTTAAATAATCATTCCACTGAAAAATAATTTCTCCGACGTGTAGCATTTCCAGATGTAAAAAATACTCCATTCCCCCCCCCCCCAAAGAAAAAAAAATCACCATTTGTTTTCGACAAGTTCCTTTTTCAAGAATTTGTATCAGCGCTTGTACATTTTCAATATGGCGTCTGTGACGTTTTCTTACTTGTACAATGTTTATCATTTTGATAAAGATTTGGTGCTGGAAGCTTGATGATATGTAAAGTAATTTGGCCGCGAATCATGTCATGAATATCAATGTATGCAAAAAACTATAATTATGGAAAATAGACCTGTATGGGGCCTACCGAGTGACAAGAAGAGAAGATTAACAATTAAAATCCCATTACGTTATTCATTATGCAGTCTAATTAAGATTTGTTTTCCTGTTTTCCCTTTTGTCTGCTAAATGTTTGGGAATGATTCGCCATCAAAATTGTGAAGTTCATTTTCTTGAAAAGACGTTCCATGGAATTATGTTGAACATAACTTGTAAATAGCTGAATGTATAATTATATTTCTTGGTCCAGGATACTTTGTCACTGAAATGTATATTATTATTATTTTTAATCAAGATGTTCAGAACATTTTTTCTTTTGTTACTCAGTAAATGTCTGTCGACGATGTCTAATCTTTGGTTGTGTTTCTTCACGGTGTAGTGTTTTGTACGGAAGATTTTGTAATAAACTGTATAAGAATTTCAAGATATTTTGGAAGTTTGGAGTTGTTTATTTCTTGGCGAGCTTCCCTAATTCACAGGAGATGTTATATAATAATTATTGTGAAAGCCCAACATGTTAATGTTTGGGGAACTAAATAATTAAACCTTTGATATTAGCTCCGTCAAAGGCCCAATCTCCCCTCCCTCTCCCCACATCTCCCCCTCTCTCTCCTTTCCCTCTCACTCTTTCTCCATCCCCTCTCCCTCTCTCGATCTCTCCCCTCTCTCTCTCTCGATCCATCTCAGGCTCTCCCCTCTCTCCTCCTCTCTCACTCTCTCTCTCTCTCTCTCTATCTCCCTCTCTCTCTCCCCTCCCATCTTATCTTCCACTCTCTCTCTCTCTTTCTCGATCTCTTCCTCTCTCTCCATCGATCTCTCTCTCTCTCTCCATCTCTATCTCCCTCTCTCTCTCCGATCAAGTCCCTCATTCCCCCTCCCTCGATCTCTCTCTCCCCCTCCCCATCTCTCTCGCCCCCCCCTCTCCCCCCCCCCCTCTCCCATTCCCATTCCCTCTCTCGCCCTCTCCCCATAACACTCTTTCTCCTATCTCTAACTCTCCGTTTGTATTCTGGCTTATTTCGGAGGCATTTCGCTTTTCAGTTTGTTGAGGGGACTTATTGTATTAATAACGACTCGCGCCCTCACGCGACAACAATCAAACAAACCCGTTTCTCAGGCTGGAATACACGTCTACGTCAACGCGGTCCTTGAACTTTTGAAGCATACAGCAACAAACGATTGTTTTACACAGTGCGTACGTACGGTTTCATGCAGTGATATGATCTGTCACCCGGCCCAGTGATCGTCTGGTCGTTTCGCTCATCACTATGGCAAGCGGGCCCACTCGAGTGAGCGATTTCGAGGCTTCGGCCAAGAAATCGCTGCCCTACAAGGTCTACGAGTACTACCGAAGCGGCGCCTCCCTCGAGGTAACGCTACGGGACAACGTGCAAGCATTTCAAAGGTAGGACGGAACGCGGTCTGACTCCGGCAGAGTAACATGCGCCCCGATTGACGTTTTTTTAAGAACATTTTGATTCAGTGTAGTGTAGAACGACTACGGTGTGACTACTGTGTGCTTATACTCTTACGAGCTGGGAGTGTGGCTACGAGATGAGCTTAATTGTATAACTCACCAGATAACTCTGTCATTGGGCAGGAGATTCTGCACTGCCGATGGATTCGAACCGCGGCCCTCAAATACCGTATTGAAATACGACCTGTCTACACTATGATAACGGGGTAAACATTTCATTTAGCTGTGAAAAGAAAGTTCACGGTGTTTTCACCCCTATTTCATGGCGCACAGTTAGCCATATGAGTTTTCACGGCATTTTTATTTTACAGGTTTTTTTTCAAACCTCAATGCGCTTAACAGTTTACAAAATAAACAAAACAGATTATAATCTACAGATTAAACAGATGTGTTTTCAGTTTAACCTTAAATGTATCAAAATTTGTTTCATCCCTCAAATGTTGTGGCAGTGAGTTCAATAAGTCCGGAGCTATTTTCTGGAAAGCCCTCCCTCCATAGGATTTAGAATTGGAATAAACTGGGACCAGTAAGTTCTTTGATTGTGAGCGGAGAGTGATTTTGGGGTTGTATGGTTGGATCAATACTTTGAGGTATTCGGGTGCTGATCCATACATGCATTGAAAGACAATCACAAGTACTTTGAATTTAATTCTACACTTAATAGGCAACCAGTGGAGGTCTTGTAACAGCGGTGATACGTGTTCAAACTTTCCCTTCTTCGTCACAAGTCTTGCAGCTGAGTTTTGTATTCTTTGCAGCTTTGAAAGGTCCTTGTCTGGAAGACCGTAGAATAAGCTGTTGACCGTAGAATAAGCTGTTGTATAATGAAACACCCACAGATACAGGCTGAGGCCCAAGCTCCTCACGGACGTCTCTAAGCGGGACACCCGCACCACGATCCTCGGTCAGGAGGTAGCCTTCCCGGTAGTGATTGCTCCCACTGCCCTGCACCAACTGGCCCATCCGGACGGCGAACGAGCCACTGCGTTAGGTAAAGGACAGACCTGCAGTCTGAACGATCGAACCACCTTGGTCAAGGTCGTATGGTGGATTGCATTCAAGTCTATACCATTATCACTGATTTGAACGTGACACCGACCAATCCACCAGACAATCGGGGCAAAGCACTGTATGAGCATACAGTGCTGCATGGCTACACAATCGGGGAAGGGCAAACTTTCATTGAATGACATTCTCACCGACGCAAATCGCCAGGCAATCGGGCAAAGCACTGAGCATACAGTGCTGACTACACGTCGGGGAAGGGTAAAACCCTTATTGAATGACATTCTCACCGATGCAAAACACCAGGCAATCGGGGCAAAGCACTGAGCACACAGTGCTGACTACACGTCGGGGAAGGGTAAACCCTCATTGAATGACATTCTCACCTACGCAAATCATCAGACAATCGGGCAAAGCACTGAGTTTGTGTACGTACGTGCGTCTGTTGACGTGACGAACAAGTTTGGCCATGGTTTTTCACACGTCCTGAAATTACTGTCTAGCGCCCGCTGTTTTCCGTCTATAAGGTTATTTATGGCCGTTTTCGAAATGAAGGCTTAGGCTCGGGCTCAGGCTTCGTCTCCGTCTGACAAAACATGAAAATCCAGGTTTTTGTTTCCGTTTCTGAAGGTTTGTTGGCTTGATAGGTACAGGGTATTCACCAAGAAACTGGGGCCAAACGCTTGTTTATATAGACGCCTGTGATATACATTACAACGAGAAAGATTGATATGACCGAAGCCTAAGTCCGAGCCTAAGCCTTCATTTCGAAAACGGCCAATGTCTGTAGTCATCTCTGACGCCAGTGCTGAATTTTGAACTGCGTCAAACTCGCATCTTCCTCCCGCTCGTTAGCTGCTAGGAGCCTCGCCACCGGTATGGTCCTCAGCACGTATACCTCGGTGCCCATGGAGGACGTGTCCGCCGCCATAGGCCGCGACGGCGCCCTCTGGGCCCAGATGTCCGTCTACAACGACGAGACGGTCGTGCGCCGAATGATCCGCAAGGCCGAGGCCTACGGCTACCGGGCCATCTTCCTCTCGGTGGACGCCAAGGGAACGCGCCGGAAGGCCGGCGGGAACCTCCTGCCGTCCACGGTCAGGTAAGAGTTCGCGGAGAAGAGCGCTCCCTGATGGGTGAGTGTCCACCATTCAAAGAGGACATGCCATACACGCTGTCTGTCTCTATGTGCATGTTAAGGTATAGGGCCTATACATTACATGTACATGTAGGCATGAATAAAAATTAATGTTTGTATTGGTGTAATTATGATTTATTTACTTAAAGCATAGGCCTATTTCTATAATAGGATTGCTGATTGTTTTTCCTTCTAAATAATTACACTAGGGCTTATCTGCTAGGGCTTATCTGCCTTTGAGAAAGGTCCTGCTAGGATCGAAACGTCAGGCCCACTAAATTTTTTGATTTAGGGCTTATCATAATACAATAAATTACTGTATACCTGTCTGGTCTCTTTAATTCCTATTTCTCAAGCATTATTATGTTCACCCTTCATACCGGTCTTTCTGGCGTTCGGCCGTGCGGTCGACCGGTCTTTCTGGCGTTCGGCCTGTCTTTCTGGCGTTCGTCCTGTCTTTCTGGCGTTCGGCCGTGCGGTCGGCCTGTCTTCCTGGCGTTCGCCCGGGCGGTCGACCGGTCTTTCTGGCGTTCGGCCGGGCGGTCGGCCTGTCTTTCTGGCGTTCGGCCGTGCGGTCGACCGGTCTTTCTGGCGTTCGGCCGTGCGGTTGGCCTGTCTTCTTGGCGTTCGGCCGTTCGGTCGGCCAGTCTTTCTGGCGTTCGGCCGTGCGGTCGGCCGGTCTTTCTGGCGTTCGGCCGGGCGGTCGGTCGGTCTTTCTGGCGTTCGGCCGTGCGGTCGGCCTGTCTTTCTGGCGTTCGGCCGTGTGGTCGACCGGTCTTCCTGGCGTTCTGTCGTGTGGTCGACCGGTCTTCCTGGCGTTCGGCTGTGCTGTTTTAGTTTTAGTTTAGTTTTAGTTTATTTCTTTTCCACAGCATCAACCAACAAAGCCCTTATCACAGAATATACATCACAAAGAATGAATAGGCAAAATTAATAGGGAAAGGACTGGCTGTCGGCCGGTCTTCCTGGCGTTCGGCCGTGCGGTCGACCGGTCTTTCTGGCGTTCGGTCTGGCGGTCGACCGGTCTTTCTGGCGTTCGGCCTGGCGGTCGGCCTGTCTTCCTGACGTTCGGCCGTGCGGTCGACCGGTCTTTCTGGCGTTCGGCCGTGCGGTCGACCGGTCTTTCTGGCGTTCGGCCGTGCGGTCGGCCTGTCTTCCTGGCGTTCGGCCGTGCGGTCGGCCTGTCTTCCTGGCGTTCGGCCGTGCGGTCGACCGGTCTTTCTGGCGTTCGGCCGTGCGGTCGACCGGTCTTTTTGGCGTTCGGCCGTGCGGTCGGCCTGTCTTTCTGGCGTTCGGCCGTGCGGGCGACCGGTCTTTCTGGCGTTCGGCCGGGCGGTCGGCCTGTCTTCCTGGCGTTCGGCCGTGCGGTCGACCGGTCTTTCTGGCGTTCGGCCGGGCGGTCGGCCTGTCTTTCTGGCGTTCTATCGGCCAGCTAGTTAGTTTGTTGATGGGTCGACTGAGTGCTCTCGCTGACTTCCATTCCCGTTCTTCTTTGTCCCTATCAAAAGAGATTTGCTTTGTTTGTTCGGTGTACCCTACTCTCTCTCTCTCTCTCTCTCTCTCTCTCTCTCTCTCTCTCTCTCTCTCTCTCTCTCTCTCTCTCTCTCTCTCTCTCTCTCTCTCTCTCAGATTCGCCAATTTCGACGGTCTTCCCGGTCAGACCTTCGACACCGTGAAGGCGATGGCCAACAACGCCCTCAACTGGGACCACCTGGACTGGATCCGAAGCCTGACGTCATTGCCCATCGTGCTCAAGGGAGTCCTGACCAGTCAGTAGCCGCGTAACGACACGTAGACGCGATGACGTTACCCCTTTGAATATTCATGAGACCATAAACAGTTAACGAATCGGAGCAAATGGCAAAGGAAGCTTTCACTGGACGGGAATTTGAACCCGTGACTTCTTGTTTTGCTTACCAGTGCTCTTCCCATCTGAGCTATGCAGTCCTTAGATGGTGGCCTTCCCTAAAATAGTCAACTAGTCTTTGCCGGGGTGGGGGCGACATTCAGAAGCAATTCAACCTTTAGCTGCCGTATAACTGCAAAAGTTGTCCGCCAATAAGTCTGGGAGTGTACTGTATTAGAATTGAACCATGCGCTATTATAGGAATCATGACTTTGCTCAGAAATGGCTTGTAAATAGCGCCCTCACTCCATTCAATGTGACCAATTCAAATTCCTTTGTTTGCTCTTGTCCGCCAGGAGAGGGCGCCCTGGAGGCCAGGAAGCACAACGTGGCGGGAATCGTGGTTTCCAACCATGGCGGTCGAAGTCTCGATGGCTTCCCGGCAACGGTAGGGTATGCTATGATAAGGGAGACATGTCTTTGCCGACAGAGGGCGCACTTGTGTTAGCCTAAAAAATACGCAGTGGCTGTTGTTACGGCAGTCGTCCGTGTGGTTCCCTGACTTGATTGTATATCGTCAGCATTGCAGGCTGGTTGAACCAGTCTATTAGCTGATAGTCTGGTTCCAAGAGCTAAACATTCTGACAAATACTGTGAAGTCAGGGAACCACACGGACGACTGCCGTAACAACAGCCACAGCGTAAAAAATAATGGTCGAGCAAATCCAGGGTTCCAAAGTCGTGCTTAGATCGACACCTTGAGCTCTAAAACAAAAATTTAAGGACGATTTTTAAGTTCGTTTATTCATGACAGTAAGCATTTCCCACCATTCTGGTGTATCACTTTAGTTTAGGAAACTGTCAAAGACCGGACCAAGACTTGAACCTTATCAAAAGATTTCTTCACATCTCTGACCAGATCGACGCTTTGGCTGAAGTCGTGGATGCGGTTCGTGGCACGGACATCGAAGTCTACCTGGACGGCGGAGTGCGGACGGGCACCGATGTCTTCAAGGCTCTGGCCGTGGGGGCTCGCGCCGTGTTCGTCGGTAGACCGGTGCTCTGGGGACTCGCTTACGACGTGAGTGGGGCTGTTGAGATCTCGGTCTTGGTTTCGGCATTGATGACTCGGTTTCAGGCATTGAGGTCTCGGTCTTGGGCATTAGGGTCTCGGTCTTGGGCATTGAGGTCTCGGTCTTGGACATTGAGGTCTCGGTCTTGGGCATTGAGGTCTCGGTCATAGGCATTGAGGTCTCGGTCTTGGGCATTGAGGTCTCGGTCTTGGGCATTGAGGTCTCGGTCTTGGGCATTGAGGTCTTGGACTTGGTTATGAGGTCTCGGTCTTGGGAATTGAGGTCTCGGTCTTGGGCATGCATTGAGGTCTGGGTCCTGGGCATTGAGGTCTCGGTCTTGGGCATTGAGGTCTCGGTCTTGGGCATTGGGGTCTCGGTCTTGGGCATTGAGGTCTCGGTCTTGGGCATTGAGGTCTCGGTCTTGGGCATTGAGGTCTCGGTCTTGGGCATTGGGGTCTCGGTCTTGGGCATTGAGGTCTCGGTCTTGGGTATTGAGGTCTCGGTCTTGGGCATTAAGGTCTCGGTCTTGGGCATTAAGGTCTCTGTTTTGGACATTGAGGTCTCGGTCTTGGGCATTGAGGTCTCTGTCTTGGGCATTGAGGTCTAGGTCTTGGGCATCGAGGTCTCGGTCTTGGGCATTAAGTGAATTGGAATCAAATTGACTTATTTTGTTTCTGCTCAGGGCGAGAGAGGGGTGAAGAAAGTCTTGGAGATCTTGAAGGACGGCTTCGACCACACCATGTGCCAGATGGGTAAGCTCAATTACAGGTCAGAGGTCGAATGTCAAAGGTCGAGTTCGCTTTCTAACAACCGAGCATCACCAAAATGTTTATGTGGGTGAAAAGGTCCGATCGGTGCATTGAATGGTAAATAGTGGATCTTTTTAATGTTCTGCTCTGCAGGCTGCGCTAGTGTGGCAGACATCACGCCAGACTTGGTCGTCAGGGAGCAGTACTACGCATCCAAACTATGAATGGGTACATGCATCCATACGGCAAGCAAGTGAAGAACAAAGTGCTTCTTCGCTCTCTTCCTCCCCCTCCTTCGCCTGCTTCTTGTTCGTCTTCATCTTCCTGGTCAGCAGTTTCCTCTTGTACTTCCTCTTCGTTTTTTTCTGCTTCTTCCTCTTCTGCTTCCTACTCTCCTAGTTTGTACTCTTCTCCTTTTTCCTCTTCTTCATCTTCTTCTTCCTCCTCCTTCCTCGCTCTTCTTCTTCTGCCTCTCCTCCCTGCTTCTTCTGCCTCTCCTCCTCCTTCCTTCTTCCTCTTCTTCCCTTTCCTCTTCTTCCTGGTCTCCTTCTTCCCCTTCTTTTTCTGCCTCTCCTCCTTCCTGTCTCTTCTGCCTGTCCTCCTCCGTCCTTCTTCCTCTTCTTCTGCCTCTCCCTTTTCTTCTTCCTCTTCTTCCTTTTTCTCTTCTTTCTCTTCTCCTTCTTCCCCTTCTTCTGCTTCTCCTTCCTGCCTCTCATCTTCTGTCTCCCCTTTTCCTCCTTTTCCTTCTTCCTCTTCTTCCCTTTCCTCTTCTTCCTCTTCTTCCTCTTCTCCTTGTTCCTCTTTGTTTCCTTCTGCTTCTCCTCTTCAACCATATTCTCCTTCCTCGTCTTCTTCTTCTGCTTCTTCTTCTTCTTCGTCCACTTCTTCCTCTCCTTCTCCTTCGTATTCTTCTTTTGCTGCTCCTCCTTATTCTGCATTTTCATCGAGATATCCCAAATAATCGGGGTGACGCTTCATCGACCACGAGGTTCCCTTAATGATAACAATAAAATGCATTCGAATGCAACACAGATAAAGTGTGTTTTTAATGATGGCAGATATTTCATACATCAGTAATCATATTAAGATATATTTTGATACTGCAGGATTATAATACTTTGAGATGTATAAATATTCAACTCTCGCCTTTGAGTTTTTTGTCCTATTTTGAAATCATGTATTCGCCCGGTTTTTCAAACACTAATGGACGATGACAAAAAGGTAAAGATATAATGTTAAATATATAGTGTATGTTATTTCAACTATGGGGTGACATAAACGTGGCTTATGCCCAGGTGTAGCCGAGGTTAAAACAAAATAGCTATTTGTTGTTGTTGGAAGTTGTCTCTTTTAATTGCAATAATAAAAACAGTCAAATTTTTTAGAAGAAATTAGAGGGCCCGACGTTTAGATCTTAGCAGGACCTCGGTCCTATTTTTTTCATGGCGGAAGCGTGGGATTATTCTTCCGCCTCTTCCAGTTTCTGACCGCTGACGTGCTGCACGTATTTGTTCAAGAGTTCCAGCTCGTACGGGTCGACCGGGTGCAGTTGGATATCGACCGGACTATCGATTATCGGCGATTCCCGCTCGCCTGCCGCTCCCCTCTCGAGGAGCAAGTCCTGCAGCGTTCTCGGCCGCGCCTGGTATCGGAACAGCGGCACGTGCGCACTGGTAGACGTAGAGGGCGCTCTCGGGGTTGTTCGGGACTCTCCGGTTTGTTTCGGCTCCACCGCTTCGGCGCTCATCGGCAGCGCAGCCGGTGTCCTTTCCGTTGCTCTCGGTCCGGCGTGTTCGTTGCTGATCGTCTGGTCGTCCGCCGGTGTCTGCCTGGCGTCGTCGGTGGCAGCTGCTGCGGCCGGTGGCTTCGCCGTCGTAGAGGGCGCTGCGCCCGGCGGTTTTGCCGTCGTAGAGGGCGCTGCGCCCCGCGGTTTCGCCGCCGTTGGGGGCGCTGTGCCCGGCGGCGGCGGCGCCGTCACGTTGAGCAGCTTGCCCGCGGTGACGAGGTACTGCAGGAGCTGCCTGTACTGCCTGGTGACGTCGTCCGCCGGCTCGGCGTCCAGGTCGCTCAGGAAGTTGAGCTCTGAGGCGAAGGCGCCCGCCGGTGGACGCGGGCGACGTGTCCGGGGAGGAGGTGCGGTTGGTCGGCCCCATGGGTACCGGGCGATGGGCCCCGGCTCCCGCCCGCCTTTCCCGTCCCGCCCGCTGCTCGGACCGGCTCGCACCAGGTGCCCGGACGCCACGCCGCGCAGGGCGTCTTCCAGGCGTTCGTGGGCTTTCGCGATCTTCTCTTCCCCGTCGATGTCACCGTCACTAGCATCTTCGTCCTCTTTGTCATCCTCCTCTTTGCCATCCATGGTGGCGTCTGTTATCTTGTCTTCTTCATCGTCAAGCTTTTCATCCTCTTCGTCATTATCTGCTTCCTCTTCCATAATCGCGTCTTCCACCTTGTCCTCGTCATACCCTCTTTCTTCTTCGTCGTCTTCAATTTTTCTGTCTGTCGTCTTGTCTTCTTCATCATAATCCGTTCCAGTCTCTTCTCTCGATTCGTTCTCGGCCTCTCTCTCTTCTTCCTTCTTGTCCTTCGAGCCTGCCGGTGCCGTCGACTTGATGCTCGGTTCCACCGTGGGCTTGGCCGTTGTCGTACTCCCCTCCTCACCTGCCGAGCAACCCAGAGGTCGACAGGGGTCATTGAGTACCCATAGACGGACTACAGAGGGCGCCATAGCGTAAATTCATTGAGATCGCCATTTTAGAAAACCGTGAGCAAAACTGCAGGTCGACGCCGCGGTGAAGTGCTATAAACCATAGCTTACATTTGAGCGCACGTCACGCTACACGTATACGAGCACACGTTAGTCGGGTCCCCGTGGCATCACGGTACCCTGACGTCGATTTCGATGGGCGCTTGCCGTCTATAGGTTACTTATAATAATAATGTTTTGCATTGAAGATGTCCCTACCACACTTTTCGATAAGCGCCTCTGCTCTGTACACGTCACTGTCAAATCCTTGCTCCTTGCAGCCGGTAGAGGGCGACAGACTCGGCACGCCCAGCAGGAGCACGTGACTCCGCCTCAGCCAATGGGGGAGCTCGCAGCTGCAGTCGAGCCGGTGGTGGCTGAGGTCCCTGCCAAGATCACGTGACACGAAATTTTGAAGAACAGAAATAGTTCTATGATCGATATCTATATACGCCTTATGCATTGACGTCATCACGTCGCCATCTGTCACTTATAAGAAATAAGAGACTGCCTTGAAAAGAACAACTTGCTTAAGTTTTTAAAATCCTTAGAAACCTTCACTCCTTCAGTCTACTTGGAGAAGCATAGCCTCTGAGAGTGACTAGGATGCGGTGAAAGTCACTGATATAGACATAAATCTTAGAAGTGAGATGGCCTGACGTTTCGAACCTAGCAAGACCTTTCTCAAAAGCAAAGAAAGGTTCTGCTAGGATCGAAACATCAGGCCCTCTAACTTTTCAGATTGATGTATTGAGGGTCATTTTAGTCAGTGAGCAGTTTGAAACATAGAGAGAGAGATAGAAAGAGAGAGATTGAGAGAGAGAGAGAGAGAGAGATAGAAAGAGAGAGAGAGAGAGAGAGAGAGGGAGAGAGAGAGAGAGAGAGGGAGAGAGAGAGAGAGAGAGAGAGCGAGATAGAAAGAGAGAGAGAGAGAGAGAGAGAGAGAGAGAGAGAGAGGGAGATCGAGCTGACTCCCACCGTCCCACGGCGTCACTGCAAAGACGCCAGGCTGAAGTCTCGCGTTTGAGTATTTTTAAGGCAAACCTTAACGAGTGATTCTGGGAACTCTTCTTAATGCTTCCACTTACAGGAGGTGAAGGCTGGGCAGGTCTCGCAGGGAAGCGCCGAGACCACGGAGTGGCCCGAGCGGTCTCCTAGTCTGGAAGGTTCTGCCAGGGAGAGTGGCATGGGGAAAGGATAGGAAAGGGGGTTGTGAAAAGTGTGCACGGGAGAGGGTAACAATCGAGCTCCGTACGCGAGACAACCCGGATACGGAGGTAGACACGTATCACGTGCTTTTTTGCCGGTCTGCGTTCAATTCACGCGGATGTACATGGAATGCGCGTGCCTTCGAGTCATCAAAAACTGTGCCCCGGCACAACGACATGAGGAATATCCCACCAAAACTCTTTTTGAGTAAACCTGAAGTTAAAGTATCTTCACAATTCGATTACAAATCAAATATTTTGTATTTTCGGAAATTTTAAGTATTAGAGGATATTATATTTTGATATCATTGAAAACTATTGGTATACTCTTTCACATCATTAGAAAACCTCAAAATCTCAAAAATGGGGTTATTCCTCATTATGCTGTGCCGGGTCACAAATGTCCAATGGAAATACACAGATTCGATATTTGCATGTCCGCGCTTCTGCGGATTTGGACCGCTCCTGCGGACATGCTAATAAGCCTTTGGTGACGTCATGTGAAGAACCTCTACGCGTAGCATATGCCATCATGATCAGCACCACTCCCAAGAAGAGTCTGTGACAACCATGGTCTAGTTTCCAGACGTAATTTTTTTCGCAGTGGCTGTTGTTACGGCAGTCGTCTGTGTGGCTCCCTGACTTCACAGTATTTGTCAGGATGTTTAGCTCTTGGAACCAGACTATCAGCTAATAGACTGGTTCAACCAGCCTGCAATGCTGACGAAATACAATCAAGTCAGGGAACCACACGGACGACTGCCGTAACAACAGCCACTGCGTATTTTTTTACCTTGCCTGTCTTTGTTTGAAATTAACCATGAAGTCTTTCCATTCTAATTCAATAATTATGGAAGAAACAATTTTAAAAGAATAATTACATTATGTATCTTCTTGTATCTGTGTATGTCTAAATGAGATTTTATTTGTAATTTTAATGTATGGTTTTGTTTGAATAACAATTGTAATTTTTTTGCAATTTAGGCTCTTGGCTACGAGAGGAATGCAATTTTATTAATAAACCAGCTGAATGAAATAAAAATGGAAATTATGTATCCGTATCTTTTACATGTATAGGCCTACGTATCTATATCTACATCTTTTGAAAATATTGGTCACCGAAACAACAGCTCCAAAGACAACGACACATCATCTTTTCTGGCAATGGGTTTGGTACCGGATGCTCCGCCATACTTACAGAGCCTTCAGCTGTTTCATTCCCGAGAATAGGTCCGACGGGATGGACTGTAAGTGCTCTGCCTCGCCGCCTGAGCGCGATTCGTGTATTCTGAATGCGGTAGAAAATTAATATCCACGACACGGTATTATGATACCACGATACTGCTTGTACTGTTGTAGAAAATTTAACTTCGTCGAGGAATATAATAATTATAACAAGCGGATTCCACATGAATTGTTTTGGCTTTTACTCACATGAGGTCGGTAATTTGGGGCGCGTGTTGAAGGTATTGTCGCATGGACGAAAATGGCAACTGTCGTATCTCCCTGGAGTATTTTTTTTTTTGGGGGGGGGAAAGGTTCGTCGAATGCATGAAAGTTATGTGGATTTTTTTCCATCCCTCCCTTTGTCTTGCGCTCTCCAGCTACTAATCACATCTCCTCCCCTCGTCTCTGTCAACTCCTCTTCTCGTCTCTCCTCTCCCCGTCTCTCGATCCTCTCCTGTTCTCTCCTTCCCCTCTTTCTCTCCCATCTCCTTCCCTCTTCCCTACCTTCCTTCCCTACCATTTCATCTGCTCTCTTAGGCTCTCCAATGTTCTACCTCTCACGTCTCTCTTGTCCTGTCCTTCCCATTACCTGCCCCGTCCAGTCCTGTGTCTATCCTGCCATGCCCTGCCCTGTGCAGTCGATCCTGTCCTGCCCTGCCCTGTCGTGTCATATCCTGTCCAGTCATGTGCATGTCCTGCCCTGTCCTGTCCTGCCCTGTCCTGTCCTGCCCTGCCCTGCCCTGCCCTGCCCTGTCCTGTCCTGCCCTGTCCTGTCTTGTCCTGTCCTGCCCTGCCCTGCCCTGCCCTGTCCTTCCCTGCCCTGTCTTGCCCTGCCCTGCCCTGCCCTGTCCTGCCCTGCCCTGCCCTGCCCTGTCCTGCCCTGTCCTGCCCTGCCCTGCCCCGTCCTGTCCTGTCCTGTCCTGTCCTGTCATGTCCTGCCCTGCCCTGTCCTGTCCTGTCATGTCCTGTCCTGCCTTGTCCTAAACTGTTATTGTCTAGCTGTACTTCTATATCCTCCCTTCCCTCTCTCATCATGCTTCTCTTAATTGTTGTTTATAAATTATAGTTATTAACAATGTATCCAGGACCTTCAAAAGAACTTACATCGTTTTGATAGACGGAGGGAAAGCCTTGTCCGGGCCTTTCTCGTTATAGCAAATTGCCGTGTGCCAGTCGGCGTCTGTAGTTCCCCGACAGCTGCAGCCTGTTGGACAGTCGCGTGCAACAGCCGTCGCAACCAGAAAGCACAATACGAGAAACCCGCGCAACAGATGCATGGTGTACGGCTGTTTTCGGCACGGGAATGATAACTCGTCTGCACTAATTAAGTAGACATTCTACAATTAAGACACCTAATTGTAAACAGGGGAAAAAACAGACACATTTTGATGTATGAAGTTGAGGACTTTGGTAAAAGCGTAACCGTAAGCGTAACCTCAATTATGTCTCAATTTGAAAGAATTCGGCTTAAAATTTAATCATCTTCTGGAGTGCATGCTCTTGCCAGTGCTACTACTACTAGTAGTAGTATAGTACAGTACTACTAGGCCCTACTACTACTAGTAGTACAGTAGTACTAGTAGTACACGCAGTGACCACGATTTAGGCATAGTCTATATAATTATAGCCTATACGTACATGGACATGTACGGTCCACATTTACATTAAATTGAAACTATTCATAGGCCTAGGCCTACTGCTGTACGTACTATAATAGGTCAACCCAGCTACGTACACTACAACTACAAGTACTAAGTAGTAGCTAGGCCTACTGAAATAGGTCTACTCGATCTGTCCGTTTATTGGGCAAGATTACCTTTCAAATTATCTTTACACGTGCAGGCCTAGCACATTTTATATCCATAATATTCAATTCATAACAGAGCCGAGTAAAACTTCTAAGAACAAAAATTCCAGTGTTTAACGTTGCAACAGTAAACAAAGCTTACCGGGTGTTTTAATTCTTGACAAGTCTTGATCTGGAAAAATGTTCTTGAAGTTGAAGTTGCCGACGAAATCAGACGATTTCAACGATTTAAATTTGCAGGTCAGTTGCAAACTTAGAACCCCTAGCTCATTCTAGTTGTTCTATATATCGTCAGTCGACCTCAGACCTACCGTTGACATGTTAGGCGAAGCAAAATTACCCGATATTCTAGAATTTTGAAGAAAAAATGTTCGGATGGCTCTGTCTCTGTCCTACATACCTTGCAAGCAGTGCGTGACGTTCCCAAAAGTTCTGTCGAATAGGAGACGCGCACGCGCACCAAAAAAAAATCAATGTCAAAGTTCAATCGACGGGCGTTTTCGAAGTGGGCGGAGCTAAGTTCGAAAAATAGGGGAGTACAACCCACAACGAGTAATTTTTAATGGATTTTAATTCTTTAAAATGTTTGTATGACTCCAGGTTCAAACCACCACGTTAGGAGGTTGTTTTAAATACATTTTAAATGGAGTAATTTTTGAGGCAAATCGAAATAAAAAATGTTGATCGGCCCTGAAACTAATATTTTGTTCAAACTCATGAGGGCGCTAGACTACGCGAACTTGGAGGAAATTTCAAAAACCAATACAGCGATTGTGTACATTTTTTGCTCCGCGGTTTTCGAACCTTTTTCCTTCTTTCCACGGAATCTTTGAGCAGAATTTCAGCAGAATTCACTGGTGATCATCACAGGTAAGTCGAAAAGAGCAGTTTCGATGACTTTAGTCACGGTGTTATGGTTAGAAACGGCTGCAGTTTTGAAGTCACGGAATTTAGTAATTTAAAATTTTCGGACGGGTTGCAAAATTGAAAATTGTACAAAACAAAAATCTACTTATCAAAACTCTATCGGCCTCGTTTTTTTCTGGAAATTCGGGTTAATGTTAGTTCATGATTTCAAACTAATGGTAACATTCCACGTTAACATTAGTCATTACCTTGATCTTATCATGAAACTTCACAGTATTAACTGAGTAATAAATAGTCATAATCATAATGTCAAATTGTAAAAAAAAAAATTGTTAATTTAAAATTATTGAGTTAAAATAGATTGGAAGATACTGTACTACTATTAGTAGCCTACAGCCATGTCACTCAGATTTTTTTCGACAATAAATTATTCAAGCAAAAACTAAGCTAAATTTAATAATTATTATATTAACCCTGCTAAAACTTAAACGTAAAACCCTCAAATCACCACTGAATCACTGATCATCGTGTTTAATTTACAAAGACTGAAAGAGGGCTATTTTAGAGCCATTTGTTAACAGCCGATCGACTGCCCTACCTCAAGTCCGAGTAACTTTGACCCTTACAATCGCCCTTTAAAAAAAAATTGAGGTTTGCCCGAAACCTCAATTTTTTTAAAAAGGGCGATTGTAAGGGTCCAAGTTACTCGAACTACCTTACCTCCATCAACTTTCCACTCAAACTCGAGCCATTTTGTCCTGAACAGCCAACTGCGACCATGGATAGCAGTCCGTGCCGGCACCTGCCTACACCGTGCAGCAGCGACAGCAGCAGCAGCAACATCACCAGCAGCAGCAGCAGCAATGGCAGCAGCACGGCGGCCGTCCCGGACACCAGCGTCAACAGCACCCTGAACCCCTTTGACAGCGTGGACAGCCTCCACATGACGCAGTTCAGTCCCTCCGTCTTTGCCAAGAAGCCGGTCACCCCGGGCAGCGCCAAGGTACTTACAGAGCTCGCCAACTCCGCAACAATTTCACTCCCCGAGAACCAACTCTGCCCTTTTTCCCCTAACCGGCATTGAAACCACAATTTACCACACATAGTTTTTCCTGTGGGAGGATAAGGGCCATGCACCAGGACATTCCACAGCGGTGTTTTTGTGGTGACCTGTGGTATGTGAGCCTACACCACTGTGGGCACTGTGGTAAATTGCCGTATACAGCGTGTGTCCTGTGCTGGAGGTGCAAAGCGTTAGGGTTAAAGCCCCTACATAACATTGTTCGAGGTCAAAGAATAGCATCCATACGTTGTCTGATCTAACATATGCATGAAATAGCACACCTGTGAACATTTCAGCTCAATCCGCCAACCGAGTCTCGAGAAAATCGTAAAAAACTGCTTCATTTGTTTTGCGAAAATGCAGCATTCATCCCAGCACTGTTCCGACCAAAGTACACCATTTTAGGCAGAAATATTTCCGTGTGAAGATAACCATCTTCAAACTGTATAAGTCTCATGTAAATCTGTGAACATTTCTGTTTTTCGTTCTGACCAATGTTGTGTAGGGGCTTTAAAGGCCCAATACAACATTGGGAAGATCAGAAAACATCGATGTCCACAGTTTTTCTATGACAATCTTCAAACTGCCTTTGAGAAAGGTCCTGCTAGGATCAAAACGTCAGGCCCACTAACTTTTAAAATCTTCAACATGGTGAATCCACTAAGGATCCAGCTGGACGGCCTCAACAGAGCGTGCAATTTGTGGTGAAAATGGTGGGCAGGTTAAAACGGTTCTTCTCAACTGTCTTAGAAGTGGATGCAGCCTACAAACAAATAAGTCCGTTTTTTCTCGCCTTGTCCGCAGAGCGGCAACTTCCGCTGGTCCATTGACCACCTGGCCGTCTTGCTCCCGGCCGACATCGACGAGAACGCCGTGCAGCAGGAGAGCGCGCTGGACAGCGACACGGAGGAGCGGGTGCAGCAAGCCATCGACAAGGTGGGCTGGAACCCTGACTCCTAGCCCTTAGAGTCGCACACAGTTTTTGTCCCCCGACGCGAAAAAAAAGCAGGGTTTGAGGGTTTTGTCTCAATTCTGAAAAGTAATGGTACTTGAGACTGCATGTCTTCATATAGGGTTCCGGAAGGACACAGGACTGTAGGGCCCAGACACCATAATTTACATGGGGGCTTGATGTCTCTAACCATCCCCAAATCCTCCCAAATCAATCCTGTAGTGTTACAGGGTTTTAGAAGGACACATGACTGTAGGGCCCAGACACCATAACTTTACATGGGGGCTTGATGTCCCTAACCATCTCCTAAATCCATCCCCTAGTATAGCAAGGTTTTGGAAGGACACAGGATTGTAGGGCCCAGGCACCATGAATTTACAAGGGGCTTAATGTCGCTAACCACCCCCTAAATCCATCCCCTAGTATAGCAAGGTTTTGGAAGGACACAGGATTGTAGGGCCCAGGCACCATGAATTTACAAGGGGCTTGATGTCCCTAACCATCCCCAAATCCTCTCAAATCCATACCCCTAATATTGCAGGGTTTTGGAAGGACACAGGACTGTAGGGCCCAGGCACCATAACTTTACAAGGGGCTTGATGTCCCTAACCATCCCTAAATCCTCCCAAATCCACGCCTAAGTATTGCAGGGTTTTGGATGGACACAGGACTGTAGGGCCCAGGCACCATAACTTTACATGGGGGCTTGATGTCCCTAACCATCCCTCAAATCCTCCCAAATCCATCCCCTAGTATTGCAGGGTTTTGGAAGGACACAGAACTGTAGGGCCCATGCACCATAACTTTACATGGGGGCTTGATGTCCCTAACCATCTCCAAATCCTCCAAAATCAAATCAGGATAGTGTTACAGGGTTTTAGAAGGACACATGACTGTACATAACTTTACATGGGGGCTTGATGTCCCTAACCATCCCCAAAATCCTCTCAAATCCATCCCTTAGTCAGTTAGTATTGCAGGGTTCTGCAAGGACACAGGACAGTAGGGCCGAAGCACTATAACCTCACATGGGGGCTTGATGTCCCTAACCATCCCTAAATCCTCGCAAATCCATCCCCTATTTTGGTTTAAATTCCCTTTTTTTCCCATAGTTCTTTTCCCAGCCTCACGTCGTGCCCTCTCCGTGGTCGGTCAAACGCCCCGTCAAACATGTGACCTTCTCGCCGATCCCACCCACGATATCAGGTAAATGGACTTCTTCCACTTCCTCAAATTACCATTTGAGCTAAATCCTTCGCAGTATTGCTTTTCTGGGAACGTGTAACGCTTAACACACAAACTGTGATAATCTTTTGAGCTTTACCACTGTTGTATAGGGCCTTTAACCACCTCGCGCCGGGACCTCCGAAATCGGAGCTCCGTTGGCTCGACTATGCGACGGGGCCCTTCGAATCCGGTCACCACTATGGTCCACATTTTAAACAAAGACTCCTTTCAGCTGAGAACAAAGCAATACGAATCAGTACCTTTTTGACGCAAGTTGCCACATGAATTGCAAGATTAATGAACGGATAATCTCTTGACAAAAGCCACAACGACGTCCGAATTGTGCCAGGTTTTACTCTCTTGTACCCATAGTACACGATTTATTTAAAATTGTTCCGATTGTTTTAGCGAGATTTGAAAATGATGCATTGTTCAAAAACACCTGTATGGCGGTCATCGGCGCTGTAAAACTCACCCGGCACGAAGTGGTTGAACCAGTCTTTCATTTGCGAACGGTGGACCATTTCATTTCAGAGGCAGAAGACAGCATGGAGGACGCTTCGAGGGTCTCGCAGGATGCTGGACGTTGCGGTCAACTGCCGGACAGATCAGAAGGTTGGACCATATCACATTGGACTCCCTAAGTCACTAAATATTAGAGCTAGTTCATCTATACACTCTTGTCAACTATCTTGACCCAAACCCAGGCTGCCATTGGTTAACTAACTGTGGTCTGCCGTTTGGTAACCAGCCTCAGGACCATGGTTTCTTCCCTGGTCCCAGTAGCCTCATCTTGACCCAAACCCAGGGCTGGTCCACCCATTGGTTGACTAACTGTGGTCTGCCATTTGGTAACCAGCCTCAGGACCATGGTTTCTTCCCTGGTCCCAGTAGCCTCATCTTGACCCAAACCCAGGGCTGGTCGACCCATTGGTTGGACTACTGTGGTCTGCCATTTGGTAACCAGCCTCAGGACTGTTGTTTCTTCCCTGGTCCCAGTAGCCTCATCTTGACCCAAACCCAGGGCTGGTCGACCCATTGGTTGACTAACTGTGGTCTGCCATTTGGTAACCAGCCTCAGGACCATGGTTTCTTCCCTGGTCCCAGTAGCCTCACCTTGGCCCATTTGGTCCCATTCTAAAGATGAAGTCTTATGAGGATACTTACACGTGTCATGTCTCTCTTTTTTTATGCAGTGTCCTGTCAGACAACAGTTACCATACCCATGGACTTTGATCTTGAAGCAGTTCTCGGTATGTTCAGCTATTTTAGTACTGCTTAAACACCCCAAAACCCAAAACCCTACATTTTAATTAAATTAAAGAAGGGGACTCAGATTTCTAAAACCATCTTACTCTTTTTTTACTTCGGAATCCAGGGATGAAAGACTTTCTGAAATTTCATATTTTTTTTTTTATTATTATTATTTTTTTTTCGTTTTTTTTTTCATTTTTTTTTTCTTCATTTTTTTAGTTATTATTATTTTTCATTAATATTTTTTATATCAAACAGGTATCTCAAACTGCTCATTTTTATCTGTTAAAAGTTTACCCTAAAAACTGAAGGGCGCCTGCACCCCTACCGCGAATCTCTCGGTCGCGTAAGCGCTCACTCGCTGTCGCGCAATCTATCGGCCTTCAGTGATTTTCAGGAAATGGCTAATTTTTGGTGACTTACATCCCTGGGAATCGTCTTTTTGGCTTTCGACTCGTCAGGAGAGCGCTTTGTCTTCGACGATTCTCGGAAGGAGGAACAGGAAGAGGAGGATGGTGAGGTGGTGGACCTCTGCAGCTCCAGCCTCCGCCGCAAGTTGTTCAGCCACGAGGTGGCCAGCCCTCCGGTCAGTCCCATCCCGGCCGGGCTGGACCTCCAGATCTCCCCCGACCGCATCCCGGACATTCCTTCCCCGCAGGTCAGTCCCCAAACCTCCCTCCCTCATTCAGCCTCTCTCTGGAATTCCCTTCCTGGTTCATATTTTCCCCCCAGCCTACGATCTTGGCCTTTTTAAAAAGGAATGTCAATTCCTATCTACAGCTTTCCTGAGTTCCTCTCTATTCCCTTCTTTCCTTAGCCCTTAACCTTGAGTGGCTTTATAGCCTTGTTTTTTTACAACATACCTCCGTCCCCCTGGTGATTTGCATCTCTGAAATTGTGATTCAATGAGGGTTTTGCCGTTCCACGACGTGTAGTCAGCACTGTATGTTAAGTGCTTTGCCCGATTGCCTGGTGATTTGCGTCGGCGAGAATGTCATTCAATGAGGGTTTTGCCCTTCCCCGACGTGTAGTCAGCACTGTATGCTCATAGCTTTGCCCCGATTGCCTGGTGATTTGCGTTGGTGAGAATGTCATTCAATGAGGGTTTTGCTGTTCCACGACGTGTAGTCAGCACTGTATGTTCAGTGCTTTACCCGATTGCCTGGTGATTTGTATCGATGAGAATGTCATTCAATGAGGGTTTTGCCCTTCCCCGAAGTGTTGTTAATGCTGTCACAATGTTGTTATTTTTGTTTCCTTTCCCACGATGCAGATGTCTCCCATCAAGCAAGTGGATGACTCCACGCTGTCTGCAACGGACATCAGTAATCTCATGACACCAGGGTCTGCTCAGGTACGTGTAGGTCGGATTTGAACACAGGGAGAGCTGCCAACAGTTAACAATAGATATTTTTACGATTTTGGACTGTAGTGCAGTGATCTAAAGGCGATCGTGAGTTTGGCTACTGGTCGCAGGAGTTGTGGGTTTGAATCTCACCGAAGTGGCCTGAAAATTTGTCATCAGGCATCAGGCAAAGCACTGGGTATTGGTAAATGGTCCTGCTCACCTTTTGTATTAGAAGGATTCTGGAAGGACACAGTCTGTAGCGTGCTTTTCACGTCGAGCCGGTCAAACCCTCATTGAACTACCTTCTCGATGGAAACATCATGTTATATCTATGATGCAACGCGGTACCCACTGCTATACATTATTCAAATCCGCCACACGACCAATTAGGACGTCTGCACTAGAAAGCGGGATTTGCGGGTTCGAATCCAGCCCGAGCTGCCTGAAATTTGTTCATCAGGCATCGGGCAAAGCACTGAGCACTCAGTGTTGATCACGTCGAGCAGGGCTAACCCTCATTGAATGACATTCTCCTTGACGCAAACATCAAGTTATTTCTATGATGCAACGCGGTACCCGCCGCTATACATTTTTCAAATCTGCCCCAAGACCTCGACCAGATTGCTTGTTGGTCAAGTGGTTAAGACGTCTTCACTAGAAAGTGGGAGTCGGGGGTTCCCGCCCAAGGTGCCCGAAATTTATTCCTCAGGCATTGGGCAAAGCACTGAGCATCTCATTGTTTATCACGTCGAGCAGGGCAAACAGCCCATTGAAGTACTCTTTTTGTTTTAATTCCCAGGAGCTTATTATTCTGGATTGTCTAGCAAGTTTTGAAAATGGCACGTAATTTAAAGAAAAAAAAAGAATAATCAGCGGACTAAAAGGTGGCTTTGTGCAAAGTTGCTAAGCATTTCTGGTTAACTTAACAAACCGGTTGCCATGGTTTTTGATGGTTTTACAGAGCCAGTTTTCGTCCAGTCCCATCTCCAGCAAGCCCACCCCGCACCACTGCACCCCCAACGGGCAGGGCTCCGCCCGGGGACCCCTGGCCTCGCCCGTCGTCTCGCCCATTCCGGGCTTCACCTGCCCCGCACAACTTGGTGAGTAAAATACTGTCTTAAAAAAAAAAAAAAAAAAAAAAAAAACAATTATGGCCTGGGTTGTACCCATAGACCTCTATAAATAAACTAGAGTGCACACTCCCCTATCAACTTGCGGTACGAACGTGTGCCGACATGGACGCGCATCCGCCATTACCAAAGAGGGCAACCTTAGCTCGAAGTGCCCGGATGTCAGTAGCAACCGCGCGTAATATGAATGGGGAAAAGTATAGCTGAAAGGTTGTGAATGCGGAAACGGAAATGTTATAGAAATGTTCTTAGTAATGAAAGGAAAGGCCATCAATACCTCAAGGGATTGGCGAGTTTTAATGTCCTACTTTCTTTTGTAAGAATTGGGATTAGTTTGCCCTAAAGAGATTCATGCATTTACACCTCTTTGGTAATGGCGTCGCAGTCCCCTTGTCGGCACGCGTCAGGCGATGAGTGCGCACTCTAGTTCATCTATAGAGCTATATGGTGTTTTCATAGCTGCCAACCATTCCTACTTTGGAGGACTCATTCCTCTTTTTTGGAAAAAAAAAATCTCTTTTTTTACAAACTCTTGACAATAGATTCTGATTTTGGGCTTGGAAATGCTCATGTATTCCTGTTTAGTTTTCTCTGTGATGCCTCTTTGTTTAGCAGAAGTATTCCTAATTTCCTTTAAGATAGGTTGGCAGATAATTATTTGGTTCTCATTTGGTACTCTTCCTTGCTTACTCTAACCATCTTCTGATTCTTCCCTTAGCTGCCCACTTTCCAACCTGTGACTTGTCCGGCACGGAGGATAGAGCGCCCTCGCTTGTCCTGGATCCGGACGCCCCGTCGCACCAGGCCCCCACCGGCATGATCGTCCCCTTCCTGGCCAGTATAGCGCCCCCTAGTGTCCAAGTGATGCGCGAGACGATCTCTGTCGACGGAAGCCCCATGGTGCACCAAATTTCCGCCTCACCAACTCACGGTAAACTCCTAATATTGTATTTTCTTAAAATTAGCAAAGTGAATACAAAAACACTGTTGCAAACTGCTCACTGACTAAAATGACCTGCAATTTACATAGATCTCAAAAGTTAGAGGGCCTGACGTTTCGATCCTAGCAGGACCTTTCTCAAAGGCAAAGTGACAAGGACAGACAGTCAGGGGAAGGGAAGCCCTGACACACATGACAGAGGAAGGACAAAAGGCCCTCTCACTTTTAAAATTAGCAAAGTGATAAAATTGGCAAAGAAAACTTTGACCGGATTTGGATTTGAAACCGATTCAAAACTGATTTTGTAGGTTAAAATAAGAGAGAAAAAAAGACGATAAATTTTTTTTGTTTCGTATTGTATTTTGATGAGGGTACTATGCTAATTAGATGTCATGTGCGACCAAAATCAACATGGGGTTAATTTTTTTTTATCCTAGACTTCGGGGACGCTATCCAGTCTTCTCCGCGCGACCTCTACGATCGGAATGATTTCTACGATCGGAGTGATTTCTACGATCGGAGTGATTTCGGCGATCCGGACAGTGCGGCCGATTCTGAGACAAGGGGATCCTATTCGTCGGGCCCGGCCATGACGTCAACGTGCAGCATGGAGCAATCTAGCTGCGGGCCGGAGAACGGGAAAGCGCCGTCCGCCGACGACAACTCCGCGCATCCCGATCCGAGACCGAGAAACGCTAAGGAGGAGGAGGAGGAGATGGCAGTTGCCGCCGGCGACAGCCTGTACCTTAGCAACGAGATGCTCTCCCTCGACGACCTCCCCAACGACGAGAAGCAGCTGACCTCCTCCCTGAAATTCCCGGGCCACGCCCCCGCTGAGGGGCTGGGGGCCGGTACCCGCCTCCACTGGTCCCCCCACTCTGGTCGCCGGGGAGTCGTCGTCGGACCCGTCGCCATGGAGACGTCGTCGTCGGGGCCGCGCCCGCGGTTGCGGTACGGCCCCGCCTCTCCCATGCAGTCCGACAGCGGTTTCAACACGCAGAGCTTCTCCTCCATGGAGGTGACCGACGGCGACCTCCACTGCGCCCCGCCCCCTCATGAATATTCAGCAGATGATGCATTATTCACGGGCGACAAGGAGAACTTGATCTACAAGTGGGAGCACGCTATTGAATAATGCAGCGGCCTCATGAATAATCATGAGAACAGCGGACGATGCATTATTCATGAGTGACAAGGAGAGCATTTTGCAGGTGGGAGCATACTGTTGAATAATGCAGCGGCCTCATGAATAACCATTAGAACATTGGACGATGCATTATTCATGAGTGTCAAGGAGAGCATTTTTGCAGGTGGGAGCATACTGTTGAATAATGCAGCGGCCTCATGAATAAACATTAGAACATTGGATGATGCATTATTCATGAGTGACAAGGAGAGCTTTTTTGCAGGTGGGAGCATACTGTTGAATAATGCAGCGGCCTCATGAATAACCATTAGAACATTGGATGATGCATTATTCATGAGTGACAAGGAGAGCTTTTTTGCAGGTGGAAGCATACTGTTGAATAATGCAGCGGCCTCATGAATAATCATAAGAACATTTACTGAAAGTTTGCATTGTATAATGTAGCAGCTTTATGAATATTCATGAGAACATTGACTGAAAAGGTGCTGTTGAATAATGTAGAAGCCTCATGAATAATCATGAGAACACTGACTGAGAAGGTGCAGTTTGATAATGTACAAGCCTCATGAATAATCATGAGAACGCTGACTGAAAAGGTGCTGTTGAATAATGTTGCAGCCTCGTGAATAATTATGAGAACAGTGGCAGTTGTAAGGAGAATTAATGTTGTATAATTCAATGGCGCTTCATGAATAAACAAATTAGGTGATGATTATTCATGATTGGAAAGAAGTTTGCAGATGAGTGCAAGGTGTTGACAGTTGAGTTATGCAGCAGCTTCATGAATAATCATGAGGACCTTGGCAGACAGACAGGTGCTAGCGAATAATAATTTGTTTCATTGAAATAGTTATCTAGTACATGTAATTGTTTTATTCACGATATGGCCACAATCCACATGAATATTCAACAAGGATTGTTTTCAAGGAGTAATTGAGCTGTCTCTGAGATGAGAAAGTACATTATCATGTGATTTTCAAATTAAAAAAAATTAACTAACCGTGTTTGATTCTTATTTTGTCTTTGAATGGAGAATTTTATATCCATCCACCCATTTCTTTTTCAAGAATAAAACCAAAGCATTTTGTCATCAAACCCAGGTCGTGTCAACTTGTATTTGCTCTCTTTTGACGTCTATCGTTGTTCGTTGGTCGTGTGTGGGAAATTCCCTCCAAGCTTGCCTCATGAATATTGATCTTAGTGACGTCACGAAAGTGAAGTGTCATTCAAAGTGTATTTTCGACAAATTTCGGGAAAGAAATGTGAATGATCAAAAGGGTGCTGAAGACTACAAACAAATTTCAGAGAGGAAATAAAAAATTATATGAGCATTATGAGGCAAATCACAGCTTCGGTATTTTATTGAAAACTCACTGATATTTTTATGAGAAAAAAAAAGATACATCACAAAATTCACAACCATGGAATTGGAGCACACGCTATTCCTTATAGAGTTAGATTTTTTGACAAGTATGGTCGATTTCTGAAAAGATCCGGTGACTGTCAGAGTCAGAGTCATCGGCTCTTTTCAGAGCCACACTCGGTCTCAAAACAGATGATACACATGGTGTCACCGCAAACCAATTAATAATAATTCGGAAAAATAGCGAAGAAAATTTGGACTTGGGACTTGGAACCCGAGACCGATGGATTTGCGTGCCTTAAAATGACCTGATCTATCCAGCCCTCTGAAGCAGTTATTTTACCATAAACATGGCATCCCTTATCCCAGCAAAGACTAGTTGACAATCTGGGAAGGCCACCATCTAAGGGCTAGATAGCTCAGATGATAAGCAAAACCAGAGGTCTTGGGTTCATATCCAGGTCCAGTCAAAGTTTTCCTGGCTATTAATTTTCAAAAACATGGGAAGTTAATTTAGTAGCATTGCATTCTATCTACATGTATTAAATTTAGTCTTCAAAAGGTTGAAATGTTGTCATTTGTAACAGAAGCTGCGTTCCGTCAATGTTAAGCAAAATGCTGAGTACTGCGCAGTGGTATAATTGCGTTCGACTGATATCGATTCCTTGTTACGCAATACCCATTAACGGCAACATTCGAATGTAATCAAGGCCACTGTGCTATCGACCGTTGCGGTCAATATCGCGACTGGAAGCAAGACTACGACTGGGCTTCAAGTTTTACTGTAAAGTATGGGAGGTGTCATCAGTCTGTGTGGCCGGCAAGGTTTTCCTTTGAGAAAAGGTCCTTTGGGGAAAAGGTCCTTTGAGAAAAGGTCCTTTGAGAAAAGGTCCTTTGAGAAAAGGTCCTTTGAGAAAAAGGTCCTTTGAGAAAGGTCCTTTGAGAAAAGGTCTAGTTTGAGAAAGGACCTTTGAGAAAAGGTCCTTTGAGAAAAAGGTCCTTTGGGGAAAAGGTCCTTTGAGAAAAGGTCCTTTGAGAAAAGGTCCTTTGAGAAAAGGTCCTTTGAGAAAAGGTCCTTTGAGAAAAGGTCCTTTGGGGAAAAGGTCCTTTGAGAAAAGGTCCTTTGAGAAAAGGTCCTTTGAGAAAAGGTCCTTTGAGAAAAGGTCCTTTGAGAAAAGGTCCTTTGGGGAAAAGGTCCTTTGAGAAAAGGTCCTGCTAGTGCTATAGGATCGAAACGCCAGACCCTTGATAAAAGAAATCAATCATATTCGATCAAAATTGCGCCTGGAATGAAGACTATATGACCTCCATACAACAACACACAATACACTGTGTGTGTATAATGCAATGTGTAGTCAAACCTATCTGCACTTTCACCGAATTCAAGATGGCGTTTTATCACACAATGTGCTTCGTTTTCACCGTCTTAATCATCTGCAATTTGGTCCTGTACCCGTCCATCTTCAGCGGCGTGTTCAAGAAGCTTCTGGGGTCGAGCCCAGCCGAGCCGGAGAGGGAGAAAGTCCCCGGTAATCCTTGTTTTTGTGGTGTTTTGCTGTTGTTATTTGTGCCTGCATTTTTTTGCGTTGTGGTTCAGTAACCTCAAAAATTCCATCGCTGTGGGATGCAGCAGTTGTTATCGAAAGCCAAAGAAGTTCGAAGAAAATTTCAAAATTTTCGTCGTGGCAGCTGTTTTTTCCCTCCTAAGTATCACTGCTTCTTGTAGTTATAGTTGTAAATACTAGGCCAGCATATCTATTCCTTGATTTGACAAGTTTTTGGAAAGAATTATCTTGATTCTTGGTCGTAAAATTGTTATTTTATTCGAGGGACTTCAATTCTCAGCTTTAATATTAAAAAAAAAAAAATTGATATTTTACTACCAATATCTACACCCCAGGTCGGTCAGAATCTACATTTTTTTTCGACAGGAAATTTCCCTTTTTTTTGCAAAATTTAGCTCTTTCATCACACGTACACATTTTACAATTTTGTAGAATTTCAAATTGAAAAAAAAAAGGCAAATAAAACTTGCACTGGACCATGGTGACATCCTTGGGTATCCTTGGGTGGTTTGTAAAATTTTATATAATATCCTTTGTTTGCTTGTAAAATTTCATTCAGAAATGATGCTACTGCTACTTGCTAGTTCATTTAGTTGCTACACAAATGCTTTTCTGTAATATTTACACTTTTGCTTTGGCGAGATTAACCTTAAATTTCGACCTTGTTTTCACCTATTTCTTGGATTTTTACCAGATTTACCTTTGAGGTAACAGGTTTTGCATTATAATCTCTGACCCTTTGAATGAGTTGCCAATATTTCTGTCGAACACGAAAGGGACAGATTCTAGTTGATTATCTACACCGTAAAACTCCCAAACTCTTTAGTCCATGTCATGAGAAAGCTGTTACAAAAAATTGTCGATGCTAACTTTTTTCCGACACAGAGGGCAGTATTTGTAAAGGAACTCTTTCGTTCCGGCAATCACTGTTAGTTACCATTGACCAAATACGAACTTCTGATGAGTAAATAAATCATCAAATTTTGAATGTCCGGAAAATTGGCCACTTTGCAAATGGTGTTCCATACCTTTCACTCTGGGAGTCATATTCACTGATTCAGAGTCGAGCACATGATGGATTTTGATTTTTACACCTTGGGGTTTTTTTTTTTCGCTCTCTAGATATGCCACCGCAGATGCGCCAAGCAAGAGGGCCGACCCCAAATCGCAGGATGGAGATGGAAAGGGCAGCCCAGCGCACTATGAAACACGGTATGATCTATCAGGGGAACAAAAATGGCGCCCCCATCACGGCAAAGACTAGTTGACCATTTTGGGAAGGCCACCATCTAAGGGCTGGATAGCTCAGATGGGAAGAGCACTGGTACCTTCCGTACCTTCCTTAGCTTCCGAGCTATTCAGCCGGTTGGCTTGGGTACCAGTTGGCTTGGGCACCGGTTGGCTTGGGTACCGGATGGTTTGGGTACCGGTCGTCTTGGGTACCTTTTGGCTTGGGTACCGGTTGGCTTGGGTACCAGTTGGCTTGGGTACCGGTTGGCTTAGGTACCAGTGGCTTGGGCACCGGTTGGCTTGGGTACCAATTGGCTTGGGTACCGGTTGGCTTGGGTACCAGTTGGCTTGGGTACCGGTTGGTTTGGGTACCGGTTGGCTTGGGTACCGGTTGGCTTGGGTACCGGTTGGCTTGGTTACCGGTTAGCTTAGGTACCGGTTGGCTTGGGTACTGGTTGGCTTGGGTACCGGTTGGTTTGGGTACCGGTTGGCTTGGGTACTGGTTGGCTTGGTTACCAGTTGGCTTGGGTACCGGTTGGCTTGGGTACCAGTTGGCTTGGTACCGGTTGGCTTGGGTACCGGTTGGCTTGGGTACTGGTTGTCTTGGGTACCGGATGGCTTGGGTACCGGTTGGCTTGGGTACCGGCTGGCTTGGGTACCATTTCACTTGTGTACCAACTTGGACACCAGTCGATTTGGGCACCAGTTATTTGAGTACCATGTAAAACTGGTTCCCATATGACTTGGGTTCTAGTTAGCCTTGGCATTGATTGATCCGGGCACCAGTTGAGTTGACCGTTGACGTAACCGACGAACGTTCTCTTTCTGTTTCTCAGCTGACCCAGCCTCGTATTTTGCGCAGCAGAAGCAGGAAGCGTCCAAAGGTCGCGGGCTGCTGGGGTCGGTACTTCCTGTCTACGCCGTGGGCATCGTGGTCTACTTCGCCTACATCATGTACAGGGTAGGTTATGCAAAAATCGGAGCTCCGTTGGTTTGACTATGTGACGGGGCCCTCCGAATCCGGGCACCACTATTGTCCACATTTTAAACAAAGACTCTTTTCAGCTTAGAACAAAGCAATACGAATCAGTACAAAGACCCTTTTCGACGCAAGTTGCCATGTGAATTGCAAGATTAGCAGCAGTAATTGTGCAATTGTGGGACCTTTACTGTGGATGATCAAGGGATACCGCGCTGCCGCTGAAAGCACGGGGGGAGTGTGTTGGCATGCCACACAGCCCAATGGTCGTCGGACAGGCAGTGGAATTCCACACACATTCTTCACCACAATCTTTTCTCCCACATTAAAACATTTTAGGCAGAAATATCTCAGTGCGAGGTTTCTACTATAACCATCTTCAAGCTGTATAAGTTTCATGTCAATCTGTGGACATTTCTGTTTTTCGATCTTACCAATGTTGTGTAGAGGCTTTAACTTTAAGTCACCTTACTATTCTATGACATTATCATTGCCCCAAACGTACCTGGAAAAACAACAACTCCGAAGCCTTCAAAAGCGTCCAGGGCGCATGCGCTATTTGCGGATCGATAATATTGGGCAGTCTTTCAGTAACAAAACGTACACACTGAATTATTGATCGCCAAATGTGTCTGATCTGAATTGCCTCTACCCCCTTTCTTCTCTGGTCCAGATCTTCCTGAAGGACAAGAGCAAGGTGCCGGAGACGCCGCCCAACATGTGGGACACCAGCAAGGAAGGCCTTTCCCTGCAGCAGCGAGTGCAGCAGGAGCAGCTGCAGAAGCAGCTCTCGGAGCAGCTCAAGGCCGAGAACTACACCGGCATCAAGCCCACCAAGAAGGCCGCCAAGCCCAGCAAGGCCGGCAAGAGCCGCAAGCAGCAGCAGCAGCAGGAGCCGCTGTTGTCGTCATTGACTCCGTGTAACGACAGCGGTGAGTTCCCCCTGCCTCTCTCCCTCTATATCTCTCTTGCTCCCCTTTCACTCTGTCTCTCAGTGTGTCTCTCTGTCTCTCACTCCTTCTGTCTGTCTCTGTCTCTCACTGTCTGTCTCCCTCTCTCCCTTCCCCTGCCTGGAGTGGAGGCTGGAGTCTGCGGTCAGGGATTGTCAGCAGCGTGTTCTATTAACGTTTGCATGTCCATCTGCAGATTCGTCGTGCAAGGAGTCAGCGGACGAGATGACAGCCTTGAAGAAGCGTCTTGAGGACACGGAGAGGTCCATGCATCGCATGATGGAGATGATGAACAGCATGGGCATAGCCATGAGTCAGGTCACCGAGCAGCTCACGGGTACGCTGTGCATGTAGGACGAGTCCGGGTACTAGGCTGCCTTCCCCTCCCCATAGTTATGTGAATGAGACTTACCATGGTGGATGAATCAATATAGGAAGGTTTGCGGTGAACACCATGTATCAGGTCTCTTAAAGGAAGAGGTATGGTTCTGAAAAGAACCTGAGGGTAACTCGACGTTTCGACCAGTATGCTCTGGCCGTCATCAGGAGAATGTCTTGGGATCGGTGGTGGAACTCCTTATGTACCGGTGGTCGCTGAGGCGGGAAGGCGGGAAAGATAATCCTCTAGGGAGGATTATCCTAAGGGGGGCTTGGGTCACTGAGGTGGGAAGGCTGGAAAACCCTAAGGGGAGACTGGTGGGGGGAACCTATAGGTGCTCACTGGGGTGTGTCAGAAGGTGGTAGGGAGGCCGTGGATATAGGTGATCCATGAGTCGGCTAGGGAAGGGGGGCTTAGACTGGTGTGGGCATGGTTTGGGTGACCTAGGATATAGAAGATCCATTGGTTGGGATGAGGGGGAGCCAAATGTCGCTGATGGTAGCTGATGTCTTGGGGTACTGTGTCGTGCTTGCGGATTTCGATGGCCTCTCGGATCCGTCGGGAGTGCCATTGTTCAATGGGGACGAGTAGTTCCGCTGCCTGCCAGTTGACTAGGTGCTCCTCATAGTTATGTGCACAAAAGTCCTAACAAGCAGTACAGATCTAGGACATATACTTTGTGTGATTCTCTGAATATTCATAGTGTGCCTAGTCTCATTTCCATCCCGCGTGAATATTCACGGCATCAGTTTTTTCTCAGCTCAGACCTACTAGAATATTCATAGCGTGCCTAGTCTCATTACCAACCCGCGTGAAAATTCACAGCATCGTTTTTTTCTCACCTCATGCCTACTCGAATATTCATAGCATGCCTAGTCTCATTTCCAGTCTGCGTGAAAATTCACGGCATCAGTTTTTTTCTCAGCTCAGGTCTACTTGAATATTCACAGCATTGCCTAGTCTCGTTTCCAGCCTGCGTTAATACTCGCTCTCTCTCCCGCCTGGTCCCCCCCCCTAAATAAAAGGAACAGTCCCGGCGAACCTAGCCGGCACCATGAACAACGCCATGCAGCAGGCGGAAGAGGATGCCAGCGACGAAGGTCAGAGGTCGAGCGAGGAGGAGGAGGAGGAGGGGGAGGACGACGGTGAGGCGGACCTAGCCTCCAGTCAAGGCTCCTACGGTGACCTCGACGGCGGGCCGGTGGGGGACGACAGCTCCGAGGGTGAGGGGGACGTGGAAGTCATGGGGGCGGCCGACCTGGAGTTCGTCGAAAGCGTCCGACGGAGACTGGTGCCCGCAGTTGGTGCCGAAAGCTAACGTGCTTTTCTTTTTTTCTTTTTCTCTTTTTTTTTTTTCTATTTGGTCCCGTAAGACGTCGCACTAAGACGAAGACCCTTTTGCAAAGCCATGGATCAGGCTCGGGCTTAGGGCTTACGATGCGTCGTATAGGAATATAAGACTTCAGGAAATTTCCGGATTTGCGGAAATTTTTTATTTATTTATTTACTCATTTTTTAAAAAACATTTTATGTCAAAAAGGTATGTCAAACTGCTCATTTTTATCTGTTAAAACCCTAAAAACTGAAGGGCGTCTGCACCCCTGCCGTGAATCTCTCGGTCGCGTAAGCGCTCACTCGCAGTCGCACACTTTATTGGCCTCCAGTGATTTTCATGAAATGACTTTGTCGGTCACTTACATCCCTGGTCGTAACTCGGCTGACGATGGATGATCTATTCGTAAGTTATGATACGCCGTGTGCTTTCTGCGCATTACTCATCGACTTTGCCACTGAACGTTAGTTACGCTGGGTTTGGTGAAATCCGTTTCAGGCTTCGACGCCGTCTGACTAAAGACCTGAAAAACCCAGGTCGTGGTTTATCGGCAAATTTGACAGTGTGTTGTCTCTTGATAAGGTATTCTCCAAGAAACTGGGGCCAAATGCTAGTTTCTAGATGCCTGTGATATTATAATGGGTAAGAGAAAATATGACCGGAGCCTAAGCCCGAGCCTAAGCCATTATTTCGTAAACGGCGTTAGACCCACTTAACTGAGTCACCTAATATATTGTACTATAGTTGTGAGTGAGTGTTAGTCTCCTCTCCAGTCTCCCCTTGTTTATTTATTGGATTCTCAATGCTTCACATTCTCAGTACTAATTCAGTGAATTATAGTCTCACTGACAAGAAAATCACCAGGCAATCGGGGCAAAGCACTGAGCATACAGTGCTGACTACACTTCGGGGAAGGGCAAAACCCTCATTGAATGACATTTTCACCGATGCAAATCACCAGGCAATCGGGGCAAAGCACTGAGCATACAGTGCTGACTACACGTCGGGGAAGGGCAAAACCCTCATTGAATGACATTCTCACCGACGCAAATCACCAGGCAATCGGGGCAAAGCACGTAGCATACAGTGCTGACTACACGTCGGGGAAGGGCTAAACCCTCATTGAATGACATTCTCACCAATGCAAAATCATGTCATATGCTTGTTCAGAGTGAATTCATGAGCTAATCGTGAAGTTTTTTGACGATCAAATTTTATTCCATAATATTTAGTGGTAGAAGTCTAAATTTTGATTTCACAGTGTGAAACTTTCTGCCTTTTTTTTGTTTGAGGGGGCAGGAAAAGCCTTGGAAGATTTGTGTAGTTAGATTACTGCAAATTTTTTTGGGCTCGAAACTAAAAACAAGAATGACAAGAGAAGCTAGGAAGAAGTGAAGCATCTTGACGGCACAACAACCGTTTATAGCGGGCTTTTGAGAACTTGGGCAGGGTGTGGACAAGGTTGCTTTAAGCCCCTACACAACATTGGTCGAGGTCAAAGAATAGCATCCATACGTTGTCTGATCCAACATATGCATGAAATAGCACACCTGTGAACATTTCAGCTCAATCCGCCAATCTGGTACATTGAGCAAGAGGGCTCGGATTCAAGTCCCGGTCCTGGCGAACTTTCTGTGCTGGCTTTTTTTCTTTTTTTCTTTTTTAACATGCACTTGTACGGTAGGAAAATTCAATTTTCACTTTTATTGTCTGCATACAGGTTTTGCAAATCAAATTTGACATTGAATTGTTCTATAACCGACGTTTTTTTTGTGTACATATTATCGATATGTGTGTGTAATATTCTTGTAGCTCTCAAGACTAACAATGCAGACTTGTGTCGAGTTTTTGCTAGCTGAAAACTGTCCCCTTAAAGTATTAGTTGTTAGGTAAAGAAAGTTAAATTTGGTTTCAAGTGCAATACAAGTAGATTCAAAGGGTTAGTGTTACTATCTTAACAGAATTTACAGAATTTTCGGATTTCTGCCCCCGAAACACTTGGATGCATCCTTCTCTGTGATGCAGTTCCTACACAGGAAAGTTTACCTTCTTGTAACAATGTTGTGTGGTTATTCGGGTACTAAAAAAAAATGTCTTTATCTTTAGACTAATGTTTGCTTTGCCGTTCGTCAAAATCTTTGCCGGAACGATAGATTGACTGTTGGCTTAATTCAACCCATCATTTTGTTTTGTATTCATTAGACCGTTTGACAAATTTGCAATAAGTTGAATCGAAATTTCACAGATTATCTGTGAGAGACACTTGTGGTATTTCCTCATCAAATGCTTCAACGCCACTTATGAGAATCAGGTTTGAAATAGTTAGATCATGTTCCATGAATGTAGTACATGTAATGTAATATTGTGGGCTTGTATAGAATACTTTCTTATTAATTTTCACCGAAAGCAAAAACTGCATAGTATTTGTGGAAAACACTGTTCTATTTATCATGAAAACAAAACCCTAACATATTATGCCATGATTTCTGAATCTGTCGACACACTTAATATGTGACCCGGCACAACATAACGAGGAATAACCCCCACTTTTAAGAGTTTGAGATTTTCTAATGATGTGAAAAAGTATACAGTTAGCTTTCAAATGATATCAAATTTATTTCCATATGAACTTTGTTGTAAATAGTACAAGGGGATTTCACTCGTTCATTTGGCACCAGGCACAATATAGGCAGCACCAGTCTAACTACTCGAAAGCGGCCATTCAAAAAGCAGGATCTTTATATTTTCATGAAAACAGTACACAAACACTCCCCTGAAATCATCGGTTTTTTTTCAACATTTAGGGACGGATTTCGGAAAAATCCTTTGGACATAATATCCTCCAATACATTAACTTTCGGATAATACAAAAAAAAAAAAAATTGATTTTTTAATCGAATTGAGAAGATACTTTGACTTCAGGCGTTGTTTACTCGGAAAGTGTTTTGGTGGGATATTCCTCATTTCGCTGTGCCGGGTCACATAATTTATACTGTCCATGGTTTGCAATAATATTATATGCCAGCCTGTGCAATTTGATTTCGGTTTTTTTTTCTACTAACACCATTTCGCTGCATTCTCCTCCTGTAATATGGATCCCTTGTATACCGCCCTCTATGGGTCATGCACCAACCACAATACTCGATTGGGTAGAGTATACACTTGTAATTTATGATTTTCTGAAATCCAGACGATTTTAGCGGCTTTGTGTTTATCCTTTCAGCCTTTTTTGGTGAACACTTAATAAACTCACTAAAGCGGGAGTGTGCTGTTACCACGACAACTGTGCATTTTGAATATTCAGATGGTCATGTGACCCTGCACTTTACCTGATTGGTTTTTTGTTCAGGTGATGTTCTGTGTGCTTGCATTATGTTGAGCCTGAAATAAAAGTTTGGTTCAAAAATTCGAAAATACTCTTTGTTTGTGTCAGTTTGTGGATGTGTGAGAGAGGTGTTGACATCTGTCAGCCTTGGCTGGCAGTCTACCAACCAATAGGGGATGGAGACTCATGCCTTGCTTCAGACTAGACACTCCCTCCCAGTTCTATTTGTCAGCCTTGGCTGGCAGTCTACCACCAATAGGGGATGGAGGCTCATGCCTTGCTTCAGACTAGTCACTCCCCTCCCAGTTCTATTTGTCAGCCTTGGCTGGCAGTCTACCAACCAATAGGGGATGGAGGCTCATGCCTTGCTTGAGACTAGACACCCCCTCCCAGTTCTATTTGTCAGCCTTGGCTGGCAGTCTACCAACCAATAGGGGATGGAGGCTCATGCCTTGCTTCAGACTAGTCATTCCCCTCCCAGTTTTATTTGTCAGCCTTGGCTGGCAGTCTACCAACCAATAGGGGATGGAGGCTCATGCCTTGCTTCAGACTTGTCACCCCTCCCAGTTCTATTTGTTAGCCTTGGCTGGCAGTCTACCAACCAATAGGAGATGGAGGCTCATGCCTTGCTTCAGACTAGTCACCCCTCTCCCAGTTCTATTTGTTAGCCTTGGCTGGCAGTCTACCAACCAATAGGGGATGGAGGCTCATGCCTTGCTTCAGACTAGTCACCAGTTCTATTTGTCGGCCTTGGCTGGCAGTCTATCACCAATAGGGGATGGAGGCTTATGCCTTGCTTCAGACTAGTCACCCACTCCCACTTCTACTTGTCTTGCAAGATTGATTCAGTACTGAAGACAGAAAACACTCACATCAATGCAAGAATGAGGATATTTGAGACACCAAGTCATGTACCCAATGAACAATATGTATTATTTAATAGCGTCCAACTCCTCCGAGAAAAAAAACAAAAAAAAAACAAGACAAGAAACTATAAATGTATACTTCGGTATCGTAAAATCACCGGGGACAGACCGATTCTCATTGGGTTATTTTGTAAAAAAAAAGGAAACTAGAGATTAATTTGATTAATTCAAAAATCAGGACAGAGCACAAATATTAATAGCTGCAAAGAAAGAGAAACAATATATATATATATACAGCCAGGTAGAGTGGAACTACAAAGTGGTCCAATTTCAGACTGCTGAATACTGGGATGTTCTGAAAATTTGGTGCTAAGGCAAATACATATACTTTACTTATAAGGGGAGCTTGTCAGAATGATTCTAGACAAGTATTGGCCGTAGATTTTTCTGCAAACAGTCTTGGAGAAAGAGCTTTTTCCCCCGATATTTTTCACGGGACGGGGGCTTGAGTTTGGGGCACACTTGCTCGGTGGATCAAATTGACGGTGTCAGATGCGAAGATGTAACGTTTCTGTCCTAGGAAGGTTAGGGGCGAACAGGAATCATGCTTTGCACCTCCCGCACAGGACACACACTGTATACTGCAATTTACCACAGTGCCCACAGGGGTGTGGGCTCACTTACCACAGGACACCACAAAAACCACGCTGTGGAATGTCGTGGTGCATGGCCCTTATCCTCCCACAGGAAAAACCATGTGTGGTTAATATTGTGGTTTCAATGCTGGTTAGGGTAAATATTGAGGTATTATTATTTTTTTTTAAACATGGACAAAAGTACACTGCAAAAATCAATCAGCTTTTAACCCCCAACGGTCACTTTTCAGTGACCGTGCACGCCACATATTTGTAAATTTTTCAAATTATGCGCCATTTTAAAAACTCCTGAAACGATCGGGACAATAAATACCTGTGAAATACATCAGTAAGGGTAGAGTTTGTACAAGCCAGTCCAACCCGGCACAATCGGACTTATGCGTGGTTTTTCATCACGCTATACATATTGCTTTTGTGGTGTAGGCCGAGAAAGAGATTGTTTATTAAAAACTCGAACAATAGTGGTGCCCGGATTCGGCGCTGCGAATTCGGAGGTCCACGGTGTTTATCGTATCAGTGTCTCTTACAAACTGAGCTATCCAGCCCTTAGATGACATCCTCTCTATTTACCGAGCTAAGAGAAAGAACAAAATCCACTTCCAATTGAGGGCGTGTTTTTTTTCACCCAAAACTTAAACCGTTTTTGGTTTGTTTTTCAAGACCTGTTCTACATAAAGTTTAAACTTTAAACAACATGTCTTTAGCGAGCCCAAATGCACCATCACCTTTGATCCCAATCTTGATTTCAATTTTAATTTTGATGTTCCACTATTATCTAGCTTAAAAGGATCAATTCTACCACCTCCCTCCTGCCCCCCAAAAACCCCGAAATAAAAAAACAACAACCAAAAACCAAATCTTTTTAATGTGCCGTTGAATTTCTATCATCAGCTTTCTTTAGGAAAAAATAAAAAAAATCATCTTGTTATAAGATGAGATTACTGTTACTAACTGGGGAGTAATTACCAGTGAAACTGGTGCACTGTATCAGTGGGACATCCTCTTCTCTACTCCCCCGGTTTTAACCTTCAACTGCGCAATACTGTATTGAACTGAGGTTGACCCTTGTACCCTCGACCAAGCTGTGCGACCAAGCTCGGTTAACTGGTACCCTGCTGGCTGGTGAGCGCATTGAGTGACTGTGGGCCAACGGGTTGGCCGGGCGGAAGCCGGGCAGGGTCGTCTAGGCGGGGCACTTTGGTCGCAGTCTGTGGGCCGGGTGCCGCAGTCGCCGCCGGACGCTTGACCCCCTGGAGGGTGATGGGCTGAGTGGGCTGAAGGGCCGCAGCCTGACTGGCCACGCCCTGACTGACCAACCCCTGGCTGACCACACCCTGAGGTACCACACCCTGAGTGACCATGCCCTGGCTGACCACACCCTGAGGTACCACACCCTGAGGTACCACACCCTGAGGTACCACACCCTGAGTGACCACGCCCTGGCTGACCACACCCTGAGTGACCACGCCCTGGCTGACCACACCCTGAGGTACCACAGTCCGAGTGACCACGCCCTGGCTGACCACACACTGAGGTACCACACTCTGGCTGACCACACCCTGAGTGACCACACCCTGACTGACCACGCCCTGACTAAGCAAGCCCTGGCTGACCACAACCTGAGTGCCCACACCCGGAGTGACCAAGCCCTGAGTGAAAACCCCTTGATTGACCACGCCCTGATTGACCACACCTTGGTTGGCCACACCCTGACTGACCACTCCCCGATTGACCACAACTTGACTGACCATGCCCTGTCCACAAACCAAGCCTCGACTGGTCACACCCTGACTGACCACACCCTGACCAGCCACGCCCTGACCCACAGCCAAGGTGCCACCAAGGCGCTGCCCAGCTGCCAAGCTAGATGTGGGGACCACAACCTTTGTCGGCGACACCACCACTGCTGGCATCTGGAGGCCGGAGTTCAGCAGGTTGACATTGGGGCGAGAAGGGATGACCAGTGGCTGGGCCTGGTCCGCAACACTCTGGAGCCGGACAGTGGGTGCAGCAGTCTGTGCCGGAGCGACAATCTGAACACCCTGAAGCACGCCAGCCGGCGAGCTCTGCTGAAGCAACTGTGGAGGCTTCGCGACGGCGGCGCCGGGATTCAGGGCGATGCCTCCCGTGGACGCCTGAGGTAATTGGGCCATGACCTGCTGCAGCTGCTGCGGTGACAGCATGAGGGGCATAGTCTTGAGAAGGGGGCTGCCGGCGGCCAACTGCACAGGGGCCGGTGGTGGCCCTGGCTGGGATGGGACTGAGGCCGGGGACGTGGCGGGAGCTTGAGCCGGAAGGGTCTGGGTGGAGAGCTTCAGCTTCCCCGATGCCAGCTGCTGGAGAATGACCTGCTGGAGGTGCTCCTGGATGCCCGTTCCGGTCGTCGACACCAGGGGGGCAGAGGATGGAGCGACAACAGAGACTGGGATCTGGGCCCTTGGGGAAGCCGCAGGCACCCCCTTGCTCGGCAGGACAGGCACGGAGACCACCTTCGGATTCCCAATCGATTCCTGAGAGGTTGTCGACTTGTTGGAAAGCTTCGGGGCCGGCTGGGCGGCCGCTACGAAGGAGGAGGCCGTGGAGAGGTGGCTGGGGTGGACAAGCTGGACAACCTTGGCCGGACTGCCCAGCACGACCTTGGCCTCGCCCTGGCCATGGAGGATGGCCACTGGCGGCCTCTGAGTGGCTGCTGGAGTGGTGCTCTTGATCGGAGAAGGCTGCCGCTGGACCGGCTGCTGCGGCACTTGGAGCTGATTAGCGGCTGGCTGCTTGGCTGCTGGGAGTCGATGGCTCGAGGTGGTCGCTGCCTGCTGCAGCTGGCCCAGCTGCTGCAGTAGACTTTGCTGCAGGCTTAGCGCCGATGTGGAGGAAGTGTCGGTCACCATCTGATTGGGGTGCATCATCAATCGTACGGCTGACTGACCAGGATCCTGTGCGAGGACGCTCGATGTCGGGACCACAGGGGCTCGGACAGCGGCTGGCTTGGTGGGTTGGCCGCTTGGTTGGGCCAGCACGACGGGGATACCCCCGGCGGGACTGACCGCTCCGCTGTTGGTCGCCAGGTTGACAAGTTTGGGCTGCTGCCCAGCTCCTGTTTGCAACAGAAACTGGCTGCCTTTACTCGTCTGGACCAGGTGCAGTTTGGTGCCCGGACTATTGAGAATGCTTGTTGAAGAGGTCGATTTGGCCGCTGCGACTTGAGAGGGGAGGGTCGGAAGGGCAGCCGTGATGGCAGAGTTAGGTAAGACACTACCAGTGGCCGGCTTAGAATCGGCTTCCATCGGATTGGCGGCCATCTTGGGCTGGGTCAGGGATGCAGTGACAACAGTCGTGGTGGACAGTTTTGTCGGCTGCACGGCCGACGAACCAGACACAGCTGGGGCAGCTCTCGATATCACCTGCTGTGGCTGAGAGCGAATTACGCCTGCCACGTTGGTCAAGATGGTGGTCTTTGGGGATGGTCCAGGAGCAATCTGCTTTGTTGGGGACGCAAGAGCTCCCGAGGCAGACAGGCAGAAAGGCTGGGTGGATGGTTGCTGGACAAGAGTCTTCGGCCCTTCTGGTAGACTCTGCTTCTGTTGGATTTTCTGCGGCAGCTGCTGTTGCTGCTGCTTCTGTCGATGCAGCTCCAGCTGCCGCTGCTGCTGCTGCAGGAGCGCGATCAGCTCCTTCTGAGAGAGGTTAGAAGTGGCCTCCCCGCAGCCCGGCCGATTCCGTCTGGCAGCCTTGGGCTTGGCGGACTTTAGGACCTTGACTGGTTGCAGCGCGGATACATCCGTGACGTGGGGCATGTTCTTGCACTGCGGGAGGCGACTGGTGGTCTTGCCCGGGGATCTGGTGGTTGGGGACGTTGTCCCTGATGCAGTAGGTGTCGAGGTCTTGGTTGGGGTTGCAGGGCTCTTGGCAGAACCTCCACGGATGCAAGTGACTGCTCCGGCTCGGTTGGTGCTGGCACTACTGGTGCTGGTGCTGCTACTGGATTCCGTCGCAGCACCACGCTGCTGCAAGTCCCGGATCTGCTGCAGGACAAACTCCTGCTGCAGCGCTGGCTTGCCCTGCAGCTGGGCCCAGACACTGGCGTCAACCTTGATGGTGTACACGCCGTGTGGCATCGAGGTACCAGTACCACTACCTGCAGACGTCGAAGAGCCTGATGCTGGAGGCAGTATCTGAGGTACTGAGGCGTTCTCTGATTTGACTCCACTCTTCGAAGCGCCCGCCAGTTTTGATGTGGGCACCGAAACCAGTATGGAATTGGTGGACGGCACGACAGCGTTGGCACTTGAGGTTGTGGAGTTGATTCTCGATGTTGGTACATCGGACGTCGGCTTGCTCAAGTACTGGGAGGGCTTGGGCAGCATCTTTAGCAGAAGTTCTTTGGTTGTGTCTTTCATAGTGGTCAATTTGGTTCTCTCCTTTGGGGTTGGCCCGGGCTCCTCCTTCACCACTGTCTTTTGCAGGTTGGAGAAGTCGGGGAGGAGCTCCGAGAGCCCAATGGCCAGTCGTTCTCGGAGAAGCTTCTTGGAGAGGGTCAGGAAGGAGTAGAGGCCCTGCAGAGTCCAGTCGTCCATCACCTCCTTGGTCTTGGTCGCCGAGCCCAGCCTCTGCGTGGCTTCCCTGGGAATACTGGTGACGGAGAACCTTGTCTCAATCGTCCCAGAGGTCCCGGTCTTCTCATCTGTATCAGGTTGGCTGGCAGTATCAGCTTCCTCCGATGGGCGAACGTCCTGTAGTGGCACTTGATCTGAGTTCGCCTTCTTGGTTGCCTCCTCTGTCTGAGACTGAGCCAGCTTCTCCACTTCAGCTATCTTGCTGAGGCCGCTCTTCATGTTCCGGAAGATGAGGTTCTGGACGAAGGTCGGATAGGTGGTGATGAGCTCCTCGATGGTCTTCGTGATGATGCCTTCGACTGCTGGAGGCTTCGCTGCCACCCAGAAGGTCTTGTTCAGGAGTGCCGTCACAGCCTGTCCGTCCCCGCATCCGGAGACGGGGGCCATGCTGCCCTTGGACCTCTGGGTCCTAGAGATTTCGCCTCGCTTGATCATCGTCTGGAGACGCTTGGCGGCGTCCCGGAGGCCGTCATCGGAGAGCTTCCGGAGAAGCTCCATCAGGCTGGTGTTGAGCTGGTTCTTGTGGGGAGGGGAGCTCCTGCGGGCCGACTGCTGCTGGGATCGAGGACGGGGCCTCTTGGGCTTCTTGGCAGCACCCAGAGCCAGGTCGTCCCCTTGGGTCTTCGTCTTGCCTTCTGCTTCCTCCTCGTCATCGTCTCCATGCTCCTCCTCATTGTAGGAGGCAAGCTGCTTCCGGGAACGCTTCCGGAGTCGGCGGCCATCCATGCTGGCATCCCACTCTTCGTCCTCATCTTCAATAGCCTTTCTCTCCTCCTCATCATCTTCCTCCTCCTCACTCTCAGAGCTCTCGGATTCTGAGGAGGACTCCTCTGACGCCCAGATGTCTTTGATGTCCTGCAAATAGGGGAGCAAAAGAGGTGACTTGATGATAATGTCCAACAGGATCTCTTCTTCTAGAGGTTACTATTCAAGACAGTGTTTATCAGTCTGACGTGGTGCATTGGGTATAATCACTTGCAGGCCTGCTTCTACCAAGCAGGACATTCTGAGCTACCAACATGTTCATCAAGTTCTCTCAGGTGAAATTAAATGCATCGGACAAGGATCTAATGGGTCATGACTCAGACTTGAGGTTTGAGCTTTGAGACTCGTGAGTTTGACTTGATTTGGACTAAAAAGATGGGACCAACTAAAAAGATGGGTCCGACTCAAGAAATGGGGCTCGGATTAAAGAGAGATGACCCAAGACTATATTCTGGGCCTTGATTACAGGCCTGGTCTAATCTCAGAGAGGCATCGTCAATTTACCTGGTCCGTCTCTGGAGCGGCCCTGGCCACTTCGTACTCCCTCTTAAACTTCTCCCGGTTGCGGGTGGCGAAGCGGGCCAGCTTGGCCTCCCAGGGCGTCAGCTCCAGCAGGAGATTGGTCAGCTTCTCGTGCAGGTCCTTCTCACACCGCTTGCGCATGGGCTGCCTGACGATGGAGGGCGCCCCCTACAAGGTTTGCGATTTCCAGAAAGAATGAGGGAAGGGCATCAGGTTGAATCAGAAAGACAGGAAGAACTTTCCATTAAAGGAATATAGTAATAGCCACAGTAATAGCCACAGTAATAGCCACAGACCAGTAAGGCACACTGCTGATATACTTACTCTTTTCCTTCGGCCAGGCGTGTTTGAGGGCGGGGCGGGTTTGGGCTCAGGCGGGGCAAACTTCTCCACCAGGTCCCTCAGCGAATCCATGCCGTCGCAAACCAGCTCAAACTCTCCCAGGACTGGCAGCACCTCCTCGTGGGGTGGTAACTCCGGGAGGGCGGGCGCTTCCGACCCCGGCTCCCCCTGTGGGGTGGTGGGGTCTGCATCAACCTGTCCGTCACCTTGAGAGGCGGGGGGATTCTGGTCACTCGGGGTAGACTCGTTGGCATTCGGCATCCCGGCATCGGCCGTCCCTGTCTGAGACAAGGACTCTGACTCCCCTTTGGATTGAATGGAACAGTCCTGTCCTGCTTTGCTCTCCATGCTTGGTTGGCACTTTCCATTGTCGATAGGGGGTTGCATGGTCGATTCACCATCATGGTCCATTTTAGTGTCAATGGTGGAGTGTTTCAAACGTGGGGAACTATTCTCTGAGTTAGAAGATTGACTTAGAACATCTCCGTTGCACAATGTCTCAGCTTCGGCAACAATTTTCTCAGGTATATCCCCTTCTTCATTCAAGTCTAACTTCTCTTTGGCTTGTTTCAGATTCCGAACCTCTTCCGGAATCCTGTCCTCTTCCGTAGTACTGTTTGATAGTTTGGACTTCTCTCCACTGAGGAGTGAGGAGTCGGGGTCGCCACCTTCAGTTGCGTGCGTTTGTTTGGGGTTCTCTTCTCCAGTGAGTGCGGCTGAGGGTTTCTCGAGCTGCTTGTCTTTGATCTTCGAGGCGGGATACTCCAGGGGCGGTCTATCTGTCGTCCTCGACAGTTCCGAGGGGCAGTCGGATTCGTCCGGATCCTCCCCGTCGACCTCTGTGACCTCACTTCTGGTGTCTTCCGACTCTGTGCTGGAGATGAGGCTCTCGGCATAGGTGCCAAAGTGGTGAGTGGGCTTCAATCTCTGTCGGGACAAAAAAAAAGGGGCATTACGGATCTGAATTCAAAGACTGATATGCTAAACACCATGGCATCAGAGTGCAGGCATGGTGGGGATCGACTCCCGCCCGAGTCGACTGTGCCCTAGCGGCAGGCTTGATATTTTGGGGATGAGTTCACTGGAGAGACTTTGTGACTTGGCCTACGGACCTGTCTTAGTCTGCTTGGTCTTGCACGAGGAGCATCCACTGGTGTGAGTTTCGCCTTCTTTGTTGTCTTCCTCTGGGTGACCAGGGGTTTCCGCTTCTTGTGGAGCAACGGAGCATCCTCTTTGGATGCAACACTCTCTGAGTCAATCTCTTTAACCTGCTGTACAGAAAGGACAAACATAATGCTCTTTGAGCTGCACTGGAAAACTTCTGAGGGGTGATCAATTTTTCCCCAAAGGAATACCAATGCAAAGGGGGTGTTTAGATCCTAGGAGGACCTCTTTAAAAGGTCCAACCAGAACCTCTCTAAAAGGTCCAACAAGGACGTCTCTAAAAGGTCCAAGCATGACCTCTCTCTATAAGGTCCAAGCAGGAACTATCTTTATGGTCCAAGCAGGACCTCTCTAAAAGGTCCAAGCAGGACCTGTCCCTATAAGGTCCAAACAGAACATCTCTAAAAGGTCCAAGCAGGACTTGTCCCTATAAGGTCCAAGCAGGACCTCTCTTAAAGGTCCAAGCAGGACCTATCTCTACAAGGTCCATGCAGAACCTCTCTAAAAGGCCCAAGCATGAGCTCTCTCTAGAAGATCCACACAGGATTTCCCTCTCAAATAGGTCCAAGCAGGACCTCTCCAACAGTTCAAGCAGAACTGAACTGCGGCTTCAGTCTCAGCAGGACCTCCCAAAGGGCCTGATGTTTTGATCGTAGCAGACCCTAGCAGGACCCCTCCACGGTGTGCCTGGAGTTTAGCCTCTCAGAAGCCCATCTCTCAAACCTTTTTCAAACACTCACCTTCCCGCCCCTGGCCTTCTTGGTCAGATCCGGGTACTTGGTCTGCCGGTAGACCCTCAGGTCGGCGCCGCAGAACTGCGGGAAGTGGATGTAAGAGTTGGCCTCTCCGTCCACTCCAAGGATGATGGGGCGCTGGTCCTCGATGGGTTGGGACAGGACGCAGCGGCGGACAGGCATCTGGGTCTCCTGATGGAGGAAGGAACGGACCAGGTCAGCTTTGACAGGTCCTATAGGGTCTTAGAGCAGGTCTGATAGGCGGATGGATCGGGTTACAAGCGTCTCTGACAGGAACCGAGAGGTGGGTGGATCAGGTTAGCTCTGACAGGTCGGAAGGGTGTGATTCAAGGACTGATCAGATAATAGGTCTGATTGGTAGACGGATTGGGTTACCTCTGACAGGTCTGAGAGGGTCTAATATCAGGTCCGAGAGGTGAATGGATCGAGTTAGCTGTAACTGGTCAGATAGGGTCAGATATCAGGTCTGACTGGTGGATGGATTGGGTTAGCTCTAACAGGTCAGATATCAGGTCTGATAAGTGGATGGGTCGGGCTACAAGCAGCACTGACAGGAACTGAGAGGTGAATGGATCGGGTTAGCTCTGACAGGTCTGAGAGGGTTTAATATCAGGTCTGACAGGTGGATGGATCGGGTTAGCTCTGACAGGTCTGAGAGGGTTTAATATCAGGTCTGACAGGTGGATTGATTGGGTTAGCTCCGACAGGTCTGAGAGGGTCTAATATCAGGTCCGACAGGTGAATGGATCGAGTTAGCTGTGACTGGTCAGATATGGTCAGATATCAGGTCTGACTGGTGGATGGATTGGGTTAGCTCTAACAAGTCAGATATCAGGTCTGATAAGTGGATGGGTCGGGCTACAACCAGCTCTGACAGGAACTGAGAGGTGGACGGATCAGGTTAGCTCTGACAGGTCTGGTAGGTGTGATTTAAGGACTGACAGGTGAATGGATCGGGTTAGCTCTGACAGGTCTGAGAGGGTTTAATATCAGGTCTGACTGGTGGATGAATTGGGTTAGCTCTAACAGCTCAGATATCAGGTCTGATAAGTGGATGGGTCGGGCTACAACCAGCTCTGACAGGAACTGAGAGGTGGACGGATCAGGTTAGCTCTGACAGGTCTGGTAGGTGTGATTTAAGGACTGACAGGTGAATGGATCGGGTTAGCTCTGACAGGTCTGAGAGGGTTTAATATCAGGACTGACAGATGAATGGATCGGGTTAGATGTAACAGGTCTGAGAGGGTTTAATATCAGGTCTGACAGATGGATGGATCAGGTTAGCTGTGACAGGTCTGGTAGGTGTGATTTAAGGACTGACAGGTGAATGGATCGGGTTAGCTCTCACAGGTCAGATAGGGTCAGATATCAGGTCTGACAGGTGGATGGATCAGGTTAGCTGTGACAGGTCAGATAGGGTCAGATATCAGGTCTGACTGGTGGATGGATCGAGTTAGCTCTGACAGGTCTGAGAGGGTTTAATGTCAGGTCTGACAGGTGGATGGATCGAGTTACCTCTGACAGGTCTGAGAGGGTTTAATATAAGGTCTGACAGGTGGATGGATCGGGTTAGCTCTGACAGGTCTGAGAGGGTTTAATATCAGGTCTGACTGGTGGATGAATTGGGTTAGCTCTAACAGGTCTGAGAGGGTTTAATATCAGGTCTGACAGGAGGATGGATCGGGTTAGCTCGGATAGGTCTGAGAGGGTCTAATACCAGGGCTGACGGGGGGATTATCGGGTCAGCTGCGACATGTCTGCGGAGGAAGAGGAGAGGGGAGGAGGAGGATGAGGTGAGAGGAAGAGGAGGATGAGGAGGAGGGGAGACGGAGGAGGTAACACTCACAAAGAGCTGGTCGCAGAGGGCTTTCATGACCCAGACCCGCTCGTAGTAGGTCAGCTCGTGGTACTGGACCCTGTCCAAGGGGAAGTGGGGGCCCAGGACCTCAAAGAACCGCTCCGGCACTCCGATCTTCTCATAGACCTGACACAGATGCACCAAGTAAACAGATACAAGATTATTCAAAATGGGTTCAAAAGTTCCAAGTTCCAAAACAGAGCTCTAGCATTGTCCAAGTCCAAAAAAAGTATACTTTGACAATGTAAAAAAATAAAAGACAAAAAAATTAGTTACACACAACTGGTGTTAAATGTCCCACGTGCAAATATACACCCTCTCTTTTTCATTGAATAAGTGTCTTTTCCATACAATTTTGATTCATCATATGAGAACACTACAACTCAACTCAGACTAAAATGGGTAACTCCTGGCCTTTTTCCAAAACACGGCTTAGGCTCAGGCTCCGGCTTTGGCTTTCTTTCTTTCGTCAATTTTAAAGTACAAGGCATGAACACGGCAGGCCTTTGGCTTTGTTTTTTAATGTAACACTGCATTTGAAATTTAAAAAAAAAAAATCCAAACCTTCAAAACTTCAACAAAGAACTCCGACCTGTGTTTTCAGCATTTGGATAACAGAGACAAAGCCAGAGCCGAAGCCTAAGCAAGGTTTTGGGAAAGGGCGCTATGACTGACTGACTGACTGCGAGCAGTCTGGTGCCTCTCACCTTGGTAGGGTCCTCCAGCTTGGTCAAGACGTGGTACCAGCCCCGCACCCATTCCCTCAGCCGAGCTTCCCAGACCTTGTAGGGCATGGGTGGTTTCTTATTAAGCCTGACAGAAAAACAAAAATACGAAGCATTAAAAGGAGCTGCATCCACTTTGTATGATCCCTGAGCTGCTGTAGCCAGGTTTACAACAATTGGTTGTTTGCATCTGAATGAAAGCAGGGGTGCGATCCCTGGAGATATACGTCAGTTAATGGTTGAATTGCTTCTGACTGGCACCCCCAACCCGGCAAAGACTAGTTGACTATTTGGGAAGGCCCCCATCTAAGGGATGGATAGCTAAGACGGAAGAGCACCAGCACGCTAATCCAGAGGTCTCGGGTTCAAGTCCCGGTCCAGTCAAAGATTTCTTTGCCAATTTTTCAATTTGTTCAAAAGTTCCCTGTGAGTTTTTCCTTTGTTTGTTTGAGAAAAAGAAGAAGAAATATCAAGGAATCACAGTGCTTTGCGCTTTCCACTACATAGGAAGAGGAAACAGGGATGGCCTCGCACATTGTACTTGCAGTGTGCCCAGTACCTCTTGGGAGATACTGAAGGGATGCTGCTACCAGACAAAATGAATGAATAAAGGACGATACTGGAGAAGATTTCTCGACCACAAGTGGTGGAGTAGATACTGCTTAGATGCTTTTTGGCTCAACCGGCTAGTCAGGGGATGGCCCTTAACCGGTGGTAGAGGATCGGTTGGGTGAGGGGGGAGGGAGGGAGTAGTTTAAGGCGGCCTACCTGGTGCGCTGGTAGGGCGTGCTGAGCAGCGTGGTGAAGATCCGACGCAGGATCATGCTCTCCATGGGGATGGCGAAGGCTCGCTCCAGCTCAAAGAAGCTGATCTCTTCCAGCTCCAGCACAGACTGGCAGAGGCAGAGGTAGTGACCTATGGCCGGAATCTGGAAAGAGGGGGAGGGGGGAGATCAAGGAAGGTGAGCATGGGTCCTATGTAGGTGCCTTGTCATCTACCATAAGGACCTCGGTCCGTAGGTGCTACTCACCAACCAGTGTGCCTCCTTAATCATCCACTTGTATCACCTCCATGAAATCACATTGGTCCTATGTAGGTGCCATATAGGCGCTTACCCACCTCCCAGACTGACTTCATGTAGGCCCAGTGCAAGTCACTGATCATCTCACCCCATTGGTCCTATGTAGGTGCTATGTATGTCGCATTGGTCCTATGTAGGTGCTATGTATGTTACATTGGTCCTATATAGGTGCCATACAGGCGCTTACTCACCTCCCAGACTGACTTCATGTGGGTCCAGTGCAAGTCACTGATCATCTCACCCCATTGGTCCTATGTAGGTGCTATGTATGTCGCATTGGTCCTATGTAGGTGCTATGTATGTCGCATTGGTCCTATGTAGGTGCCGTACTCACCTCCCAGACTGACTTCATGTAGGTCCAGTGTAGGTCCCCGATCATCTGCTTGTCCCACTCCAGCAGGTCCTGGCGCTCCTTGATGATCTCGTCCCGCCGGTCCACAATCTTCTGGCGCTTCTCCTCCCGCTCCTGCCGCTCTAGCTCCCGGCCCAGGTGGAAGGCCAAGGGGGTGGCTGAGGCCTGCTCCAAGGCCCTGGCGGCAAGGCGAGTGCAGGACCTCCTGAGGCGACCTGAAGGTGTTAGAAAAGGGTCTCTACAATAAGTATCACAGTCAAGCTCATTCTCTGCTGTCATCTAGGGATCTGAAATGTACAAACATATTGGCAAGCTTCTTTTTCTTAGTGGAGTCAGAAATTGGTCATCTTTTTGACCTTTAGAAATATCTATAAAAGTGTATAATGAGGGTACTATTGTAAGGTCACAGTTTAACTTCACTAAAGGAATATGAAGCATAAATTTTGGCAGTAAATCAACAGGTTCAGGGGATAGAAAAAACCCAGAATTTTTCAGACACTTTTGTACACAACCAATCAGGTTTCTGTTGCATGATCCTGTGATGACATCACAAATTTGCTCATGAATATCGAAATTCCCATGAGCCTAAAAACTGAAAACTTGCAAATACACCTCCAGAACGAGTGATAAAAACAGTTTGATTTTTAGCAACATTGCAGAATAGAGCTGTTACATGGATTTAAGTGATAAAATGTCTATTGCAGAAACCCCTTAACCATCTTAGGCACTTAGGTGATGCGGTGGATATATTCATCTGTACGGCAGCGGTTGCTAAGTCAGGAGACTTACCTGAGGATAATTCGGTGGTGTTGGGGCAGCCGTCTTGGTACTTGCCCTCAGAGGTCACATAGAGGGTGGTCTTCTCCTGAAGGGGTCTGAGGGGAGGAGGGAAGGAAGATGGGAGTGAAAATCAGGCAAAACAACCCAGCATATCCACACCTATCTAAACCCAATCCAACCCAACTTAACCTGACCTAACCAAACCCAACCCAAGTCAACCCAATCAAAGAAAACTGAGCACAACCCAAACCAATTCACTTCAACCAAACTCAACCTGACCAAATCACACAAGTCCGAACCCAACCCAAGCCAACCAAACCCATCCCTATTCCATCCCAACACAACCCATCTCAACCCAACCAAACCCAACTCAACCCAACCCAACTCAAGCCAAGCCATCCCAACCCATCCCAACTCAACCCAACTTAAGCCATCCCAACTCAACCCAACTCAACCCATCCCAACCCAACCCAACCCAACCCAACCCAACCCAACTCAAGTCATCCCAACCCAACTCAACCCAACCCAACCCAACTCAAGCCAAGCCAAGCCAAGCCAAACCAAGCCAAGCCAAGCCAACCCATCCCACCCCATCCCAACCCATCCCAACCCAACTCAACCCAACCCAACTCACCCAAACCCAACCCAATCCAACACATCCCATCCAATCCCAACCCATCCCAGCCCGTACCTGGAGAGTAGGGCCAGCTTCTGCTCAAACACGTTCTCCAGTGTCTGGGCGTACTTGGAGATCTTGTGCTTCATGCCGTTGTAGCGGTAGCAGTTCTCCAGCATCTGCCTCATGTCCGCGGCAAACTCGGTGATGCTCCGGTACTCCTTGTTGATAAACTTGGACTCAACTGCAGAGGCAAAGCAAGAGACAGAGATAATCTGGGGTCTGAGAAAGATTCTTTCTTCATACAAGGGTTGGATGTGTGCTGTGCACACAGCCATGTTTCATCAAAGAACTGCCAACTTCTGTCATTTGGACAGAGGGCCAGAATCAGGATGGCCCCAACTGTGTTTCAACAAAGTCCTTCTTATTCTCTGAACAAAACCGTCATGTTCCATCTCATAGATATAACATGATGTTTACTTCAAGGAGAACGTAATTAAATGAGGGCTTGCCATACTCGACATAATGAGCACTGAATGCCCACTGCTTTGCCCGATGCCTGATGAAAACAATATCAGGAAGCTCAGACGGGATTCGAACCAACGACTCCTACTTTCTAGTGCAGATGTCTTAACCACTTGACCATCGAGCTGGTCGAGGTCGTGTGGCGGATTTGAATGATGTATAGCGGCGGGTACCACAGGTTTCATCTCGGCTACTAAAGTGACCTTAAACCAACTGCCAGGGAGAAAGATGAGTGTCTCTGAATGAGAGCTCCAATTTCCACGTGGGAAAACTTAGCCGAGGGCCGGCAAGATCCCGTGGGGCTTACTTTTCCGGAGCCACATGGGCTTCGTGATCTTGATCTCGTAGTCCCAGAGCTCCGCCGTGTCCACCCGCTCCAGGAAGGGCCAGACGAAGGACTTGCACTTGTCGCCGAAGATCTCGTTCAGGATGCGGAAGCCCTGCATCAGCTCGTCCGAGAGGTCAGGGATGAAGATCAGGGCGTTGCTCGAGGAGGATCCCTTGGTCTTAGAGGTGGCCGCAGCCGCAGCGACAAAGGAGGAGGTGGAGGAGGAGGTGATGGGGGTGGAGGAGGTGATGGGGGTGGAGGAGGAGGTGATGGGGGTGGAGGAGGAGGTGATGGGGGTGGAGGAGGAGGTGGAGGAGGAGGTGGAGGAGGAGGTGGAGGAGGCAGGGGCGGAGGCAGTCAGGATAATCTTCTGACTCGAGACAGACTCAGAAGGATGCCGGGATGGGTCAATGGAATCAATCATCATCTCGTTTCTGTCTTCTAACCAGCTTTGGGATTTGCCGATGGAAGCGTCGAGCGATCCTTTGGGCTCAGACGGCGAGGCCTGATCCAAACCTCCATCAGATTCTGACGGAGCCGTTGTCGGCACTTCGACGTCTAGCATCTCGACATCAACCTGGGAGTCGGGCGGATGGGGAGCGGACGCTGTCGCCTCCACGTTAGCGCTAGGCAGCTCACTCTTCGGTCCGTTCTCCTCGTCGGAGCGAGACTCCGCCACCACATCCTCTATTGCACTTGGTGGCTCCTCAGAGCAGATCGCCATCTCAGAGTCCTCTCGTCGGCCCGGCAGTGTCCTGCCCGACTCGCTCCCTTCCGAGCCGTTCCCTGATCGCGACTCTGACAAACACTCGTCTGGTCCTCGTCTCTCGGAAGAATCCGAGTTCTTGTCTGGCACGGTGCTCGGACTAACGGTGCTTGGGTCGTCGGGAACTCCGCCCTGTCTCGCGTCCGGCTCCGAATTTAGTTTTTGCGGCTTTCCATCGAGCAGTTCTCGAGGCACTGTTGTGGAATCGGACGTCGGCAGATGCTTCGTATTGCCGCGGATGAGGTGTGAGACAGACTCGAGAGGCGAGTTTTCACCAGTGGTCGCTCGCGAGGCGAGATCGCCTTGACCGAGGAGACCGTTGATAGCGCTCTGGTGTCGATTCTGGGCTTGGATCAGCGGCCGAGTTGGCATGACGACAGAACAATTCCTCCCGCCTCCGTCGACTTCGACAGTGAGCATCCCTTTTATCTGGGCAGAGCCTGGCATCTCCCTCCCACCCCCGTTCACCATGGCAACGCTCAAGACACCATTTTCCGGCTCGTCGCAGTTTTTAACCTCCATTGTGTCTCAAAAGCACACAAAGATCAACAATCTGAAAGTAGATTTATTCCGACCATTTTGTATCATTCTTGTCCTGTGTGTTAATTCCGAAAATATAAGTTTTCCCTCATATATTAAAATGTGGGCAAATATAACGCATCGTTGAAGGTGCTTTCAAGGGGGCCATTCCAATGTTTAGCTCATCCACAAAACTGACGAGGTACGAAAGGCTGAGTGGTAAAACGCTGAAGAGCTTATCTAGGGAAAGAACAAGAAAATATACATCTGTTGAGAAAGTTAAAAAAAAAGAGTTAAACTTTAAGCCATATATGATAAAGGAACCAGTGAAAATGGCAATATTCATTCCTTCAAATTTGTGCATTGTTCATTGTGACAAAGGATTGCACCTAACCTCACAGGACTTTGTTGACACAAAAATTGGAGTGTCAAATTTACTAATCTGATCAAATGAAACAAAACAAGTTTAGTATGCATTTTAAAGGTCCTTTTTGTTTAGAATAACTATCTTTAAAGCACCAGTTACCCCCACGAAACTACAAAAACAACATCTGCTTCCAAAACAAAGGTTTAAAAATGCTTGATAAAATTCAAACTGCCAATTTGTCACTCAAAAACAAACATCTAGGTTAAAGGAAAGCCGACACTTTTACCACTTGTTTTCAATAACAATGTCAATTAACATCATAAACACGGTCCTTGAAACTACCTGATTAATTTTTGAAGATTTGAAGAAGATTGTATTTGTAATTTGTAATTGAAAAGTGAAAAAGCAGCCTTGCTCTGCAGAAGAAAAAAAAGATGAGGTCACTGGAATGTTTCTGGGACCAATATACGGCTCTGTTAACTCGATATTTTGAGTAAAAAATCGTACATACTTGGCAAGAAAAGTTAGCCGGTGTTCTGCCATACAAACGCGTGTGTTTTTTATGAATGAGAAGAGTTTCTATTGGAGAGAAGCACGCGGACCGCTTGGCCAACTTCGGCCAACTTTCCAAACTTATTCACCTGACAAAAGACGGGCTTTTTTCGGCCCAACCACGGCCACGCGTGACCCGGTCTCCGCAAAAGCTGACCGGAAAATCCTCACTTACCCCAACCGTCGTCCGTCGGGGGCCGGGGGAGACCCCACAGGGACCGGGAACGGTGAGTTTTCGGGGAGTTTTTTGGAGGGGCTCGGGATCTTGCGACGGCAGTGTAGTAAAAAAAAAAAATCCAGCCTGAAACTTTCATTCATTTTCTCCAACATGAAATCGTCCCTACCCAGAATGCACCAGGAGGGATATCCCAGGCTGCATCTGGATTCTGACGTCATAGTCATTTGCATACGTTACCGGCTGTCATCCAGCTACTACGGTGAATGAAAACAAACACAGCATTTTTATTTTAAAATTAATAATCACCCATTAAAATAATAGTAACACGTTTTAGATGGTTTAAATCCCTACAGAAATTTCATTTAGATTTTATATATTCAATTCATATAATTTTTATAAACAAATGTCGTTAAGCAAATAATAAATAATGTTATCTTATTGTGCCTTTTAGCTCCCGTAGTTTGAATTTCATAACCTGCTTTATATTTAGCAATTTTAAGGTTCTGTAACCAAATCCGAATTCACCGACTGTGGCTGAAAGTACTACGCAGTGACTGATGCTTTCCGCGTTAGCGGCTGCAGCCATTCCTCGCAGCTCAACGTGTGATATGCAGTCACAGCCATAGCATCTCTAGATAGCCGCACAATTCTAAGATCGACAGAATGCTGCTAGCTTCACTCTGCCCACAGCCTCGTAGCGCGGGAAGAATTTGACCGCGTTGAATGGAACACAGCGCACAGCTGCAATTAGATTACATAACATTTACGTAAACAAAATCATTATAAACCATGCTTGGAGTTCGAGATTTCTACAAAACCACTCCGAAAATCATGCCGAAGGTCGATCTAGCCGCGCCGTCCAGCCCCGTGGTCAAGAAGAGAAGGGTAAGCCGTGTCCAAGAAGACGTTTGGACGGAGAAATATGGCGTGGTTTTCTCGACTCCGTCCGTCGTGATTCGAAGAGTTCCCTTAGCGGAGTTGAGGTCCAAACGTTTCCCTGCATGCTCTGTAGAAGATCGTAAGGCGTAAGGCCAACGTGGTAAATTGGATGGAAAGTTCGTGTCTTTTTACCAAAAAAAAGTAGCAAAATGCTTGCTCTGCAGTTGGTGTGTGGCGTTCGAGTGTTTTTGTTGTTGCTTTTGCAGTGCTAGTATTTTTTTAGAAATAGAATTTGCAAATTTGACATCTGACTCTTGTCTTGATAATCATACAAATTTCATAATCATATGATAAATATTGTAATGATATTGAATATTGGTTGGAATGATAACTGATGATAATTAATTTACTTGATTGAGTATTGGATGATAAGGACATCACCACTCATTGTGCACAAATGTGGCGTTGCAAAATTATTATAGTAAATTATATTAATTATTATTTATAATTATATCAATATTTATTGCAATATTTTGTATTTATTTCATTTTCCGGGATATCACAAAAGATGAATCACAAATAGGGTAAAGCTAAAACTAAAGCAGGGATATTCGACCATTAATTTTAAGGATGAGGGTTACAGTTACTGCAGCTATGACTGTAGTTAGTTATATTCTAATAAAGTACTTTGAGAAGACTTGCCTTGAGATTCTGAGTGAAGTTTTACTATCAACTGAGTACGCAAGGTTCCGGTTCTGATCATGTTTCATCGTCAACAGCCCGCTGAAGGCAAAGCGACCAATGGGGCCGACGCCTGCCAACCTCGGAGGACCTCCTCCCGTGTGGCCGCTCTCCGAGTCAAGACGGAGCCGGAGGAGGAGGAGGAAAGTCTTGGGGTCGTCAAGGAGGAGGATGTCAAGCCGGCGTTGCCTAGCAACAGGGACAGCGATTCAGAAGAGGATTCTGACGACGAGAATGTAATTGTTATCGGACCTTAAAACCCTAACCTTTCCAAATCCTGCAGAATCCTATTTGCCTTTTGCAGGATTCTGCAGGATTGAGGGCACATGAGAGTTGACACATTGCAGGATTGTGCGGGATTCAGGGCACATGAGAGTTGACACATTGCAGGATTGTGCAGGATTCAGGGCACATGAGAGTTGACACATTGCAGGATTCTACAGGATTCAGGGCACATGAGAGTTGACACATTGCAGGATTCTGCAGGATTCAGGGCACATGAGAGTTGACACATTGCAGGATTGTGCAGGATTGAGGGCACATGAGAGTTGACACATTGCAGGATTGTGCGGGATTCAGGGCACATGAGAGTTGACACATTGCAGGATTGTGCAGGATTCAGGGCACATGAGAGTTGACACATTGCAGGATTCTACAGGATTCAGGGCACATGAGAGTTGACACATTGCAGGATTCTGCAGGATTCAGGGCACATGAGCGTTGATACATTGCAGGATTATTAGCCACAGAAAAACAAATGAAGTTTTTTTGTCCTTTCAAAAATAAAACAAAAAATATATTTTCCAAAATTCAGTGCAGGATTTTGCAGGCTTCGGGCAGTGGCACACCGCCAACAGTATTGCAGGATTGTGTAGGATTCATGTCATTGGGCTTTGAAAACTGAAGGATTGTAGGATCTTGGAGGATTTGGGTCATGAGCAACAAAAAAAGGTGTGGGGAGTCCCCCATCAATCTTGATTTTGTTATTTTTGTTGTCTTTCGCTATTAGGGTGGTCTGTCATCTTACGAGAGAAAACGACTGAGGAATATCCAGGAGAACGCCAAGTTCTTTGCTTCACTCGGGATCTCTAAGGTAAATGATCGATTCATTGTGAAACCAGTAGCTTTTAGCCGCCAGGGGAGATGCATCATTGCTGTGACCGAGAGATTCTATGTAGATTTCACTCAAATTTGTATCTTCTTCTTCCTCCTGCTCTTCCTCTCCCTCCTCCCCTCCTCTTCTTCCTCCTCTTCCTCCACCTCTTCCTTCTCCTCTTTCTCCTCCTCCTCCTCTTCCTCCTCTTCCTCTTCCTCCTCATCCTCCTCATCCTCCTCCTTCTCCTCTTCCTCATCTTCCTCCTCTTCTTCCCCCTCCTTCTCCCCCTCCTCCTCCTCATGTTCCTCCTGTTCATCCTGTTCTCTTCTTCCCTCTCTTCCTCCTCATCCTCCTCATCCTCCGCATCATCTTTCTTCTCTTCATCATCCTCCTCCTTCTCTTCCTCCTCTTCCTCCTTTTCTTCCTCCTCCTTCTCCCTTCTCCTCCTCCTCCTCTTCCTCATGTTCCTCCTGTTCCTCCTCCTCCGGTTCCTCCTCTTCCTCCTCCTCTTCCTCCTCCTCTTCCTCCTCCCCCCCTCCTCCTCCTCCTCCTCTTCCTCCTCCTCCTCCTCCTCCTCCTGTTCTACAGACGAAGGACACTCTGACAGGGAGTGCGACAGCCAAGGCACAGGCCTCGTCGAGGGGCTTGAAACCGTAAGAACCTCTTTGCGCCGAATCTAGACACCACTATTATCCGAGATTCAAACAGACTCTTTTCAGCCTACCAGAAAACCATTATGTAGCATAACTAAAAGTCACACGGATGTCCAACTTCGCCAAGTTTGAGTCACTTTGAAGTCTTATAATTATACACATCGTAGGTCTGTTGTCGTCCATTTGCTTTTTTGTCTGTTGGTTTGTTTGCTTGTTGACGTCATTTTCATTTGTTTGTTTTGTTGGCAGAGAGAAGAAACCTTGGCAGAAGGCCGTCCTGCCCCCACGCCGACAGCCCTCCTTGCGGATCCGACGCATCGATCCAGAGGGGGTGGCCCTGCCAGATCTACCCCCTGCGCTCGTGCCAGAGCCTTCTCATGTACATGTAGGTGACAAGAAGGCAGGGGCTGTTCAATCTTCCGCTGCACCGCCCTCTGTTCTAACTTTTAGAGCCAGCACCACATTGGAAAAGTGCAAATCTCCATCCAAACTTTTGAAATTTGAGACCAGACAGTAACCTTTTTTTTTGTCGTGAGTGATGCTAATGCCTCTGACTGGCGCCCCCACCATGGCAAAGTCTAGTTGGCTATTATTTTGGGGATAGTTCAGATGGAAGAGCACTAGTACGTTTATCCAGAGGTCTCGGGTTCGAGTCTCGGTCCAGTCAAAATTTTCTTTGCCATGTTATACAATGGAACATCACTTAAAATTTAAATGTATGCCGATATACCGAACATTCGGCTTTAACAAAGTTACCCTTTGGCTCCTGAATTTTGTGTACACACTGAAATGAACGATTGATATACCAAACTATTTTCATGGATCCCAGGATGTTTGTTGTAGCGACGTTTCCACTGTAGTTAATTTCCCTTCATGATTCTGTCACTGACAATCAAGGATTCCCACGATTAATTTTCAATTAGTTTTTAATTAAAGTGATATACAAAAATGTTGCAAACTGCTTACCGACTGAGATTACCAAAATGCAAATCTCAAAATTTAGTTGGCCTGACGTTTCGATCCTAGCCGGACCTTTCTCAAAGGCTGCTCAAAGGCTGCCTTTGAGAAAGGTCCGGCTAGGATCAAAACGTCAGGCCAACTAAATTTTGAGTTTGTAATAAATATGAATACGAATTAATACAAAATGATTATTTTCCAGGTTCGGAAGCCGGCCGGTCCCATGAATATGAAACCGACCAATGTCAGCGGCAACAGTGAGGAGATTTTACCTGGGAGCCTGTGCCGGCGCATCAAGCACCCTGCAAGTTCTCCCAACCGGGCCGGCGCCGGAAAGGGCCCCCCCCGGCAGGCGCAGGGCCTGGCCGCCTTCGCCGAGACGGCGCTGGAGATGACCCTGGCGCCTGAGCGCGTCGCCAAGGTGACCAAGGAGCGGATCTTCTCCGTGGCCGTTCACCCGACGACGGAGAAGATCGTCGCCTGCGCCGGGGACAAATGGGGTGGCGTAGGCGTGTGGGACGTGGTACGTCAAACTTGACTTCATTCTTCCTTCATTTTTTTTCTTTTTTTTCCTCGTTGTGGAAAGTTCACTTGAAGTGATATGCACAAATTTTACGAACTGCTTACTGACTACAGGCATGCAACTTTTCCGCAGATCCGCGGATTTCCACTTTTTTTTTAATTCGGCCGTAAAAAAAATATCCGAAAAAAAAAAAAAAAGGATGTTTCTTCTCCCCTAACTATCATTTAAAACACATGCTGAAATCAGGTTAAACACTCTGATGTTTACTTTTCATTTTGTATAAACAAAAATTCAATTTTCTGGGTGTATGCCTTGAAAAAGGTTAACATCTGTCACTCAGCGTAAAGTCATAAGTGGTCAAAAACTGCTCAGAATGCACCACAGAGCAATCTAGAATCCAACATTTTCAGGGGCCCTTAAGCAGGTCCCAAACTCCACGCTGTAAGGGCTTCGTGCTTCGCGATCGCAGTTTCATTCGGACATTTTCCTCTTTTTTTTTTACAATTCAACACTTGCATGCCTGTGACAAAGATTACCAAAATGCAATTCTCAAAAATTAGTGGGCCTGACTCGAAGTTCACTTGGATAAGATTTGAACAAATTTAAATATTGGTAAAGAAAACTTTGACTGGACCTGGGTCTTGAACCTGAGACCTCTGGATTAACGTACCAGCGCTCTTACCATCTGAGCTATCCAGCCCTTAGATGGTGGCCTTCCCTAATAGTCAACTAGTCTTTGGCACACCAGTGCTCTTACCATCTGAGCTATCCAGCCCTTAGATGGTGGCCTTCCCTAATATTCAACTAGTCTTTGGCACACCAGTGCTCTTACCATCTGAGCTATCCAGCCCTTAGATGGTGGCCTTCCCTAATAGTCAACTAGTCTTTGGCACACCAGCGCTCTTACCATCTGAGCTATCCAGCCCTTAGATGGTGGCCTTCCCTAATAGTCAACTAGTCTTTGGCACACCAGTGCTCTTACCATCTGAGCTATCCAGCCCATAGATGGTGGCCTTCCCTAATAGTCAACTAGTCTTTGGCACACCAGCGCTCTTACCATCTGAGCTATCCAGCCCTTAGATGGTGGCCTTCCCTAATAGTCAACTAGTCTTTGGCACACCAGTGCTCTTACCATCTGAGCTATCCAGCCCTTAGATGGTAGCCTTCCCTAATAGTCAACTAGTCTTTGGCACACCAGTGCTCTTACCATCTGAGCTATCCAGCCCTTAGATGGTGGCCTTCCCTAATAGTCAACTAGTCTTTGGCACACCACTGCTCTTACCATCTGAGCTATCCAGCCCTTAGATGGTGGCCTTCCCTAATAGTCAACTAGTCTTTGGCACACCAGTGCTCTTACCATCTGAGCTATCCAGCCCTTAGATGGTGGCCTTCCCTAATAGTCAACTAGTCTTTGACGGGGTGGGGCGCCAGTCAGAAGCAATTCAACCATAAACTGCCGTATATCTCAAGGGATCACAGCCCCTGAGCTATCCAGCCCTTAGATGGTGGCCTTCCCTAAATAGTCAACTAGTCTTTACCGGGGTGGGGGTTCAAGTCCCTGTCCAGTCAAAGTTTTCGTTGCCAATCTTTCAACTTCCCTTCTTTGGTTCTTTCCCTGGCTATCAAGGATTCCCAGGAGGGTGACGACGGCGTCTACTTCTTCCAGCCCCACTCCCGGCCCGTCAGCTGTCTGCAGTTCGCACCGGCCAACCCGGCCAAGCTGGTCTCCTGCAGCTACGACGGCACCGGCCGCTGCGGGGACTTTGAGAGGGGCGTCTTCGATGAGGTGAGCGGAAGTGACCAGTCTACCCCTCCCCTCTCTCTCTCTGTCTCTGTCTCTCTCTCCCAATCTCTCTCTTTCTCTCTCCCCTTCTCTGTCTCTATCTCTCTCCCCTCTCTCTCTCTATCTCTCTCTCTTGATCTCTTTCTTGATTTATCTCCCTCTCTCTCTATCTCTCTCCCCCTCTCTCCTATCTTTCCCCTTTCTCTTTTGATCTCTCTCTCCTCACGTCTTTCTCTCCCTGTCTCTCATTCTCTCAATCTCTATCAATGTCTACCTCAAACTCTCAATCTCTCCTAACCCCCAATCTCTCTCTCTCTCTGTCAATCTCTCTCTCTCTCTGTCTCTCTCCCGTTTCTCTTTTGATCTCTCTCTCCTCACGCTGTTATCTCACTGTCTCTCAATCTCTCTCAATCTCTCAATCTCTCTCAATCTCTCTCAATCTCTCTCAATCTCTCCCTCAATCTCTCTCTCAATCTCTCTCAATCTCTCTCAATCTCTCTCAATCTCTCCCTCAATTTCTCTCTCAATCTCTCTCTCAATTTCTCTCTCAATCTCTCTCTCAATCTCCCTCTCAATCTCCCTCAATCTCTCCCTCAATCTCTCCCTCAATCTCTCCCTCAATCTCACTCTCAATGTCTCCCTCAATCACTCTCTCAATCCCTCTCAATCCCTCTCAATCCCTCTCAATCCCTCTCAATCCCTCTCAATCTCTCTCAATCTCTCCCAATCTCTCCCGCAATCTCCCTCTCAATCCCTCTCAATCCCTCTCAATCCCTCTCAATCCCTCTCAATCTCTCTCAATCTCTCAATCTCTCCTAATCTCTCTACATCTCTCTCTCAATCTCTCGCTCAATTTCTCTCAGTCTCTCCCCCTCTCTCTCCCTCTCAAAATGGCCATTCAATAAAGCCCACATTTTAATTTGATTTCTGCCACAGATTTACACCACACTGGAGGAAGACGACGTTCACTGCAGTTATTTTGACTTTCTGTCGCCGGACGGTGTCTCGTTGCTAATGGGGCAAAACCAGCAGCATGGCTATGTGAAGGTTGTGGACACCAGACTTAGGAGGTAGGCTAAGGTTAGGGCAAGGTTTGCCGGTGCGGAGAGTAGCAGATTTTGTTCTAAACTGATGGAAGGTCAATTGAATGGGGGCTTTTCTTGTTTTTTTTTTCTATTTCTAAAATCTGGTTTAGGCGTAAAGGTTGCCCAATCTTTTTTCATCAGTTTCCATTGAATCCATCCCATCTGATCCCATCCTATCCTATTCTTTTGAATCCTATCCCATCCCATACAATCCCATCCCATCCCAACCCATCTCATCCCATCCCATGCCATGCCATCCCATCCCATCCCATCCCATTTCACCCCATTCCATCCCATCCCAACCCATCTCATCCCATCCCATCCCATCCCATCCCATCTCACCCCATTCCATCCCATCCCAACCCATCTCATCCCATCCCATTCCATTCCATCCCATTCCATCCCATCCCATCTCATCCCATCTCACCCAATCCCATCCCATCACATCCCATCCCACCCCATCCCACCCCATCCCATCCCATCCCCCATTCCATTCTATTCCCATCCCTACATAAGCTGCCAACCAACTTTAAAATTCAAATCAAAGTTGTTTTTAAGTTGCTTTATTTATTTATTTATTATTTAATTTTTTTAAGTTACTTTTTTTTTTAGAAACTCAATTTTTGCATTTTCTATCTTTTTGTAACAGCTCTGGTCTTGGGTACTGGGTCCACGACCGGTTCCTGAAGACAGTCCACATCCATCCCGCCATGCCAACGTCATTTGTCACCTGTTGCAACGACGGGTGAGTCATCTGGATTAACCAAAAAAAACGGCTTGACTGAGATGTTGAACTCTGGCTACGACAGCTCAGGGATCGCACAAAGTGATTTTGTTTTTCGTTTATTTGACTTGAATTGAAAAAGCTGCATCTACTTTGTGTGATCCCCAAGCTGCCGTAGCCAGGTTGACAACAATTGGTTGTTTGCATCTGAATGAAAGCAGGGGTGTGATCCCTGAAAGAGACCTTTATACAAAGATGTGATGATCCCTGGAGATGTACGTCAGTTAATGGTGGAATTGCTTCTGACTGGCGCCCCTACCCCGACAAAGATTAGTGGACTATTTAGGGAAGGCCACCATCTAAGGGCTGGATACCTTAGGGGCTGTGATCCCTGGAGATATATGGCAGTTAATGGTTGAATTGCTTCTGACTGGCGCCCCCACCCCGGCAAAGACTAGTCGACTATTTTGGGAAGGCCATCATCTAAGGGCTGGATAGCTCAGGGGCTGTGGTCCCTGGAGATATACGACAGTTAATGGTTGAATTGCTTCTGACTGGCACCCCCACCCCGACAAAGACTAGTTGACTATTTTGGGAAGGCCATCATCTAAGGGCTGGATAGCTCAGGGGCTGTGATCCCTTGAGATATACGACAGTTTATGGTTGAATTGCTTCTGTGACTGGCGCCCCCACCCCGGCAAAGACTAGTTGACTATTTTGGGAAGGCCATCATCTAAGGGCTGGATAGCACAGGGGCTGTGATCCCTGGAGATATACGGCAGTTAATGGTTGAATTTCTTCTGACTGGCGCCCCCACCCCGGCAAAGACTAGTTGACTATTAGGGAAGGCCACAATCTAAGGGCTGGATAGCTCAGATGGAAGAGCACTGTAACATGAATCCAGAGGTCTTAGGTTCAAGTCCCGGTCCAGTCAAAGTTTTCTTTTCCAATTTTACATTTTAACAAGACTTCTCCGATTTTCTGCCCTGTCTTAAAAAAAAAAATTGGCAACAATGAGAAACCGTGCCCTCGATAACCTCAATTTTTTATTGATTTTTTATTTTATTTTTTTGCATCGGCTCCAAAGCACCGTTGCATTGTGGGACCTGCGAAACATGAAGGAGCGAGGGCGCTGTGAGAGCGTGTCGGAAGTGACGCACGGACGCTCCGTGTCCTCCGCCTTCTTCTCGCCGATCACCGGAAGCAGGATCCTGACCACGTCTTACGACGACAGAATCAGGTGGGCCTCCGTGTCCGTGTTGTTATCTTTTTTTTTCGGTGTAATCAAGACTGGATTCGAACCCGGTGTAACGGTCTGATCCGGGTCACATGCTCAGATGAGGCCGTTTCCATATGTGACCCGGCACAGCATAATGAGGAATAACCCCCACTTTTGAGATTTTTTGAGATTTTCTAATGAGCCACCAGCAACGACACATCGCGTGACTTTGATCACCCTTTCCACTTATCTGCACCACCGCGATGAACAACCCCTTCATTTCGATGTGAAAGAGTATACCGTTAGCTTTTAAATTATATCAAAATTATTTCCGTGTGAACTTTGATGTAAATAGTACAAGGGGACTTCGCTCGTTCATTTGGCACCAGACACAATATAGCAGCACCAGTCTAACTCCTCGAAAGCGGCCATTCAAAAAGGCACAAACTTTATATTTTCATGAAAACAGTACACAAACACTCCCCCGAAATCCTCATTTTTTTCAACATTTAAAGACGGATTCTGGAAAAATCATAGACCGATTGCGCGACCACTGTTTACATGCCGTCACGTTACTTATAGTGAGGTATTTTTTTTCATCTCATTTGGCACAGAGCAGTAATGGAAACATACAGAGAAGAATGTGGACAATACGATCGTTTCCACTCCTGTTCTTCACCAAATGAGATGCAAAGCTACCCACTATAAGTCACGTGATGGCATGCTAACAGTGGTCGTCCAATTGTTCTATTCGACCGGATAGTTGACTGAACTTTATCTCAGGAACAACGGTAAGAATTTACCACCATCTTGGAAATCTACGGCCAATAGCCTCGTTTTGGGCTCAGTGCATAAAGTTTGAGTAAATATTAAGTTAGGCCTTTGACCTAGCAAGGTAAATTTCTCCGAGAGCTTTCTTTTCCAAGGTTTATTTATTTTTCATATTTTTCTTCCCCCCAGGATTCTGAAGGTAGATGAGCAGGGAAAGCTGGAAGTAGATCGCTCCATCAGGTAAGGAAAGAAAACTCATCATATATGACCTAACATTACATAAGACTTGAAGGTTTGCATGGTGGAAGTACTAAGTGGAAGGTTTGCGGTGAGGCTCTGAGAAGAGCCGGTAACTCAACGTTTCGGGTGGTGTGTTCTCTGCCTGTCGTCAATTATATTTAATTTTACATCAATTTTATATTTAATTTTTTTAATTTCAATACATTATTTCACTTTTTATTTGATCTTATTTCCCTTTAGTTAAATTTTTTGTTCGTGATTTAATTTGATTTAATTTTTAATTTATTGTTTATTTTGGGTGATTTTTTTCCCCTTTTGCTCTCTCTACAGGCACAACAATCACACCGGCCGTTGGCTGTCTACATTCAAGGCAGCCTGGCACCCCCAGAGGGAAGATGTGTTCGCCGTCGGCAGTATGGACAGACCCAGACAGGTGAGGACAGAACAGGGCCCCCGCGTCTCACAGCAGAAGCTAATATTGTGTTGTGGGATCGAGGCTGTCGTGAGTCATGGATCAGAATCACAAGAGTCTGAGTCTTAGGAGTGAGTAACGAGTCACAAGAGTCTGAATAACAAGACATGAGTCCGAGTAACAAGTTGTGAGTCTGAGTCACAAGAGTGAGTAACGAGTCACTAGAGTCTGAATGACAAGACATGAGTCTGAGTAACAAGTTGTGAGTCTGAGTCACAAGAGTGAGTAACGAGTCACAAGAGTGAGTAACAAGTCACAAGAATGAGGAACAAAATGTGAGTCTTAGTAATAAGTCCCGGGTCTGTGAGTCCGAGTTACAAGAGTGAGTAATGAGTCACAAGAGTCTGAGTAATGAGACATGAGTTTGAGTCTGAGTAATGAGTCATGATCACTGAGTGAAAAGAGTGAGTAACGAGTCACAATGGTCCGAGTAATGGGTCACAACAGTCTGAGTAATGAGTTTGAGTCTGAGTAATGAGTCATGAGTTTGAGTGAAAAGAGTGAGTAACGAGTCACAAGGGTCTGAATACTGGATCACAACAGTCTGAGTAACGAGACACGAGTCACAAGTCCACGTCACGAGACTGGGTCACGAGTCTTGATAACGAGTGAAGAGTCTGAGTCGCAAGTCTTGTCACGAGTCTACAGGAGTCCGAGTAACAAGTCAAGAATTTGAGTAATGAGTCTCCGTCACAAGTTTGGGTCACGAGTCCGAGTCAGGAGATCCAAGTAAACAGGCCCAAAGTTTGAGTAGCATGTCATGAGTCTGAATCACAAGTCTAGGTCAGGAGCCCGAGTTTCAAGTCAAAGAGTCGAGTAACATGTGAGTCTTGAGTCCAAGTCACGAGTCATACAGTTCTGGAAAAATTTAGCTCCTTGGGGCGTCTGGCGTTCCTCATCTCTGACCCCCCTCCACCTGTTCCCCCTGTCTCCGATAGGTCCACCTGTTTGACGTCAGCGGTCGTCTCCTGCACCGACTGATGGACGAGGACTGCCTAAGCTCCGTCTGCTCCATCACCGCCTGGCACCCGACCCGAGACATCGTCGTCGGGGGCAACTCCAGCGGGAGACTGCATGTCTTCATGTAGAGCACAGACGCTTCTTTTGGGGACGGCGTGTTCGGCCGGGGATTTAAAACCACTTCGCGCCGGGTGGTTTTTCAGCGCCGATGACCGCCATACGGGGTTTTTGAACAATGGATCATTTTCAAATCTCGTTAAAACAATCAGAACATTATTATTTCTGTGAAATAAATTAATAAGGGTATACCATGGGTACTAGAGAGTAAAACCCCGACACAATTCGGATGTCGTTGTGGCTTTTGTCAAGAGATAACGGACTTGTGTGTGTGTTCGTGTACGCTGCTGACAATCCCTGACCGCAGACTCCAGCCTCCACTCCAGGCAGTCAAATCTTCGAGTTGGTCGGCCACAACCGAGCGTACAGATTGCGGTAAAGACAATGTCCCCTGTGTGCTTTCAGCGGCAGCGCGGTATCCCTCGATCCTCCACAGTAAACGTCCCACAATTCTTGCAATTCATTTGGCAACTTGCGTCAAAAAAGGGTCTTTGTACTGATTCGTATTGCTTTGTTCTAAGCTGAAAAGAGTCTTTGTTTAGAATGTGGACAATAGTGGTGCCCGGATTCGGAGGGCCCCGTCGCATAGTCAAGCCAACGGAGCTCCGGATTCGGAGGTCCCGGCGCGAAGTGGTTAAGAATCAGATATTTTTCTCTTGTAAACTAATTTTATATCCTATTCTTTTGATATTTTCGATTTTTTTTTCATTTTCTTTTCTTCTTTCTTGTACGTTAACCAAAGATTTGAAAGTTTATGATACAGTTAATAGCCTGTAGTTTAACGTTGTCTTCACTTATTTCTTAAAGTGATTAACATGGTCTTTAAATTAAAAAAAATCTATTTTTGTGACATGATTTTTTCTCATTCTTTGTGAAGTTTGTTTGCGTTTGGTGTGCATGGGTATTATCCTGATAATTGTACAAGGACTTAATTCTTTTGACTATAACAGGACCTTTCTCAAAGGCAGAGTGATCGAAGAATTTTCTTAACTTAAAGCCCCTACGCAACATTGGTCGAGGTCAAAGAATAGCATCCATACGTTGTCTGATCCAACATATGCATGCAATAGCACAACTGTGAACATTTCAGCTCAATCCGCCAACCGAGTCTCGAGAAAATCGTGAAAACCGCTTCATTTGTTCCGCTAAAATGCAGCATTCAACGCCGTACTGTTCCGAAAAATAGTTTAGATCTCGGTGAGACGTAAACTATTTCTTTTACTTGTTTCTCCCAAAATACAACATTTTAATCAGAAATATTTCAGTGAGAGGTTTCTACCATGACCATCTTAAAACTGTATTTAGTTTCATGTAAATCTGTGAACATTTCTGTTTTTCGATCTTACCAATGTTGTGTAGTGGCTTTAACTTTAAGTCACCTTACTATTCTATGACATTTATCGTTGCCCCAAACGTACCTGGAAAAACAACAACTCCGAGGCCTTCAAAAGCGGCCAGGGCGCATGCGCTATTTGTGGAAGAAAACAAAAAGCAGAGTTACCGATGAATATTCTTAACTTAAGTCATCCATACTGTTCTATGACTTTTATCATTGCCCCAAACGTACCTGGGGAAAAAACCCTCCGACGCGAATCCTTCAAAAGCGGCCAAGGCGCATGCGCCAGATGCGGATCGATAGTCGGGCAGTCTTTCACTAACAAGACGTAAACACTGAATTATTGATCGCCGAATGTGGGGTAGCGATATTGACTTACAACCGCGGTGTCCATTCTCTGTAGTTCTGTGTAGGAAACTCTCCTATCCTATTGCGAGAGGGGTTTCATGACCAGTAATATACTGAAGATTGACAGGAAGTGCTCAATTTCTGAGAGACGGAGGTTCTGGTCCAGGATCGAAACATCAGTCTCTCGGTCTAAATATATCTGTAAAAAATGTTTCTCTTGTTCTTTGTCTCATATCTTTAAGTCAAAGATGGTGGTTGGTTTCTCAAAAAAGGGAGAGACACCAACTTCCTGCGTCTGTCTCGATCTCTGCCTCTTTGTTTGTCTGTCTGTTTGTATGTCTCTTGTTCTCTCTCTGCCTCTGCCTGTCTGTCTGTCTTTTTTTTTCTCTCTCTCTGTGCCTCTGTCTGTCTGTCTCTTTCTGTGCCTCCTTCTCTCCCTCTCTCTCTGTCTGTCTCTCTCTCCCAACCCCACAACACCACCCTCCTCTCTCTCTCCGTTTCTCTTTTTCTTTCAATTTCATTTTCGCTTTTTTTTGTAAATCCACCTTCTTTGTTAAAGAGTATTAATTTTATTCGTAGCAGCCTATGGAAGCTCAAATACCCCTCAGGAACGTCCACACAAAAAATATAGTTTTGCTGGTACCCGGAACATAAAAAAGGGACAAATTTAGTCCTAAACAAGCAGAAAAAAATGACTTCTATTCGACACTATGCCTCAAGCGCTTCTCGTAAACTAATTGTTTCGAAAGCATCTCTTGTAATTGCAACAAATATGAAAGAGAAGAAAAATAATGTTTTTCCTTTTTTTCAACTGAAACTTTAAGCTGCTATTGATGGAAGAGTCGTAAATGTTTATACGTTTTGAAAAAAAAGAAAAAGCAATGAGCCCCGATACTCTTGTTAGGCATAAAATACACCTATGATAGTTGGAATCCAGCAGTCTCCTGACGACGGGCAGAGTACACACTACCCGAAACGTTGAGTTACCGCGTCTTTTCAGAGCCACACTCTTTCTCGAAAGAGAAGTGGTACACGGTGTCACCGCAAACCTTCCACTTAGTACGTCCACCACGCAAACCTTCAAGTACTAGTTACCGACTCTTTTCAGAGCCACACTCCTTCTCGAAAGAGAATTGCCACATGGTGTCACTGCAAACCTTCCACGGAGTTTGTATTTAAACAATCGAGGAGTTTCGAGTTTGGATTGAATTATATAGGACTACAAGGTAGTGTAAGTCAGACAAGCCGAAGGCTCGAAGCAGACGGTCAACACGAACTGCTTGTGAATTTTTTATAACCTTGATGTATTGTTGGTTGTAAGGGAAGGGCGATGAATCAGACGCGTACAATGGGACACGAAGTTTGCACAATGGATTGTGGCGCGCTTCAAAATCCCCATTACGGTCGAAGTTGTCTGACTCTTCGTGTGGCTATGGTCCAGTGAGGTAAGCTGGCTTCCGTCGTCTGGGGATTTTTAAAATTGCCAACGTCAGTCAAGGTTGTTGATGTAAGTAACCCTTCTCCTGGGTAGTGAGGGCTCCATGGTGAGGGTTGATTAACTTGGCACAGCTGCAATTACTGTGGTCTTGATCGGATTTAGCGTTGCATTTGGAGCTGCTCGATCGATCGGCGAGTGAGGAGTCCCGGGGAGAATCGCAAAGTCGGCTCCGTTGAGTGGCAGCGTGCGCTGTCTGCATTCGGCCTACCGTGCAGAGCGCCTCGGAGCCCCACGACCGGCATGGACGGCGGCCGCTCGCTCTGCCGGTGATCTCGGAGTTTCGGTGTCGGCAGAAATCGATTGACTTTCTAACAACAGTGGTCGACAAGGATCTATTCTATAAGCGACACTGGTTGACAGCTTCTCCAGCCTACTGAAGGTGAGAATTTACATCATTCCAGCCACACTTTACAAGCAACTAAATTCTGTGAAAATTGTAAGAAAATATGGGATCGCGGCCTAACTAGGCCTATAATGTTCGTATGCATGGCTTATGGGGATAGGTATGTCCATGTGGTTTAGAGCTATATCAACTTCGTGTACGTGTCTACTACTCGTTATTTAACTCTGACATTAGAACTCATAGGAAACAATTCTGGGTAGAGTACACACTGCCCGAAACGTTGGGTTACCGGCTCTTTTCAGAGCCACACTCCTTCTCAATTATGTGGTGTCACCGCAAACCTTCCACTTGGTACTCCCAGCATGTAAAACCCTCAAGCCTGATCAAACTCGTTATTACTGTATCCTACTTCCATGCAGTAACTGCATGTAAACGTTTTTGACAAATTTCTGAATTTTCTTCATACTTCTTTATTCAATCGACACATCGTGTTTATGTTTGAAATTGATTCAGAAGTTGCGGGGGAAGATATGAAGTATCGTTCGGTACATGAGACCCTAGAAGGCAGCATCTTATAAGATTGGGTTTTTTTTACCATGATATCTCACCATTAATTTTACCCCCCCCCAAAAAAAAATGCCTCCAGTATAATATCAAATTGACATACAAAATTATCATCCTTTTGGTGATAGAGCTATTGTAATGCATCGATATTATATTGGTCTAGCTGCTGTTTTGTAAAGCGCAAATCACACAGTGCTAAGTGTCATGAAGCCAGGTACCAGACTAGTATTGAACTTTAGATAGTCTAAAACAAAAATACCATGCATTTATTGACAAAGATTGCGATTTTGCCTGGTAAAAGCATGATTTTCCCTTCGCACCTGAAAAACGTATGACTTATACTTCTTGATTCGAAATGGAAATGTCATTATGAAGTTAACTACTAACGCTATAATTATGTGAATCATCAAAATACGTTACGATCCTAATCAGTTTTTAAAGCAATTGGATCTTCGGCCGACTTATTAGGCTAACGGTAACCATGAACAGCGCCCTCTATCATTATGCAGCATCTGAGTTATACTGATGAGTTCGACACTCTAGTTCATCGCGATACAAATGCATTAATTTGGTACACAAGCCTGTATGGTCAGAACGACCTCCCTGGTTTTGCATCTCAGCTTTCCCTTAGATGGTGGCCTTCCCATAAAATTATAGTCAACTAGTATTTGCCGGGGTGGGGGTGCCAGTCAGAAGCAATTCAACCATTAACTGCCGTATATCTCCAGGGATCACAGCCCCTGAGCTATCCAGGCCTTAGATGGTGGCCTTCCCTAAATAGTCAACTAGTCTTAGCCGGGGTGGGGGCGCCAGTCAGAAGCAAATCAACCATTAACTGCCGTATATCTCCAGGGATCACAGCCCCTGAGCTATATATCCAGCCCCTAGATGGTGGCCTTCCCTAAATAGTCAACTAGTCTTTGCCGGGGTGGGGGCGCCAGTCAGAAGAAATTCAACCATAAACTACCACACATATCCATGAATCACACCTAAGCTTTTGTAACTGACCGGTATTCAAAAGTGTCGCAAACGGCTTACTGCAGGGACCACACGCCACCTTTCATTTAGATGCAATCAACCAATTATTGTTGTAAACATGGCTACAGTATCTCAAGGATCACACAAAATGGATGCAGCTTTGTATTTTCCGGGTTATTTTAGTCACCATAGATAATGTTATCATGATAATATTGCGTCGAGGAGAATGTAATTCAATGAGGGTTTGCCCTTTTTTTATCAAGCATCGGGAAAAGCACTGAGCATCTGATTCGTCATTTATTTAATTTAATTATTTATTCAGTGCTTATCACGTCGAGCAGGGCAAACCCCCATTGAATCAATTTTTTAGTCAGTAAGCAGTTTGCAACATGTTTTGTTTTGTAGAATATACCTTCGCACTGCTGTGTACAATGGGAGTTACATGGGGTCAATGCTTTGCCCTTTTATGCGTCGATCGAGCGACAAGACTGAGGAATGCTTAACACAATGCGCGCTAAATCACATTCCTTCGTCCCATCCGAATTCCGATATTGATTTTACGCGCTAAGCTAAGACGAACATAATAATTACGGCTCGTTTGCACCGTGAAGCGTGGGTACGGTGGCCCAGAGCGGCCACCCATGTTTCTACTCTTAACTGCCAAAGCTCCCGCTTAAGAATAAAATCAAAACGTAATTGCAGGGTTCTCTTTCCTGGTTTCAAACCGATAACCAGATCATGTCCTGAATGTGTTGAACGCGCAGGAACGCGTGTGTCCGTTTTGCTGCGTTAAACTTTGTGTGGGTACGGAAGCCCTAAGAGACCACCCATGTTTCTGTGTCGGCCATCGACTTCAAACAAAGAAACCAAACTTATAAGATGATTATAGGCCTTAAGCTTGGTGGCCTTTGGTGGGTTTTTTTTTATTTGTGAGTGTGGCACATTTCAGTAAGTGGATACTAAATGAAAATATGCCAACCCCCAAATTCCGAAAAAGATTGTGTTCTCAATCAAAGTAACAAAAGTAACCAAATCCAAATCCAAAAATAAAAGTAATTGAAAAAAGGTGAAAAAAATATACAATTTATTAACCCTAACACTTTGCACCTCCCGCACAGGACACACACTGTATACCTGCCAAGATTGAAACGTCAGCCCCTTCTAACTTTTGAGACAAATCTTCTTAGATACCATGTCGTGTTAATACTTTTGTCCACTTTATTTTCGTGGGACTTTCGAAAAAAATGCAGGGGTCATTATGGGCTTCCGTAGCCAACGGGAGTAGCGCGCGGGCGAGCTGCCGAACAAATTAAGCGTTGCAAGGCATGCATCCTCCCTCAGGCGCTTCTCGTTCTAGAAACCAATGGACGTCTTCGATTTCTTTTCAATCCCGCGCTGCACGACCCCCAGTTTCTCTCTCATCTTAGATGCGGCGTGACCCGCTGGCCCTCACCGTGAGGCAGAGTATATAGGCCTAGCTGTCGACCGTTAGGAATTGTGGCCATTTTGTTTAATTCTTTGGTTTTTAAGACGAAACGAAAGTCGAGTCGGGTTGCACGCGAGCGAGTCTGCGTCATTTGCCTTCGTTGAAGGAAAGGTAGGGTCATTCGTCATTTTGATCTCAGAAATGCCGTGGATCTTGTCTTCGTTTAGGACAGGCTATAATAGCAGGACTTTGCTCAGAGGCAGAGGCGCTGCTAGAGGATCGAAACGTCGGGTCCCATGAAATTCTTAGACCTACGCGTTTCGGTCAATCAGGTCAGTCAACTCAGACGGAAAGAGTGCTGATACGCAAAACCAGAGGTCTCGGGTTCAAGTCCCGGTCCAGTCAATTTTTGTTTTCAATTTTTCAAAATTGGTTAAAAGGTCCTAGTCAGTTTTCCCTTAGTGTATTAATTTGCTTGACCTCGATTTAAAGGAATGTCTTTTTCGGTACTCACTAGTTCTAGATCTGGTTCTTGATTATTAGTCAGTTTTTCCTTTGTTTATTATTTTAAATTGAACTGAAAAAGCTGTATCCACTTTGTGTGATCCCCGAGCTGCCGCAGCCAGGTTTACAATAATTAGCTGTTTGCATCTGAATGAAAGCGGGGGTATGATCCCTGGAGATATATACGGAAGTTAAAGTGGTTGAATTGCTTCTGACTGGCGCCCCCACCCCGGCAAAGACTAGTTGACTATTTAGGGAAGGCCACCATCTAAGGGCTGGATAGCTCAGGGGCTGTGATCCCTGGAGATATACGTCAGTCAATGGTTGAATTGCTTCTGACTGGCACTCCCACCCCGGCAAAGACTAGTTGACTATTATTTTGGGAAGGCCGCCATCTAAGGGCTGGATAGCTCAGGGGCTGTGATCCCTGGAGATATACGGCAGTTAATGGTTAAATTGCTTCTGACTGGCGCCCCCACCCCGGCAAAGACTAGTTGACTATAAGGGAAGGCCACCATCTAAGGGCTGGATAGCTCAGATGGAAGAGCACTTGTACGTTAATCCAGAGGTCTCGGGTTCAAGTCCCGGTCCAGTGAAAGTTTTCTTTACCAGTTCTCGATCTATCTGCGTAATACATACAGTCTACATTTCCGTCGTTTATAGATGGCAACGTTTACTGCAACGGATATTAGATTTGTCGATTTGTTGATTATTTGTGTCGTAAATGTCGGACTGACGGGATGCATGGGCCCCCAACACCTCCGGACAAATATTGACCAAGGGAAATTGAAAACTTGTGAATACAGAACCGCACCGCAACTCCTCCCGTTTACTACCGTTAAAGCGGTACCCCATCCGTCGTTAAGACGCGAATAATTGTCCATACGCGACAGTGTTGGTTGTCAATGCTAGGCGGTTCTCGCCGCTGCTAAAATAATCATTAGCGGTGCTTATAAACCATTTGGGGATGGGAATCCCATACCTTAATTGAACGCCGTGACTACATTTCGTCCCAACTTGAATCCCGGCCTGCGTAATTCGTTTTTTCTTTTACACCGCAGCCATGTTTTTTTTCGCAGTGGCTGTTGTTACGGCAGTCGTCCGTGTGGTTCCCTGAATTCACAGTATTTGTCAGGATGTTTAGCTCTTGGAACCAGACTATCAGCTAATAGACTGGTTCAACCAGCCTGCACTGCTGACAAAATACAATCAAGTCAGGGAACCACACGGACGACTGCCGTAACAACATCCACTGCGTTTTCTTTTACACCGCAGCCATGTTTTTTTTCTCGCTTTGGCAGTGCACCGTCCGCGCTTGAAAAGAGACTAGCCCTACGTCACTATAGATCAGCCAGTGCAACTGGACATTATTATAATTATCACAGCAGCTAGGGATTTGCATTTAACAAGATATCTTACATGTTGTCTACAACAACAGCTAGTCACAAATCCGGTCCTCCACACGAAATCCCAACCCAATCCCAAACGGGCTGATCTCGCCACGCAGCACTACACGTGGTCTCTTTTCAAGCCCGGATTTGCACTGATATACAGCGAACAATAATACCCCATGGCTTCGGCGTACAAACAAAAAAACATACTCATCCCAGCACGTTCTCGGCAAATCATTTCCCCCGCTCTTATTTGTCGTCATTCAATTTGACACCACTTCTTGGGGCTCCAAATAGGCCTAGATATTTGCCGCGACCAAGATATTTGCATTGACGTCCACTTAATTAAGGAAACGAGCGGCAATGCGGAGCAATGATTATACCGTGTTCCGCTCCGATCGGCCCCATCGTCCCGGCCTGCAACGCAGGGGACAATGTCGGTACCGCGGTCACGCGTCGAACAACGGACTTCCTTCCCCCCATTCCACACCGCTATTCATCAGCGCTATATTAATAGAGTGCAATTAAACGGGGGGACCGTTTCATTGAATCAACACGCAATAATGAGTTTACAGGAGCCCCGTTATTGTCGACGTCATCACTTTAGGCCTAATTTCTTCCACCGCGTACACAGATCGCGTACAACGACCCCCATATATAGCCTCGTTTGTTTCATTCGACTAAAATCAGGCTAATTATAGACCGCGTTATGACGTTCGTCGTTCAGACCCTAAAACAGAAACTAATTATCAAACCATGTCAAAATAATGAGTTTTTTTTCTGGAGAATCGCCAACCTCAACGGCCAAAAGGCCACTCAAGATGATTGGCAAAAGTACTTTCAACATCGGACCGTTTTTGTTTTTGAGAGGTGGGGGGGGGGAGAAATAACCGAGCAAATGGGTAACTTGACCATTTTTAGTCCAGTGCGGACAGCCCAGGAAGTTTTCCTCCCAAGTAACTTACCGGCTCGAATGGGTTATTTAAACTACTGACTTACTGCCCGGTAAAATTAGCCAGTCGTCGATTTAACGAAACCCATCGTCACTTACAAGTCGATGAGCGATGCACAGAAACCATACGGCCTTTCACAACTTATGATGGGAGGTGGAGGAGGAAGAGGATGGGAAGGTGGAGGAGGAAGATGGGGAGGATGGGAAGAGGAGGAGGAGGAGGAGGAGGAGGATGATCGCTGATTGGTTAGCGTTAGGACTAGGATTAGGGTCGTTAGGGTTAGGGTTTGGATAAGAATTAGGATTGGGATTAGGATTAGGGTTTGGCTTAGGGTTAGCGTTACGGTTACAGTTAGGGTCCAACGGTACCAAAGTGCCCAACGTTGCGTGTGTTAGGCCAGCAACCATACACAATGCGTGTGTAGTGCGCAACCATACCCCAACCACGGTGGTTGAATGTCATACGTATTGGACCAATCAGCGATCAGTATGCTAATGAGTGGACACTATTTGGCAGGGGACACTATTTAGCATGACACCGGGGTGGATTTCACAGAGTCTTACGATGCATCGTAACTCAACTTACGATGGATAACCCATCGTAAGTTGCCATAGGCCGTATGTTTTTGTGCAGTGCTCATCAACTTGCGATTGATCGTTATTGAAGTTACGACGAGTTTGGTGAAATCCATCCCTGTATGAGGTCAGTTACAAACAATAGGTATGATCCTAAGATGAGATATACGGCAGTTAATGGTTGAATTGCTTCTGACTGTCGCCCCTACCCTGGCAAAAACTAGTCGACTAATTTGGAAAGGCCATCTAAGGGCTGGATAGCTCAGGGGCTATGATCCCTGGAGATATACGACAGTTAATGGTTGAATTGCTTCTGACTGGCGCCCCTACCATGGCAAAGACTAGTCGACTAATTTGGAAAGGCCACCATCTAAGGGCTGGATAGCTCAGGGGCTGTGATCCCTGGAGATATACGGCAGTTAATGGTTGAATTGCTTCTGACTGGCACCCACCCCGGAAACTAGTTGACTATTTTAGGGAAGGCCACCATCTAAGGCCTGGATAGCTCAGGGGCTGTGATCCCTGGAGATATGCGGTAGTTAATGGTTGAATTGCTTCTGACTGGCGCCCCCACCGCTGCAAAGACTAGTTGACTATTAGGGAAGGCCACCATCTACTAAGGGCTGGATAGCTCAGGGGCTGTGATCCCTGGAGATATGCGGTAGTTAATGGTTGAATTGCTTCTGACTGGCGCCCCACCCCGGCAAAGACTAGTTGACTATTTAGGGAAGGCCACCATCTAAGGGCTGGATCGCTCAGGGGCTGTGATCCCTGGAGATATACGGTAGGTAATGGTTGAATTGCTTCTGACTGGCGCCCCCACCCCGGCGAAGACTAGTTGACTATTTTAGGGAAGGCTACCATCTAAGGGCTGGATAGCTCAAGGGCTGTGATCCCTGAATTGTTTCTGACTGGCGACCCTACCCCAGCAAAGACTAGTTGACTATTTCAGAAGACCGCTATCTAGGGGTAGATAGCATTAAACTACCATTTTTATCGAGAATGGTCCAATTTAAGAAACACACAATAGATACTGAGACAGTCCATTCCACTTTGTAGAGATCCACGATGTCATCTCGTTTTAGGGAACCAAAACACTTTCATGAAACAGCAGTCGACTGACCCTAATCTCACTGCCTCTTTGTTTTCCTTCGTGCTGAATAGGGCGGTGATGGCGCACGACACGGGACTGAGCCCGGACTCCATCCGACAACTGTTTGGTGTCTGCGATCTCAACGGCAACGGTTACATCGAGCGGAGCGAGCTGGCCACGGTCTGCAACGACCTGGAACCCGATGAGCTGAACAGGGTATTCAAGGTGACGACAAAGGCGGAGATTGACTTGGTTATTCACCGATAATAGCATCATTTTATCCCTCTCTTTTTTTATTCAACACGATACGACCCTAACTGCCGATGTGGACAATCGAACATTTTCTTTTGGTTTGCAACCAAACTTGAGGATACATTGTATACTTGGTCAGTGGCAGGATTTGGAGGATGGGGAGGATGAGGAGAAGACGGAAGAGGAGGATGAGGATGAGGATGGGAAGGGGAGGCGGAGGAGGAAGAGGGTGGGAAGGTGGAGGAGGAAGATGGGGAGGATGGGAATAGGAGGAGGAGGAGGAGGAGGATCGGAAGGGGAGGAGGGGGAGGAGGAGGAGGAGAAGGATGGGAAGGTGGAGGAGGAAGATGGGGGAGGATGGGAAGAGGAGGAGGAGGAGGAGGATGGGAAGGAAAGGAGGAGGAGGAGGATGAGAAGGTGGAGGAGGAAGAAGGGGAGGATGGGAAGAGGAGGATGGGAAGGGGAGGAGGAGGAGGATGGGAAGGAGGAGGAAGATGGAGAGGATGGGAAGGTGGAGGAAGATGGAGAGGAGGGGAAGAGGAGGAGGAGGATGGGGAGGAGACGGAGGAGGAGAAGGAAGATGAGGAAGATGAGGAAGATGAGGGGGAGAATATGGATTAAGGATGAGGAGGGTGGGGAGGATGAGGATGAATAAGGTTGAGGGGGGTGGGGGGATAGTAGCATGAGGAGGAGTGGATGGTGAGGAGGATGAGGTGGATGCGGAGGATGAGGAGGGTCAGGAGAAGAAAGGGTATTATACAAGAATGGCGATGAGGAGTATTCAGAGGGAAGGAGTATGCGCGAGGTGTATGAGGAGACGTGGAGTATGAGAAAGATAAAGAGAATGGGGATCAGTGGAGGAATGGAGATACTTGGGAGAATAAAGGGGATGGAGAGATGGAGGACGAGTAGAATATCAGACCACCTTCTTGAAATGTCCCCTCCTCCTCTAGGCTCTGGATCAGGATGGAGACGGTCGCATCAGTCTCGTCGACTTCTCGGCCGGCTTCCACAGCGTTGGCAGTACCCTCCTGGCCCTCAGCCGACGCAGGCGGCGCCATCAGCTGGCGAAGAGCGCCCCCACCGACAGGCTGGAGGAGTTCCTCGAGGAGATGGGCGCCGACTTCGACCTGCTGTCTTGGTAAGTTAATTGAAAGAAACAAAAGTGCCGCACGTTTCTGAATAAATACGAAACCAAACGCAATCTGTCTTTTCGTATATTTTAGTTTTCCGTGTTCTCGCTCTATGGTTTAGCCATGGTTAATTAATGGTTGAATTGCTTCTGACTGGCGCCCCCACCCCGGCAAAGACTAGTTGACTATTAGGGAAGGCCACCATCTAAGGGCTGGATAGCTCAGGGGCTGTGATCCTTGGAGATATACGGCAGTTAATGGTTGAATTGCTTCTGACTGGCGCCCCCACCCCGGCAAAGACTAGTTGACTATTAGGGAAGGCCACCATCTAAGGGCTGGATAGATCAGATGGGAAAAGTACTTGAGCCAGAGGTCTCAGGTTCAAGTCCCGGTCCAGTCAAAGTTTCCTTTGCCCATTTATCAATTTGACATTTTGACAAGACTTCTCCAATTTCCAGCCCCGTCTGAAACAAGGTTTTGCAACAGCGAGAAAAATGCTGGATAGCTCAGATGCTGGGAAGAGCGCTGGTACGCCAAACCAGAGGTCTCGGGTTCAAATCCTGGTCCGGCGTTTTCTCCACCATGTTTTGTTTCGATTTGTTCATTCAGTCATTAATTTTTGTTTGAATCGTTAAAAAAAAAGAGAACCAACTTAAATTGCCTCTACTGTACGATGCATGGATTGCATGGATTGCATGGATGCATTATTATTGGACGTGGTTTACCCTTTGATGGTTCTAGATTTCTCCCTGTCGTCTGGTTTCATCGGCGACCTTGTAAAATTGCTGGTCGTGAATTTTGTTTTCCATGTCAACGTCGTATAATTATGCGTACGCATAATATTTCAAGGCTATTGCTCGCTTATCGATTCCAACAGACGAAATTTAATTGGTTTTTGAGTCAGTTTTATTTTTCGGGGGAGGGATTTGTGTGTGCGGAAACATTTTGACGTCAAAACGTTAATATAAATCTGTATCTTAATACAGAGATACTGTATTCCAAACTGCTAACCTATTAAAATGACAAAAAACTGTCAAGAAAATATCAAACATTAGGGGGGCTAACTTTTTCGATCAAAGCAGAACCTTAAGAGCTTAAGAGAAAGGTCCTGCTAGGATCAGTGTTTTTTCTGTGGTTTTTTTATGAAGAAATTTGCAAAAATTGTAGCTAGTAGCCTAACGTTTCGATCCTAGCAGGACCTTCATCAGAAGCTTTTTACCCTCTAGTGAACATATTTAGCCTCTGACCTGATAAAAGTCCTGCTAGGATAATAATAAATAATAATAAATTAACATTTCATATTGCGCGGTCTTCGTGGGAAATGATCATTGTACGCGCATTACATAAAAACAATCAAAATTCATTTAAAAATAGACGTAAACCTATAAAAACCTTTATAAACCTATTAAAAACCTCCCAACAAATGAAGGATCGAAACGTTAGGCCACTAACTACAATTTTGCATTTCACCACAGGACCAACGGGTTGGTAAGCAGTTAGCAACAGATTTACATTTGTTTTGTTCTTGTAAATTATGATGATTGCCCTCTAAATTTGGGCCGTTTAGTCAGTAATCAGTGTGGAACTTTATCACTCTGAAAATGAAGTTTGCCGGTCGGACTGGGAGCGAGTCTAGTGAGGGTAGGCAAGCGGAACATGGTGGATGGCAGCGAGTGTAGCAGCGCGTGACATGATGGACGCCGCCTTATCTCGACGCAACTGTAGCTCCCTCTTTTTCTCCCCACCACAAAATTGCCACTTAACTCCCCTTTCCTTGTAAGAATCATTGCACGGTATCAACCACTATACGTCCCACGCAAACACGTGGAGTGTATAATCAGCTTAACAGTGCAGATTTCGGTATAGGGTTCAAGCCTATGTTCAAACAGAAAAACGTTCAAACGACCACTTTGTTCTTGTACCACCACTAGGCCAGCGTTAATAAGTTAGCCATTCGGTCAATATTGACTTTTTTCCCCCCACGACACACCGCTTGTGAGCTTCTTGTAAAATCCCCGATAGCAAACGCGCTGTGTGTCACGTCGCTGGTACCCGGCGCGAGTGCGTGCACGCACGTGCGCGCGCGCGTGCGTGTGTGACTACGGGTTTCACGTCAAAACAGCGGCGCCCGGTTACCGGCGATCGCTGTGGCATTACATGCGTATCCGTGGATAGCTGTACTCGGCGTGTAGCGATGAATGTTGTTTTGACCAAAAAAAACACGAGAATTCTGAGGTGTACCCTCATACTTCGCCGGCCCACGATAGAACTGTATTAGAGTGAGACAGCGATATCGCGAGATAGGACCACTTCTCTTCCATCTTACGCGAACAGGAAAGGTAGAGACAGCCACGCACGCACGCAGCTAGCTAGCCATACAGACATTACTAACAGCTACCCCCCGCAAAAATGTCGGATTCCAGCGACGAGGAATTCAATGTGGTTTGGGTCGTAAATCCAGATCCGGACGAGAAGACCGACAATGTCTCAGATACGGACACAGTGACGGAAAACGGAGTCCAGGCTACTGAGTAAGTCGACAATTTCTCAATTTTGTTTTTAACTCACGGAGCTGCAAAACTAAATTACCATCTACTGTGCGTGTACTTTTGCTAACGTACAATTCGCCAGCACCGCTGTCAATAATTCTATGAAAAATGTGACCCGGCACAGCATAATGAGGATAACCCCCACTTTTGAGATTTTGAGAGTTTCTAATGATGTGAAAGAGTATACCATTAGCTTTCAAATGATATCAAAATTATTACCGTGTGAACTTTGTTGTAAATAGTACAAGGGGACTTCGCTCGTTCATTTGGTACCAGACACAATATAGCAGCGCCAGTCTAACTCCTCGAAAGCGGCCTTTCAAAAAGGCAGGAACTTTACATTTTCATGAAAACAGTACACAAACACTCCCCCGAAATCCTGGGTTTTTTAACATTCAGAGACGGATTTCGAAAAAATCCTTTGCACAATATAAATTATTAACTTTCCGAAAAATGAAGATTTTTTTTAATCGAATTGAGAAGATACTTTGACTTCGTTGTTTACTCTAAAAGTGTGTCGGTGGGATATTCCTCATGTCGCTGAGCCGGGTCACAAATTTAAAATCAATCAAAATAATTATGTCAAACATTTGATGCAATACCGACTTGGAACTTGTTGACACATTGAAAAGAATTTCGCAAAGAAAATCCACGAGCAGCGAAACTAAATGACCGTCTTCATGTGTATGTGCTTTTGCTAACGTACAATTCGCCCGCACCGCTGTCAATAATTGTAGGGGAAATTTAAAATTAATTACCTAATTTACTAATTTACCGTCTACTATACTAAAACTATGCGTTCATGACTTGCATGTGTTTGTGCTGACGAACACTGATTCGCCAGCATCATTGTAAATACATTTATGGGAAATCGAAATTAATTACATCATGTCATGATTGGGGGGGGGGGGTGGGGGCGCCAGTCAGAAGAAATTCAACCATGAATTAAGCCATTGTAAAACGAATATTAAAAATGATCCAGTCACCGACAGATTGCTGACTAAAACGAGCCCCCACCAAAAAATAAATCAAAAAATAGAAATGCGAATCTATATTTTACAGGACCAGACGTTTCGATCACGGCTGGACCTTTCTCAAATTCAGAAATTGACCTTTGAAGAAGGTCATGCCGGGATTGAAACGTCTGCTGGGGGAACGAGTTGAAGCCTTTATTCTGCAACTGGATTATTATAATTGACTTTCGTGTGGCATGTCGTTTCGTTGAAACAAAAAATGATGGTGCGCATTGTGCAACAGTATTATAATCACGCGCAATTGTTGCTGGTAGCGTTTGGTGTACACGTTTAGACTGGATTAGCGTTGAAACCTGCAACAATACATTCACCTAGAGAATGTCGCCGTGGTAAAGCTCAATGCAGTACAGCGTATGATAAGGACATAGCGTATGACATCTTGAACCCTTGGCAATCAATACCAATACTTTAGAAGAACTATAATTATGTGACCCGGCACAAGGACATGAGGAATATCCCACCAAAACACTTTTTGAAAACCTCAAAATCTCAAAAGTGGGGTTATTCCTCATTATGCTATGCCGGGTCACATAATATGCGTCCATACGTATGAAGCTCAATCCCCGAATAGAATCCCACACGTTTCAATGGGCGATTTTTGTTGCCCACAGAGCTAACTGGTTCCTACAAAATGAACGAAACGCTGTAAGACTGTCGCCTACCCCCTACCCCTACCCCTATCCCCTACCCCTACCCCCTACCCCTACCCCCTACCCCTACCCTCTACCCCTACCCTCTACCCCTACCCCCTACCCCCTACCCCCTACCCCCTACCCCCTACTCCCTACCCCTACCCCTACCCCCTACCCCCTACCCCCTACCCCTACCCCCTAACCCCTAACCCCTAACCCCTACCCCCTACCCCCTACCCCCTACCCCCTACCCCCTACCCCCTACCCCCTACCCCCACCCCTGCCCTACCCCCTACCCCCTACCCTCTACCCTCTACGCATTGAAGATACAATAAAATATTGAGCTTCATACGTCGGTCTGCATATATATCTCCTTTAGCATGCAGGACAATGCTAACATTTTCAGTCAGCTACCTCATCAAAACACTTGGCCTCGTAACTTATCTATTTCTCCAGTTGATGAAGAGATAGTAACAAGGAGGTGCTGTCTTTGCTTCAAAAAGGAAGCGATTCGAAAATATCCCCGAGGGGGATATTCAGTTCCTTTAAATTTTCTTATAATTCCAAGGAAATCGAGGGACCTCCGGCCCATTATTAATCTGAAACCACAAAACGTATTTGTGAAATACGACCATTTTAATATGGAAACGTTTAAGGACGTTAAGGAACTTCTGAGAGAATGTGACCATCTCACGTCACTAGACCTCAAAGATTCATACTTTTCCATTCCTATCCATAAATAACATCAGATATACCTAAGCTTTAAGTTGAACGATGAGTACTTTTGTTTTTAATGTTTACCGTTGGGGCTGAGTTCAGCTGCACCAATAGTTTCTGTAGAATGTTGGTAAAGCTCTTAACTTCAGTATACTGCGCATGATATAGGACATTTTACTATGACACAGTGCACACTTGCTAATTATGGCGATGTTTTCGAATGCATTACTATTCCAAATATTTCCCAGGACAATAGTTCATGTAGATTGTTGATGAAGCTCTTAGCTTTATATACTGCGTCTGCAAGGGAAATAGATCATTGTGACATAGTACGGACGTGTTAATCATAGCAATAGATCAGAAATAGTATATACACTGTTATATTTTCAAGGTCAATAGGTTTTTGTAGAAAGGGGTAGGTTTGTATAGTTGATACACTTCCCAATTCTTAGTGGTGCAAAGAATGTACAGTTTTAGGACTAACAGCTTGTTTAGTTGATAAAGGCCGACGATATTATTGATTTTGTTTAATTGTGAAATATTACCCTACTATTTCCTCGTGGGGATATATTTCACCGGTGAATAGTTTGCGGTGAAAGGGTATAACAATTGCCCAGCAGATTATATTCCACCGGTCACTACTTTGTAAAGAAAGTCTAATATCATTGAAGCCAGCCTAATTTCCCCAGTCAAACGCTTGTTGGCCTAAAGGTTATATCTGTTTAATGGCATACTGCCTGCCCAGGCACTGTGTGGTATTTCATCTCGTGATCTTGATTATCAAGGACCGTAATTCCACGTGCAAGTCTTTCGTAACGCTCCCATTACCTTTTCATTGTAGGTTTATCTGCTGGTCTGCTTACGTAATCATTTCTAAAAAAAGTTAATTTTTTAACAATGACCAGGATCAGAGTAGGCCCTACCACGATTTTGTTCTTCGCAGAAAGCAGGGTACATATGTACCATGAAAGTTAATTACTTCGATTCCTGAAGTAAATTTAAAAAACGGGTTGCAAACTGCTCACTGACTAAAAAGACATGCAATATTACATAAATCTCAAAAGTTAGAGGGCCTGACGTTTCAATCCTAGCAGGACCTTTCTCAAAGGCAAATCAACCGATCCTACTATGAAGGTTTTGCATTTGCTAGGATCTAAACGTCAGGCCCTCTAAGACATTGACAATCCTCTTAAAAAGGGCAAGCCTCATACGCAGGTGAGAAACGTGAACCAGGAAGGGAATTCCAGAGAGAGGCAGAACATGGGAAGATACTGTTCTGATACCTCTTTGTTCTACACCTTGGGACAGATAGAGTGTGCGGGTGAGAGGAGGCAAACAGCCTGGTTGCTCGCTGAAATGTGGGACCAAGCCGGCAAGACCAGAAGAACGCCTTCCATGGGAGTATTTGTAGAGCACAGTGCACATTATACACAATGACGGTAATCGTTATGGCCGACTTTGCTTGCAAGTTAAGGTTTCAAGACCGCCACCGCCACCCGTCGCCACCGGGACAGAGGGCAAACAATCGGCCGTGGCAGACGGGCCAAGGTTGCTGCGTTGCGCGGTGAACATGAAGCACCGGAACAAACTTTGGCTAAGCACTTCAAGCAGAACTCATGACAGCACCGAGTACTATTTGTTATCTTCACTGTTGTCTTTCGGTTCACACTATAGCTGTAGATTTGACATTTACTGCATATTGACAAATGCCAGCCCTAGCTTTTCCTACACCCCTGGCAGACAATAAACCGTGTTCAATAACTCTGGCATATTAAGGTGAATCCGCCATACGACCTCGACCAACTTGGTGGTCGAGTAAGTGATGAGACGGTTCCAGTCAAACTGAAACCCAACTCTCTTTGTTTCCTCTGGTCTGCTCTGTGCTGCCCTGCCTTGCCCAGTTCACCCTGCTCGGTCCTGTCCTACCCTGTCATGTCCTGACCTACCCTGTCTTGCCTTACCTTGCCTTGCCCTGCCCTGCTCTGCCCTGTCCTTCCCTACCCTGTCCTGACCTACCTTGCCTTGCCCTACCCTACCCTGCCCTGCCTTACCCTGCCCTGCCCTAACCTACCCTGCCCTGCCCTACCCTGCCCTGCCCTGCCCTGCCCTGTCCTGTCCTACCCTGCCCTGACCTAACTTGCCCTACCTTGCCTTGCCCTACCCTGTTCTGCCATGCCATGTCCTGCCCTGCCTTACCCTGCCCTGCCCTATGTCCTACCCTACCCCGCCCTACCCTGCCCTGCCCTGCCCTACCCTACCCTGCCCTACCCTACCCTGCCTTGCCCTGCCCTACCCTGCCCTACCCTGCCCTGCCCTGCCCTGCCTTGCCCTTCCCTGTCCTGCCCTGCCCTACCCTGCCCTGCCCTGCCCTGCCCTGCCCTGCCCTGTCCTGCCCTGCCATGTCCTGCCATGCTCTGCCATGCCCTGCCCTGCCCTGCCCTACCATACCCTGCCCTGCCCTGCCCTGCCTTACCCTTCCATGCCCTGACCTACCCTGCTATGCCCTGCTCTGCCCTGCCCTTCCATACCCTTCCCTGCCCTGCCCTGTCCTGTCCTGCCCTGCCCTGCCCTGGCCTACCCTGCCTTGCCCTACCCTGTCCTGACCTACCTTGCCCTACCTTGCCTTGCCCTTCTCTGTTCTGCCACGCTATGTCCTGCCATGACCTACCCTGCCCTGCCCTGCCCTGCCCTATGTCCTACCCTACCCTGCCCTGCCCTGCCCTGCCCTGCCCTGCTCTGCCGTCTAGCGCACCATCCCACCATAAATAATTGACTAATTGACATATAAGTACACTCAGGTAGTGCAGTCACATTAGGTCTCTTGTTCATGTCCCGGTTCGGTCAAATTGTCTTTGGCTTTCATTTAAACTTCTCTTTATTTGTAGTTCTTCATGAAGAACCACCACTTCCATGCCAACTCATCAGTATACTGCAGTACATTGTATCCTCGCATATCATAGAAACATAATACGATGTACAACAATCATGTTATGACTGTTGTACAATCGGACAGTTTGAATCGTGACGGCGCTTGCAACATATTATTTGCTAGAAATATTTTTGGGGTTGGTGAAAGGTCACCCGTTCTCCAGCGCATGCGTCGTGTGTTAATCCCGGCCAAAGTTCGGGAAGGTTTTAAGTGTTACGTCATCATATGCGGGTTTGGGGGATTTTGTGGGGGAGAATCCCTTAGTTGATTTTTAATGGGTTTGTTTCAAGGCATTGGCTTCCTCCAAGCCCAACCCTTTTCGGCCCTATTGACCGAAAATACCATCAATTATGTGACTTACATAGAGAGCAGTATGGAATAGATCAAAGTAGGATAACTGGCAGACAGACCAGGGTGAGATCAATGGGAAGGGCAAGCAGTAGGGAAGGGATCAAAGGAGGAGAGCTGTATGGTAGACAGACCAGGGTGAGATCAAAGGGAAGGGCAAGCAGTAGGGAAGGGATCAAAGGAGGAAAGCTGGTAGACAGACCAGGGTGAGATCAAAGGGACGGGCAAGCAGTAGGGAAGGATCGGAGGAAAGCTGGCAGACAGACCAGGGTGAGATAAAAGGGAAGGGCAAGCAGTAGGGAATGAACTAAATGAGGAAAGCTGGTAGACAGACCAGGGTGAGATCAAAGGGAAGGGCAAGCAGTAGGGAAGGGATCAAAGAAGGAAAGCTGGTAGACAGACCAGGATGAGATCAAAGGGAAGGGCAAGCAGTAAGGAAGGGATCAAAGGAGGAAAGCTGGTAGACAGACCAGGGTGAGATCAAAGGGACGGGCAAGCAGTAGGGAAAGGGCCAAAGGAGGGATGCTGGTAGACAGACCAGGGTGAGATCAATGGGAAGGGCAAGCAGTAGGGAAGGGATCAAAGGAGGAAAGCTGGTAGACAGACCAGGGTGAGATCAAAGGGACGGGCAAGCAGTAGGGAAGGGATCAAAGGAGGAGAGCTGGCAGACAGACCAGGGTGAGATCAAAGGGACGGGCAAGCAGTAGGGAAGGGATCAAAGGAGGACAGCTGGTAGACAGACCAGGGTGAGATAAAAGGGAAGGGCAAGCAGTAGGGAATGAACTAAATGAGGAAAGCTGGTAGACAGACCAGGGTGAGATCAAAGGGAAGGGCAAGCAGTAGGGAAGGGATCAAAGAAGGAAAGCTGGTAGACAGACCAGGGTGAGATCAAAGGGAAGGGCAAGCAGTAGGGAAGGGATCAAAGGAGGAAAACTTGTAGACAGGCCATGGTGAGATCAAAGGGAAGGGCAAGCAGTAGGGAAAGGGTCGAAGGAGGAATGCTGGTAGACAGACCAGGGTGAGATCAAAGGGAAGGGCAAGCAGTAGGGAAAGGGTCGAAGGAGGAATGCTGGTAGACAGACCATGGTGAGATCAAAGGGAAGGGCAAGCAGTAGGGAAAGGGTCGAAGGAGGAATGCTGGTAGACAGACCAGGGTGAGATCAAAGGGAAGGGCAAGCAGTAGGGAAGGAAACAAAGGAGGAAAGCTTGTAGACAGACCAGGGTGAGATCAAAGGGAAGGGCAAGCAGTAGGGAAGGGATCAAAGGAGGAAAGCTGGCAGACAGACCAGGGTGAGATCACAGGGAAGGGCAAGCAGTAGGGAAAGGATCAAATGAGGAAAGTTGGTAGACAGACAAGGGTGAGATGAAAGGGAAGGGCAAGCAGTAGGGAAGGGATCAAAGGAGGAAAGCTGGTAGACAGACCAGGGTGAGGTCAAAGGGAAGGGCAAGCAGTAGGGAAGGGAACCAAGGAGGAAAGCTGGTAGACAGACCAGGGCGAGATCAAAGGGAAGGGCAAGCAGTAGGGAAAGGATCAAATGAGGAAAGTTGGTAGACAGACAAGGGTGAGATGAAAGGGAAGGGCAAGCAGTAGGGAAGGTATCAAAGGAGGAAAGCTGGTAGACAGACCAGGGTGAGATCAAAGGGAAGGGCAAGCAGTAGGGAAGGGATCAAAGGAGGAAAGCTGGTAGACAGACCAGGGTGAGATCAAAGGGAAGGGCAAGCAGTGCGTAAGGGATTACATCCGGGGCCTTACTCAATCATTGCTTGTACCAGACACCATGATGGACATTTGCATGCGCCTCCCAACGTGTGCACAGCCTGTTGTAGATTCAAAACAACAGAATATGCATCTGCCTAATCCGATAGAAGTGCACGTCAATTAGCAAGCACCGGGTTATTTGCACGACAACTGGTGACGCTTATCAGAACCCCACTATTATGGCGGCAATACACGAAGTCAGTCCGCTATTGGGAACTATACTATACGGAATGGAGGAAACAATATACATGGTACAACGAGGACGTCATAATTCCCGTCGACCTCCCGGAGATGAATAATGCATGAGCTATGCAAATGAGGCTGGATGCAACAGGTGTGCGCACTAGTTGTTCGCCCGCGTTCAATACACGGCGGACGTATATCACGTATATACGCCAATATGCCTGCGCAGTGCAAAGCTTTTGCCCGGCGATCTACACGTAGGCACATAACGCACGCAATTTGCAATGTGTGCTGTGGCGAGTTCGTGGGAAGGCTTATCTTGCACAGATGAGAGACATAAAATGGATTGTTCAAACACCGCAAGACCAGCGTGTGTTGGCAAGATTTTCAACGGTTTTATACACACCTGATATGCACATACACCAACCGTGAGACCACAACTTAGCCGTCGGACATTTATTTTCCCCCAAAAAAATCCGGCCAACATGGCTCGAAAACCAGCGATGACAGGACCAGATTCGCCGACAGAAATACGTGGATGCTTACAAACAGTGAACGGGAGAGTTTTCCGTTCGCAAATCTAAAAAACCGTTCGTGGACTGTGGACAATTTCTATCGTGGTGTACCCATGCTTGGTATACAAGATTTGTTGGTATACTTCTGGTGTATACCAGATTACGGTGTGTACAGGATTCTCCGCTGTGGGATTTAGATATACGGAATTCTTGTGGATATTCTGAATTCTGATACAAGTAATTCAGGGGTATATTCGAGATTTTGATACCCGGAATTCTGGTGGATTTTCTGGATTTTGATACACGGATGTTAGGTGGATATTTTGAATTCTTACTGAAGGAATTCCGGTGTCTATTCGTGATTTTGATACAAGGAATGCTCGTGTCTAGTCGGGATTGTGATACAAGGACATCTCGTGTCTAGTCTGGATTTTGATGCACGGAATTCTCGTGTATAGTCGGGTCTGTGATACAAGGACATCTCGTGTCTAGTCGGGATTTTGATGCAGGGAATTCTCGTGTCTAGTCGGGATTTTGATGCACGGAATTCTCGTGTCTAGTCGGGATTTTGATACAAGGAATTCTCGTGTCTAGTCGGGATTTTGATGCACGGAATTCTCGTGTCTAGTCGGGATTTTGATGCACGGAATTCTTGTGTCTAGTCGGGATTTTGATACAAGGAATTCTAGTGTATAGTCGGGTCTGTGATACAAGGACATCTCGTGTCTAGTCTGGATTTTGATGCACGGGATTCTCGTGTCTAGTCGGGATTGTGATACAAGAACATCTCGTGTCTAGTCGGGATTGTGATACAAGAACATCTCGTGTCTAGTCGGGATTTTGATGCACGGAATTCTCGTCTATTCGGGATTGTGATACAAGAAAATCTAGTGTCTAGTCGGGATTTTGATGCACGGAATTCTCGTGTCTAGTCCGAATTTTGATAGACGAGATTTCGGTTGTAAAACTCAGAGACTTTGACGAGATTCATTGGTGTATACGGGAACCTGTGTCCGCACTCATGGATCGCCTGGACGAGGCGCGGATCGCTCAGCTCTTCGCTGCCTGCGATGTCAACAACAGCGGCTCCATCGAGTTCGACGACCTGAAGGCCCTCTGCGCCGACTTGGCTATCCAGGACTCCGAGCTGGTCGACGTCTTCCGGGAGCTGGACACGGACGGAGACGGCCGCATCACCGTGGGCGAGTTCACCCGCGGTTTCCAGAGCGTGGAAACGCTCTTCGGGCGGCGGGCCGGCCAGTACTCCTCAGACTCCGCCGACGCCGCCACCAGCGGGGCCGGCGCCAGAGCCCGTGGGGCCGGAGGGCGGCGTGGCCCCGCGAGCCCGTCGCAGCTGGCGCTGGTGTCCTGGGACGCCTTTCTCGGTCAGCTCGGAGACTCGCTGTGCATGATGCCGAGGTATGCGCCTTGAAGTATAACCCCCCCTTCCCTCCCCTCATCAGGATTGAACCTAGATAGAGCGAAGAACGCCATTTAATGAGGGTTTTAATTTGTCCTTCCCCGACGTGTATAGTTACTCCGCACTGCAAGCTTAGTTTTTCCAGATTGCGTCGGTGAGAATGTCATTCAATGAGGGTTTTGCCCTTCCCTGACGTGTGGTCAGCACTGCATGCTCAGTGCTTTGCCCCAATTGCCTGGTGATTTGCGTCTGTGAGAATGTAATTCAATGAGGGTTTTTGCCCTTCCCCCGACGTGTGGTCAATCTTATAAAGACTTCCTTAAGAGCATTCTACCGATATGGATAACCTTTTCTAGAGACATTTTGGCGTTACGGTCCAGCAAGTTCTTTTCCAAAGCTATCCTATCATTTAGATCCTAGTATGACGGTTCTCAAAGACAACTCGACTCGATCCTAACTGTAAAAACGAACTGCACCTCATGCACTTCTGCAATGGCACATGTTTGTCCCAGAATCATGAACACTTGAGGCACCTACTGTACTTCATGCACATGAAATACTGTAGCTCAAGCACATGTGGCATTGTAATCACTTGAGCAAAAGTCGGATGAGGTGCATGAAGTGCTTCATGTACAAGAACATCTCCCTATTTACTGTACCTCTAGCACATGGAGTGAAAATGAGCATCACCTTGTGCGCGTTTATCGTGCACCATGTGCCTCAACATACTTCATCCATGTGCATGATGTGAGCACCGTTTTTTACAGTGAATAGAAAGACTTTCTGTAGAGCACTTGTAGACTACCGTTCAGATCCCAGCACGACATTTCTCAAAGACATTCCATTTTTTTCTTCAAATGCGGTGTTCACCCAAAAGTCCAAACTACAAAATATCCGTTCCTTTCCCCTCGATATTATAATTATTCCAAAAGCTCGGTTGTAGATTATTTTTTACTCCCAAAACGGATAGGCACATACCCTCATATTTTCAAATTCGTCCCAAAACCAAAGATTAGAAAAAAATTATGTTTAGCATGCAAACCATAGCAGTTGTTTATATTTACTGGTAGGTGGTTTGAAGTTTCAGAGAGTATCTGCGAAATCTTACCAGTTGTGACGCAGGTATCTTCTCTAAGAAAGTAAAGTACGCCTATATTTGGCATTATTACCTGTAAAACTGTACATTTTCTTAATTAGAAACACAAATCACTGGGATGTCACAGAGATCGTGGGGTAAAATCTGATCCAGTAATTTTTTTCTTACTATTCTCGCAATTAATGGAAATTATTTGAAAACCATTAATAAATAGAATAAATAAAAACCGCAATTCAATTCACCTTAAAGGACCAATACAACATTGCTCAAGGTAAAAGAATAGCATCCATACGTTGTCTGATCCTACATAATTATGCATGAAATAGCACACCTGTGGAAATATCAGCTCAATCCGCCATCCGAGTCTCGAGAAAATCGTGAAAACCGCTTCATTGGTTTGGGCGAAAATGCAGCATTCAACGCCGTACTGTTCCAAAAAAATTAGTATAGATCTCGGTGAGACGTAAACTATTTCTTGTACTCATTCCTCCCAAAATACAACATTTTGGCAGAAATATTTCAGTGTTTATCGGAAATAATTATTACCAACGTCGTGTATATAGGGGCTGACGGCTTCCTTAATATTCACTTTCTCTAACCTCTTGAGAGATGTTGTGTAGGGGCTTTAAAGGACTAATACAACATATTACATTGGGAAGATCGGAAAACATCCATGCTCACAAATTTCCTTATATTTAAATACACAATTTATAGATGGTCAGGAATGTTTCGGAATGTTTTATGGTTTAACACACAAACTCTGGCAATCTTTTGACCTTTACCAATGTTGTATAGGGCCTTAAGTAGGCCTATACGATTTCGTTTTTCATGTTATGGAACTGAAAAAAGCCACCAAGTTGATTTCAAACTAACCTCGTTGAACTCATATGGGTGGGATATCTCAAATTACATCTATAAATATTGTTTTATGTGCAGGCTGATTATATTTGTGTGGGGAAAGGTTAATCATTACCACACTTTCATTTAGTTGGTGATGCAAATTTTGCGATATTCATCTGGAATAAATAGCTTTAAAGGTTTTACAGGAATTGACATTAAGCTAATTATTTTTTTAATTTCGGTCCAATGTAAACACACCCAATGTCGTTCAATACACTGTAAATAAGATAAATTCATATAAATAGAAATAGATTCAAATTTAGCTCCTCCAAAGACGATCGATCAAAACCCCAAACGATTCGTTTCAATTGTAATATTTTTTTGTATTTTTTGTCTAAAATTTCCTGTTTTTTTTACTTTGATTATTTCCAGTGTGAATTTCCATTTCGATATTTCTTGCAAATTTCCCTTCTAATACATTGCATGAATTCTTCTTCCAGTAATTCCTCCGAGTTTCTATTCTTGTCAAAATCTATTTCAAAAATTCTTGTCAATATCTTTTTTGAAAAATTCTTGTCAATATCTTTTTTGAAAAATTCTTGTCAAAATCTATTTCAAAAATTCTTGTCAATATCTTTGTTCAAAAATTCTTGGCAAAATCTATTTAAAAATTTCTTGACAAAATCTTTTTAAAAATTTCTTGGCAAAATCTATTTAAAAATTTCTTGGCAAAATCTATTTAAAAAAATTCAGAAAAACTTGGGAATTTTCATTTCAGTTTTTCATATTGATTTCAAATATCTCGTGTACATTTTTATTAATGTGCATTTTAATCAGAGGACTAGTCCCGAGGTGGATTATGACAACTTCTCTTGACTTGATATTTAGCGATGAAAAGAGGACAGTCCAGTTTTCTTTAATTTGATAAACAATTCTATTCCAACTTTCCTTGTAAGTTCGTTTCGAGTTAACGAGAATTCTCATTCCGATAATGTTTTGTAAATTTGTTTCGAAAATGTCGAAATAAAACACATCAATTTATTCACTTATCTGATACCAAAAATCCGATGCTGTTTTCCAACGAAGTGAAAACGAAATACAATCGTTGAGTTAGGATAATTCATATTCAGCAAATTATGGTGGAGGGATGTGGAATTGCCGATGAACCCTAGACATTAATGCATAAATCCCACCCAAAATTGTCATTAAAATTATGAATAACGTCCGATGCACGCCGGTGGTAGCTCGCTAGGTTTAGCTCAGAATTTCGATCGATTTTCTGAATTCTCTCTCTCTCCAAACCAATCCCGCGCAATTCGGGGTAAAGTCTGCGCAAGCGTCAGTCGAAAATGATGCATGGAAACTTTGGCTGGAGTCCAACATTTTGTAAATTGAGAGATTATAAGGGATAGAAAGACAGAGAGAGAGAGAGAGCGAGAGACAGAGACAGAGAGACAGAGAGAGAGAGAGACAGAGAGACAGAGAGACAGAGACAGAGACAGAGAGACAGGGAGACAGAGAGACAGAGACAGAGACAGAGAGACAGAGAGTGAAGCAGAACGGTTAATGGAGACAGAAATAGACGGACAAGATCAGATAGACAGAGACAGATAGACACAGAGGGGAGAGACAGGGATGGTGATAGACACTGAGAGACAGAATCAGAGGGAATTATTAAGAGAAACAGAGGAACAGAGAGACAGAGAGACAGAGACAGAGAGACAGAAAAAAGGGTGAATAATGTTATATGGCAGTTAACACCCAAATTCATAGTGATTTCACGGACCCTTTTGAAGTGAATTCACCATTAACTACATTCACCTCATCTGATGACCTGCTCTAGCCAAATCACCACACAACTCATCTGCCAGGCAGTTGTGGTCTAGTCTGTGTAATTATTGTACACCATAGGCTTGTTCACTGCAACCATTTACCACCAAGCATGTGGCCTTGAATAGACCACTGGTGAAATCATCACGAAAAGCTTATGAAGAGCATTTGAGCACGATGTGGTGAAACTGCAGTGAATTTTCTTTTAACGGCGACAGAACATTTCCCCATCCGATTTTCAGGGTTCGGATGTTCACAGTGAGATAGAATATTTACTGGTATACGAATGTGGGCGTACTTTTTTTTTGTCTGTCGAGCTAGCGCTCATGCCATCCGCCCACCCAACAGCTGTTCACCTTCCATTCGAGCACACGACTATTACACTAACCTTACAATGGCCCAGCCTCCACGACCTCCCTGGAAAACGCTAATGCGATTACGACCATAGAATACGATTTTAAAAATAAGCTTTGCACTGTTATAATTTTTTCCCAAAGCGAGTGAACGAGTGGGTGGTATTCGACAGGACATGGATGTTAGGTGTCTACGATTGAAACAAAGAAATTAATATAATGTGGGGATGTTGTAAAATGCATGTAGGTTACCATTTGCATCAGACTGTATATATATTTAGACCTATACTAATTTGTATTCGTAAATAGAAGTGATATGTTTGCGATGACACCATTCAAAGTTCTCTTTTGTGAGTAAGCGTGGTTCTGAAAGGAACTAGAGAAACTCGACGTTTCGAACAGTGTGCTCTGCTCGTCTTCGGAAGACTGAGTCTGAAGACTGAAGTCTCCTGATGTTTCCTGAAGACGAACTGAGTATACTGTTTGAAACGTCGACTTCCTACGATTCTTTTCAGAACCACACATACTCACAAAAGAGAACTTTTTATGGTGTCACCGCAAACCTATTACTCCTGCTATTCTCACCATGCAAACCTTCAAATCTCATATTCCTAGATATGTTATCACACTAGCCTTTACCACATCAACTTAAGTACGATTCCTAGGGCTTGTCTTGTCTTTGTGTCTCATGGTTTCGTTTTCTCTTCTGTCTTGGAGTTTATAAAGCCGATTAAAAAAAAATCGGCTTGGTATAAATGCAATCATGCTTTTACATAATTATTTCCTTTTACCTATACATGTGATAGTTTGGCCAATGTTCTTGTCTGATGCCCCTTTTCAAAAAGATCATCGGTTGGGTATCAGATGATTTGACCCGTCCGATGTCGTTTCCACCGGATAACCATCGTGTATTTTTCACCCCAGGGTTCAGTACAGTCGGCTTGATCTACCGGGGGAAATGTTATCGGTCGGATGAATTCAACCGATGATCTTTTTGACAAGAGACTTAAACATTGTTATACTGCAGTATTATATATTCCACTATCTAGCTTGTATCATTTCTAATGTATGTATATTTCATATACAAACAAGGGTAGGAACCGCTGTGTCGGATAATAAGGATTTCGGCTGTGACGAACATATTGAGCGGGTACCACGGATTGTATACCGCGCCTGTGTACCGTCACGGGATGAATCTGCGTTACACCTGAAATGGCTCGTTCGCCCGACCACCTGTGCTTCGAGTATCGGGCGCACCGGTTCAACGCTTAATTGCTCGCTCTTGTTTGAGCTACTTTCTGCCTAATGATGAAGGCCGGATTGTGTACACCACATTGGGACGCAGCCGACCGTTGGGTGCAGCTATTCTGCGCTATACAAACGGAGTCTTTCCCCTACGTCATCAATATGTGTGCACTTGACAGATGACGTTTTCTCTTCTTTAAAACAAATGTTCACTCTATAGTGCTAGCACCGTTTATGTTGCCATTCAGTGGTACAGTAGATAACGACTCCACACAACACGACAGTGGTCTGATTGCATTTTCACTAACAGTAATATGCCAAAATGTTGCAAACTTCTCGCTGACTAAAATATCCCAAAAGCGAATGAATCCCAAATTAATCAAACATAAAGAAGGCCTGACGTTTCGATCATAGCAGGACCTGTCTGCCTTTGATAATGGTCCTGCTATAGGGTCGAAATCTCAGGCATCCTGCTACTTTTAAGTATAATTTTGCTTAAAAATTTAATTTAGAAAATGGAAATTAAAATCATCAAGCTAAGAAAGGAACGGAAATATCACATAGATTTTCTGGTTTCCAATTTGAAAAAAAAAATTGTAAAAAAAACCTTTACATTGGTCCAATAGTCTTGGTCTTAAATCTCGGTCCAGTTCGTTTTTCATGGCTACTTTTTCCCCAAAAGTTAGAATTGTTTTTTTATCAAAATTTTCCTTTTTTTTCTCGAAAATATTTCATCATTTTTGTATCTTCCGCATTGCACTTCTCGGTACATCCCCCAAATCGGACCCGTTTTTGTTCACGTGAGCGCGCGCCCACCAGCAGAGCGAGCCGGCCGAACATCGCCCTGACGTCATCGGCGTTGCCGGGGCAACCATACCCTCGCCTCTGCCAGAGAGATCGATTCCGCCCAGGGTCGCCAGCACACGTACAGCACGTGCGCGCGCTGATGAACTGCTCCACGCATAATGCGCAGTGCGCACTGGGCGCACCTGTTGCAAACTGCGGGCTTGAACGGCACGAATTTTCTAAGTTTTTTTTTACTAGCTCTTCCAATGCATATTCATCATTTTCGGCATGACTCATTCCGTTCCACGTGTGTTATTACACAGAGTATAATTATCTGGAATTGTCTGAACAATGCACCATTATCGCTCCGCCGCGTGTTAGCGCGTCTAATTAAAGATTATCGTGTTTCATAAACGTGTACGTGATTTGGCAAGGACTTTGATCAATCGCTGTGGCTGTTGTTACGGCAGTCGTCCGTGTGGTTCCCTGACTTGATTGTATTTCATCAGCATTGCAGGCTGGTTGAACCAGTGTATTAGCTGATAGTCTGGTTCAAAGAGCTAAACATCCTGACAAATACTGTGAAGTCAGGGAACCACACGGACGACTGCCGTAACAACAACCACTGCGTTTATCAATTGCATCTGCGTCAGTAATAATAGCGTTCAAAACGTGGGTCCCAATAACGGGCAGGTTACACGCTGCCCGAAACGTTGAGAAACCGTTCTCAGAGCCACGCTCCATCTCAAAAGAGGTGACCTACATATACACGGTGTCAACGCAAGCTTACAACTTTGTATTATTATCATTATTTATTTATTCAGCCATCACAAACATGTACACAAAGCAGGTAATATTTCCAGATGGGCTTGGAACGGCAAAAGCAAAGTGATTACTATGGTCCTTAGACCTACTTCCCCACATGTGACTGTATACAAATTGAAAATAAGATATTTCTGTACAAGAAATTTCTGTACCGGTATATACTTTCATCCTCCACCGCCTCTAGTTTCATCTGAGTTACTGGCTCTTCTAAGAGCCACACTCCTTCTGGAAAGAAACGACTTACATGGTGTCACCGCAAACTTTTAACATTGTCATTCCACCGTGCAAACCTTCAAATCTCATCTAACTGAGTGACCGGCTCTTCTCAGAGCCACACTCCATCTGGAAAGAGACGACTTACATGGTATCACCGCAAACTTTTAACATTGTCATTCCACCGTGCAAACCTTCAAATCTCATCTAACTGAGTGACCGGCTCTTCTCAGAGCCACACTCCATCTGGAAAGAAATGACTTACATGGTGTCACCGCAAACTTTCCACATAGTGATTCCACCGTGCAAACCTTCAAATCTCATCTAACGGAGTGACCGGCTCTTCTCAGAGCCACACTCCATCTCAAAAGAGATGACCTACTCGTGCGTGGCGGAAGCTTTCAACTTTGTACTTCCTCCCTCCGCCCCTTTCAGTCTCATCTGAGTTACCAGCTCTTCCCAGAGCCACACTCCGTCTCAACGAAGGTGACTTATATGGTGTCACCGCACATTCTCCACTCTGCGTTTCCACCGTCAAATCGTGACCCGATTATTCTGGTTATTCCGGATTTAAATTGTTGACTGTCTCCCTCTCTCTCCCTCTCGCACCATTCCCTCTCTTCATCTCCCTCTTTCCTCACCTGCTATCTCTCCCTCCCCCTCTCTTTCTCCACCTGTCTCCCTCTCTATCTCTCTCTCCATCTCTCTCCATTTCTCCCTTTCCTCACCCTCTATCTCTCCCTTCCTCTCCCTGTCTCCCTCTCTCTTTTTCTCCGCTCTCTCTATTTCCTTCCCCTCTCTCAATCTCTCTTTCCTCACCCTCTATCTCTCCCTACCTCTCCCTGTCTCCCTCTCTCTTTTTCTCCCCTCTCTCTCCGTCCCCTCTCTCAATCTCTCTTTCCTCACCCTATATCTCTCCCTACCCCTTTCTTCCCTCTTTCTCCCTGTCTCCCTGTCTCCTCTCTCTCTCCTTCTCTCTCGCTTTCCCTCTCGCACTCCCCCTCTCTCTCCATCTCTCTTTTCTCATTCTCTATCTCTCTCTCTCCTTCTCTCTCTCTTTCTCTCTCTCTCCCTCTCTCTCTCTCTCTCTCTCTCTCTCTCTTTCTCCCTCTCTCTCTCCCTCTCCGTCTCCCTCTCCCTCCCTCCCTCTCTCCCTCTCTCCCTCTCTCTCTCTCCCTCTCTCTCTCCCGGCCCCTCTCCCCCTCTCTCTTTCTCTCTCCATCTCTCCCTCTCTATCTCTATCTCTTTCTCCCTGTCTATCTCTCTCTCTCTCTCCCTCTCTCTCTCCCGCCCCCCTTTCTCCCTCCCCCTCTCTCTCTCTCTCCCCATCTCTCCCTCTCTATCTCTATATTTCTGAAAGTGTGAAGGACACTGAAAGGTTGTTTTGTGCTAAACCAAGGTATATGTCACACAAGTGACAGGCAATATTACCTCGCGGATGGCAGTTCCCTGATTGAATAGAACAGTCGTTGTATGGAGGGATATATGCCGGGTCTTTTGTCAGAGGCACGATGGAATGCGGGAAAGCAAACAAACGGGACCGTATTGTGTGGAGCGAAGCAAAAAACCGTGAAGGTCGCCGTGGGATTACTATTATTTGGTTTTCACCGCGTGTCGTGGGCGAGCTCATGGGGCTCGGAGGACCGCTGGCCCGGTGCTTGTGTCGCGCCGCTCCGCTGGATGACTGTTTTCACTCGAAGCCAGCTCGGACTCGGGTCCTTAGCGTGAGAAAACTTCGGGGGGTTAAGTGAGCACCGTGCAGGTCGCTGTTCAGGCTGTTACCCCGAGGGAAACAGCGTAGCCTACATGTCTAGCCTTCTCCCGGGTTGAGAGGACAGGACACATGTACAGGGTCTCACCAGAGAGCGGGAACTGCCGACTCCCACCGTGTAATGAACTGGTGCTGAATCTGTCAAAGTTTAGGAGTCCAAGCACGGCTCGCGTGCGTGCGGCGGGTGGAACTGTGTGTGCATGTGCACGTGTGTGTGGGAGGGTTTACGGCGACGATGAGCTACCCACCGGGAAAGCGGCGTGCGGAGACCGGGGTCCGGGCGGGTCTGGGCCTGCCCAGTATCGCCGAGGAGACGGGCCTCGTTTCTCGGACTCTCGGACTCGCGGGCTCCGCGGAGATCGCAGAGCCGTACCGCAAGAGCCCGGCCGGCGGAGACGGGGTAGAGGAGGAGGAGGAGGAGGAGGAGGAGGAAGAGGAGGAGGATGAGAACCTGACGGACATCAGCGAGCTCGTCTCCGAGACAGAGAGGTTCGTCCGTATGGGCTCAAGTTTGTGGTCTTTGCCTTGCTTTGATGATCTTGGCTTAGCCTCTCATCCGAGTAGGAACCTCTTTTATTTATTCTTAGCAGCAGGGACCCTGTGTGTTGACACAAACTCTCGAAAAATGGTATGTTGCCATTGTGTACAGCCAGTAACTTCATTACAAAGTGGTCTGTAGTACCTTAGATCTCTAAGGTAGAGCTCTATAGTAGTACCATGATAGAGCTATATGATAGTTCCATGATACAGGTCTATGGCAGTACCTTAGAGGTCTATGGTAGTACCATGATAGAGCTCTATGGTAGTGCCATGATAGAGCTCTATGGTAGTACCATGATAGAGCTCTATGGCAGTGCTGACTACACGTCAGGGAAGGGCAAAACCCCCATTGAATGACATTCTCACTGACGCAAATCACCAGGCAATCGGGGCAAAGCACTGACCATACAGTGCTGACTACACATCTGGGAAGGGCAAAACCCTCATTGAATGACATTCTCACCGACGCAAATCACCAGACAATCGGGGCAAAGCACTGAGCATACAGTGCTGACTACACGTCTGGGAAGGGCAAAACCCTCATTGAATGACATTCTCACCGACGCAAATCACCAGACAATTGGGGCAAAGCACTGAGCATACAGTGCTGACTACACGTCAGGGAAAGGGGCAAAACCCTCATTGAATCACATTCACCGAGGCAACGAGAAAGAGATTTGTATAGGTTTCAGAACAACTAGTATAATGTCTGCCTAAGTTGCATTGAAAGTCTCCTTGAGCGTACAGTGTGATTGCGAATTCAGGCGCGTATATGAGTATATATATAACCGTCTGCTCGTGAAGAAATGACTTTCCTTCGATAGTCGTCTCAGTTGAGCATCATTTAAAGCTTGGAGTTCCATTTTCCCACACGCTTCACTTCGAAAAACCTTAGAAATTCCCCCCCGGGGAAAGTAAATCGATGAAAAGTGAATATTGCTTCGTCGTGGTTTGTTGGCACTTCGTGTTTTCAGACAAAAGTTGTGTATACTATTATTTCGTCCTGTGTGTCCATAATTATTTTCTATTTGCAGGTTGAAAGCTTGATTATAATGAAGAATTCATAAGAAAAAGGAAGTTTTGTGGTAAAAGAAAACCCCCGATCGTGATTTGTTCCCAATGTGATTTATTTTTGAAATAGTGCTTACAAGTGATGTTTTTACCATTATTTTGTGACCCGTCACTGCATAAAGAGAAATAACCCGCACTTTTGAGATTTTGAGATTTTCTAATGATGGGAAAGAGTATACCATTAGCTTTCAAATAATATCACAATATAATATCCTCTAATATTTAAAATTTCCGAAAATACAAAAAAAAGGAAATTTATTTGTAATCGAATTGTGAAGATACTTTAACTTCAGGCGTTGTTTACTCAAACAGTGTTTTGGTGGGGTATTCCTCATGTCGTTGTGCCGGGTCACATTTGTTTGGTCACAGATTTGATTTGAACATTGCCTGGCAGTATTTTTTTTATTTTATTTATTCATTTATTTCACATTATTTATACACTGCATTGTCGATGTTTGAGTGAAGATTTCTCGAAAAGTACAGCATCCCAGACCGTAAGATTTTAACATGAGGATTATATCATGACCATCTACAAACTGTGTAATTTAGAAGGAAATCTGTGGACATCGATGTTTTCCGATCTTCCCAATGTTGTATTGACCCTTGAAGAAGGCCGCATTAATATAGCGGTGTAATTTGTTAATCAGTTGCTAATTGGTTGCTAAATCCATCATTAATTTCTGGTAAATGAGGAAGATTGTTCATTCTCTCATCACTCAATCGTGGATTTTGTTTTTGTAATTGTGTGAAAGCAAACTAATTTACAATTCCACGAGGGAATTGGCCCAAATGAGCGGCGGCTTTGATAGTCATTAGTAGTGGTTACTCACGCGCGAATCCGCGGTATCCACCAAGCCGTTCGTTAATTAAACTCGCGGCTGGTGTCGAAAGTGTCGTATTTTAGCTGTGTGCGTGCGGCGGTCTATGTGTGACCCGGCACAGCATAATGAGGAATAACCCCCACTTTTGAGATTTTTGAGATTGTCTAATGATGTGAAAGAGTATATCATTAGCTTTCAAATGATATCAAAAAAAATTCCGTGTTGTAAATAGTACAAGGGGACTTCGCTCGTTCGTTTGGTACTAGACACAATATAGCAGCGCCATTCTAACTCCTCGAAAGCGGCCATTCAAAAAGGCAGGAACTTTACATTTTCAGGAAACAGTACACAGACACTCCCCCGAAATCCTCGTTTTTTCAACATTTAGAGACGGATTTTGGAAAAGTTCTTTGGACGTAATATACTCCAATACATTAACTTTCCGAAACTACAAAAAAACAAATCGAATTGAGAAGATACTTTGACTCCAGGCGTTGTTTTGACTCCAAGTGTTTTGGTGGGATATCCCTCATGTCGCTGTGCCGGGTAACCTTTTAGCTGCGTGCGAGCGGTGGGCTATATAGTATGACTATGAAGGGAAAGGTCCATGTCAACCTATCAACATCGCCTAATTGTGTTTTTTTTTTAAACAGACCAAGGAAAAACTTACTGGGAACTTTCGAACAATTTGAAAAATTGGGAAAACAATATTTTTTGAAACAAATTCAGGAAATACTAACTGGGAACGTTTAAGGAACTTTAAAAGGGGGAAAATTAATCTACTTTGTGTAATCCCTGAGCTGTTGTAGCCAGGTTTACAACAATTGGTTGTTTGCATCCGAATGAAAGCGAGGGTGTGATCCCTGGAGATATACGGCAGTTAATGGTTGAATCGCTTCTGAGAGGCACCCCCACCCCGGCAAAGACTAGTTGACTATTTTAGGGAAGGCCACCATCTAAGGGCTGGATAGCTCAGGGGCTGTGATCCCTGGAGATATACAGCAGTTAATGGTTGAATTGCTTCTGACTGGCACCCCACCCCGGCAAAGACTAGTTGACTATTTGGGCAGGCCACCATCTAAGGGCTGGATAGCTCAGATGGAAGAGCACTGGTCTCGGGTTCAAGTTCCGGTCAAGTCAAAGTTTTCTTTGCCAATTTTTCAACTTCCCAAAGTTCCCAGTCAGTTTTTCCTGTGAATATTTGTTTGACTGGGGAAAAAAAGGAAACAAAGTATCAGGTTTGACGTACCACATCCCAACTGTTCAACTTTTTACTGGACTTGAACCCGAGACCTCTGCCTATTATTTTTACCAGCACTCCTACCACCTAAGCTACCCAGCCCTTAGACCTTTTCGTCATTTCGCACAGCCGGAGCTAAGCACAGCGACTTGTTCGTCTATTTTTGTTATGGTTACTCGTGTTATTACGGGAAAACATTACAGCAGTAGGCTTTGTTTGTGCTTCGAATTAAACGATTAAGACTCCTACCCGTAACATTCTATTTCCGCGAGGGAAGGTAAAGATTTCTCGGAGGCATGATCTTTGTCGTCTTTTGACAAGAAAACAAAACTCAAAGGGGTCTTTTCAGCCTAAAACAGCGTTGCCCAGAGCTTAAATATACCTCACAAATTCAGAGCAAACATTGGATGAAAATATCGGCGCGCAGTAAAAAGAACTGAAGCGATGAAATGATAATAAACGGTTTATAGCATGCAGTGCTGACGATGCACGTCGGTGAAGGGCATACCCTCATTGTATTACAGCCGCTTTTGTTTCGTTTGACGATAGGCGACTATGCCACTTGTGAGAGAGACTGCAATGACAAAACTAAGAAGGGATATAATTATATCGGGCAATGAGAGAGAGGAGGCGGAGAGGGAGAGAGAGAGGGGAGAGGGAGGAAAGACAGAGAGGAAAGAGAAGGGGAGAGGGAGATAGAGAGGGAGAGAGAAATAGGGAGGAAAGAGAGAGAGGAAAGAGAGAGAGACAGGAAAGAGAGAGAGATAGAGGGAGAGAGCGAGAGGGAGAGAGAGAGAGAGAGGGAGAGAGAGGGAGGGAGAGGGAGGGAGAGGGAGGAAAGAGAGAGGGAGAGAGAGAGAGAGAGGGGGGGAGGGAGAGGGAGGAAAGAGAGAGAGAGGAAAGAGAGAGAGAGGGAGAGAGAGAGGGAGAGAGAGAGGGAGAGAGAGGGAAAGAGAGAGAGGGGAAAGAGAGAGATAAGAAAGAGGGAGACAGGAAAGAGAGAGAGAGAGATGGAGAGAGAGATGGAGAGAGAGAGGTAAAGAGAAATATAGAGAGAGGGACGAAAGAGAGAGAGGAGAGAGAGGGAGAGAGAGAGAGGGATTTGGAGAGAGAGAGAGAGAGGGAGAGAGAAAAAGAGAGAGGAAAGAAAGAGGGAGAGAGAGGTGGAAGGAGAGAAGAGAGATGCATTTAAAACTTGCAAATCTAAAACAATTGACATTTGGATCCTGGGCAAGGGACGAAAAGCAGGTAGGGAAGAGAGAGAGAGAGAGAGAAAAAGGGACAGAGAGAGAGACAGACAGACAAAGTGACACAGAGAGACAGAGAGAGAGAGAGAGAGAGAGGGGGGGGGAGAGATAAGGGGGTAATTAGATACGGGTGACAGCAGATTGACAAAGGAGGAAAGCTGGTAGTTGTGGGGAAGGGGAAGATGGAGATCACGAGAAAAGTGGGTTTGCAGGGAAGGGGATCAAAATATAGGTATGATCAAAACGGCGGATGATCATTAAAAATGGTTAACACATTAGAATTAGTTATAATAATAACGCAGTGAATAAATCTAAGCACTATAGGTAGAGAAAATAATGCCCAACAGAAAATGTCGCGTATTTGAAAGTTGGAGTATTACAAAAAATAAAAAATAATGTTACCGACGGAATGGGGCCCGACGTTTCGATTTTAGTATGACCTTTTTTTTTGAAATGGCACAAAAATTCTGACTCTGAGAAAGCTCCATCTAGGATCGAAAAACATCCATTCAAAACCTGTATCCCCAAGTCGATATTTCTCCAAACTCCTACGCAAAATATTCCACCATTATCCAGAGGCATCCCAATACTCTTGTTGTAGTTGTCAAAAATGTGAATAAAATATTTTCCCCTCGACGTTTTGCGATCGTATACCAGCATTTTTATACCCGGCCCCCGCTAGTTTTTTATGGCCCGTAATTTATGCACATACAAGAAGGGGGCTCTATATGCGGGCGTGTATTTTCTTTTATTTCTGTCACGGTGATCAGGGTGAAAATAGAAGTCGTTTATATAATCATTCTGGACGGGTGGAAGTAGCTACGGTGCGTGCTTCAACAAAAAAACTGCATACTGCATCACGTCGTGCGCGCGTTCATGATCAGTGTGGTTTTTAGTATCGGTACGAGTCCAGCCCTCGCGTTCAAAGTTCTTCGAAAGTTGGAACGTCTTTCAGGGTCGCAGTCCGGCCCCACCATCCCTAGTCTCCCTCTCAAGGCTGCATTCGTTTCGCGGACGGTAACCATGGATGAGTCTCTCGATGAAAAACCTCCCGACGACGTTGACGATAGTCAGTTCCAGACGAGCATATTTGATATGCTTCCGGCGTACGTATAATTAATTATTTGTTTTCCACAGCTCGAAATGGGACGTCGTCATTCTCATGAATAGTCGAATTTCGAAAGCCGAATTGTATATATATGATTGCACGCATGACCATTGTGTGCTGTATCTGAACGTTAGATGCCCTGACGTTTTGACTCTAGCGGAGAGAAAGGTCCTGCCTTTGAGAAAGGTCCTGCTAGGATCCAAACTCATTCTGCCTTTGAGAAAGGTCCTGCTAGGATCCAAACGCATTCTGCCTTTGAGAAAGGTCCTGCTAGGATCCAAACGCATTCTGCCTTTGAGAAAGGTCCTGCTAGGATCCAAATGCATTCTTCCTTTGAGAAAGGTCCTGCTAGGATCCAAATGCATTCTGCCTTTGAGAAAGGTCCTGCTAGGATCCAAACGCATTCTTCCTTTGAGAAAGGTCCTGCTAGGATCCAAATGCATTCTGCCTTTGAGAAAGGTCCTGCTAGGATCCAAACGCATTCTGCCTTTGAGAAAGGTCCTGCTAGGATCCAAATGCATTCTTCCTTTGAGAAAGGTCCTGCTAGGATCCAAACGCATTCTGCCTTTGAGAAAGGTCCTGCTAGGATCCAAACGCATTCTTCTTTTGAGAAAGGTCCTGCTAGGATCCAAACGCATTCTGCCTTTGAGAAAGGACCTGCTAGGATCCAAACGGATTCTTCCTTTGAGAAAGGTCCTGCTAGGATCCAAACGCATTCTGCCTTTGTGAAAGGTCCTGCTAGGATCCAAACGCATTCTGCCTTTGAAAAAGGTCCTGCTAGGATCCAAATGCATTCTGCCTTTGAGAAAGGTCCTGCTAGGATCCAAACGCATTCTTCCTTTGAGAAAGGTCCTGCTAGGATCCAAATGCATTCTGCCCTTGAGAAAGGTCCTGCTAGGATCCAAACGCATTCTGCCTTTGAGAAAGGTCCTGCTAGGATCCAAATGCATTCTTCCTTTGAGAAAGGTCCTGCTAGGATCCAAACGCATTCTGCCTTTGAGAAAGGTCCTGCTAGGATCCAAACGCATTCTGCCTTTGTGAAAGGTCCTGCTAGGATCCAAACGCATTCTGCCTTTGAAAAAGATCCTGCTAGGATCGAAACGTCAGGCCCTCTAACTTTTGAGGTGTATGTATTGCAGGTTCATTTTAGTTAGTGATCAGTTTGCAACAGTTTTTTTTGTATTATAAATTGCTGTATCTGAACGATGTAATTTAATCTCGTGCAACACAGTGTGGATAGTGTATTGTTACGTAATATGCAAACCCTTTTTAAATTCAATCAAACAAAATAAAACGTGACTTGTTACTTGTAAACTTTTTTGGGAAAAATGCCAAGGGAAAACTTTGACTAGACCGCGATTTGAACCCGAGACCTCTGGTTTTGTGTATACCAGCGCTCTCACAATCTGAGCTATCCAGCCCTTAGATAGTGGCCTCCCCAAATCGCCAACTGTAGTCTTTGCCGGGGTGGGGGCTCCAGTCAGAAGTAGTTCAACCGTTGACTGCCGTATATCTCCAGGGATCACAGCCCCTGAGCTATCCAGCCCTTAGATGGTGACCTTCCCTAAATAGTCAACTAGTCTTTGCCGGGTTGGGGGCGCCAGTCAAAAGCAATTCAACCTATAACTTTGCCGAATTTTCAGATCGTCTCAAATAAAACAGCTTCACCCTCAAGTAATTCTACCAGCGATAAGCTTATCATTTTAGGTCAGGCTGTACTGGTCTGTTTTTTCTCCCACGGACAAGCTCCTCGTGATACTGTTGTCCCTATCTCTGCCCCAAAAATGCATTTCTCTTGATAATAAGGGACGAACTCTGACCCGAAGGACGAAGGGTATAGAGCAGGAGGAATTTAGTGAACACGTTGCCCAGTTGACCTTATAGTCTGGGCCGGTATATTCATTCGAACAGCTTTTCAAAACTTGGTGAAAACACTATCGATTTCTGTATCGATTGTAATCCGGTTAGCCCTATAGTACTCCCTTGTAGTTTGGTGTATAAGTCGCATCGGTTTGTATACGCTGCGGGCTGTGCATAGAGAAACCACGACAGTACTGTTGTTGATAGCGGTATCAACGCACACAGTATAAAAACTGTTCATGTCTGAGGAGACACCGAGAATTCCAGGAGACCTCCGAAGAGCTACTCGCAGCCCGTACGGTATCTCGAAGGAGAGAGCTGGTGTTCGCAGGTGTGTGTGTGTGTATAGGTACAGGCTATAGTCTCGTCGTCTGCAGTGGTCGCGTTGAAGCTCCGAGTTCCCTTCGCTTCGTGGCTCATTGGGAACATGCGCTTTGTTATGCCGAATGTCAGTCGTGAAAGATGTACCCATCTTGTTTGGACTATAGTGATTCGAACGCCCTCCCCTCTCTCCCTCTCCCTCCTTCTCTCCCCCTTCTTTCTCCCTCTCTCCCCCTCTTTCTCCCTCTATCTCCCTTCTTCCCTCTTTCTGTCCCCCTCGCTCTTTCTCCCTCCCTCTGCCCCCTCTTTCTCCCTCCCTCTGCCCCCTCTTTCTCCCTCCCTCTTTCTGTCTCTCTCCCTTCTTCCCTCGCTCTGTCTCTCTCCCTGTCTCTCTCCATCTTTCTCTCCCTCCTTCCCTCTCTCTGTCCCTCTCCCTCCCTCTCTCTGTCTCTGTCTCTGTCTCTGTCTCTCCCTCTCTCCGTCTCCTCTCCCCTCTTCCTCGCTCCCTTTCCCTCTATCTCTCCTGCCCTCCCTCTCTGCCACCCCTCCCTACCAGCCAATCTATCTCGCTATCCCCTCTCCCTCCTCTCTCTCCCTCCATTTCTATCTCTACCTTCTTCCGTCTTTTTGTCTCTCCCCCTTCGTCCCTTCCTCCCTCTCCTTCTCGCTCCACCTGTCTTCCACCTCTCTCTCCTCCTCTCTCCCTCTAAATACATGGTATCCGTCTTTCCTTTGCAGCTCAAGGGATATCGCTGGCTACGATAGATCATCCTTACTGCACGAACAACGGATGCTGGGTGCAGTACCCAATGTAACGCGCACGACCGGGCAGTTGAAAACAGTAGCAGCAGCAACATCATTCAATTGTATACTATGCTTCCAACCATGCATGTCTTCTAACACTATGAACATCTACACCGTGAAAAGGGGGTGAAAATGTCATTTCGCCGTGAAACTAAAAATTCACTGTGAATTCACGGTGCATTTTACAGTGAATTCATCGTGGAATTCATCGCTTCTATGACCTGATCAGGACATCTTCAGGTCACTAAAGAGACCGTTAAAAAAACGTGAATATCTAGGGTGGCAAGCTCCAGTCTTGGGGAATGGCTAATTCAATTACCAGTAGGGACCACCAGCCCCCATAGATGTACTGTATGGTGTCCTTGTACCTGTCACTCCCAGATACTTCTAAATTGTCTGTAGCCATTTACCACCAGGAATGTGGCCTTGGAGACCACTGGTGGCTAAATGTGTGCCATGAAATAGGGGTGAAAACACGGTGAATTTTCTTTTCACGGCTAAATGACATTTTCATCCCATTTTCACCGTTTAGATGTTCATAGTGTAATCAGGCCTTCTCTCTTCATCTCTCTCTCTCTCTTGCAGCCAGGAGCAAGTGTGCGAGCTCTACCAGCACCTGCACGCGGCCGACTTGCCTCACTGCCTGACCCAGTTCGAGAACATCCTTCTGGAGACCATTAAGGACATACGGCAGCAGCAATCGGAGACAGAGAGACTCGAGAAGTCTCTCAAGAGGTGAGAGAGTGAGAGAGAGTGAATCTTAAGAAAGCCACACCTTAAAGCCCCTACACAACATTGGTAAGATCGAAAAACAGAAATGTTCACAAATTTACTCTGCCTTTGAGAAAGGTCCTGCTAGGATCGAAACGTCAGGCCCACTAAATTTTAGATTTACATGAAACTTATACGCATCTTAAAATTTAGTGGGCCCGACGTTTCGATCCTAGCAGGACCTTTCTCAAAGGCAGAGTGACAAGGACAAAACAGATACATGTACACGAAGGAAGGGGGAAGATAGTGAATAGGACACGGATGAGAAACAAAGGTCAAAGAGTAAAGCTGGTAGGGAGAGATCAAAAGGAAGGGCAAGGAGTAGGGAAGGGATTAGTGAGAAGGGGGGGGGATCAAAGAGAGAAGTGTGGAGGAGTGAACAAACTTATACAGTTTCAAGATGGTTATAATAGAAACCTCGCACTGAAATATTTCTGCTTAAAATGTTGTATTTGGGGAGAAAAGAGTAAAAGAAATAGTTTACGTCTCACCGAGATCTAAACTATTTTTCGGAACAGTACGGCGTTAAATGCTGCATTTTTTGCGAAACAAATGAAGCGGTTTTCACGATTTTGTCGAGACTCGGTTGGCGGATTGAGCTGAAATTTTCACAGGTGTGCTATTTAATGCGTATGTTGGATCAGACAACGTATGGATGCTATTCTTTGACTTCGACCAATGTTGAGTAGGGGCTTTAAAGTGGATGCACGTTTGGAATTGGTTTGTTGGTTTGTTGGTTTGGTTTTTGTTGGTTTGTTGTTTTGTTTGTTTATTGGTATGTTTGTCTGTTTGTCTGTTAGTTTGTTGGTTTGTTGGTTTATTTGCCTATGTTGGATAGGCCGCCATGTAGAAATTGCATCAAATGTTTAAACAAAATTACCAGTATCTATATTTACCAATAAATATATCTGCTGTGGCTGGGGCGCCAGTCAGAAGCAGGTAACTATTAACATTATCTCTAGGGATCACACCACCATTTTCACTCAGATGCAAATGATAGTTAGTAATATTTAACTCCCTTGCAATGGCTCATTATACACAGCACAGCCCAGAGATAACGATTTCATTACAAAAACCAAAGATTACAAAACCGTTCAACGGTGTCTATACCAATGTAGACGCGTGTCATGGGATTATTGTCAGGTGATGGCTGACAGTCGGCGATGACGTCATCGTGACTAGTTTTTTTTTTTTTAAATAGAAAGAAACAAAAATCCGCGACACTAGTGTATATCGAACATATAGAAGCATGTAGCACGACCATGATGTGACCCGGCACAACGACATGAGGAATATCCCACCAAAACACTTTTCGAGTAAACGACGCCTGAAGCTAAAGTATCTTCACAATATTCGATTAAAAATAAAAAATAAAAAATATATTTTTGGAACAATTAAGTATTAGAGGATATTATAACTTTAAATGCAACAGTTATGTCAGTACCAGTTCTGTCCGAAATGCCTTTATGACTGTATTTGCAAATTAACTTCTCAATTCCTCTTTCCCCCCAAAAAACAAAACACCCTGAGTCATTTAGATGGAAATTAAATATACACCTGGGTAAAATGTGGGTAAATATGTATGAACATTAGCTGATATTGAACCAGCTGTTTGTCAGTTCTGGTTGGGTCGTTTTTTTTTTTCTGACAAGCGTTGCTTTCCAAGAAGGCTACTGCATGCCTATACTGCAGTGGTCTCGGTCTGGCGGCCGCCTCGTGGTTGGCGACGGCATCAGGTGGTCGGGATCGATCCGAAAGAGTTCGGGTGATTATACCCGGGTCGTGACGGGCTGGGTGGATCCTCGGGTGATTGGCCGAGGTCAGAGGATTCGTGCTGGGCTTTGGGAACTGGGTCGGGGCGTATAGGCGTCCTTTTGGGGGTATTAAGGCTCTTTTGAGGGGTCTTGGCCTGGTTCGTGCGAATGACTCTCGTTATAATGGTCACGTAGGCTTCCACCGGTAGGCACGGATGACGGTCATTACCTCCCAGTTCTATTTGTCAGCCTTGGCTGGCAGTCTACCACCAATAAGGGATGGAGGCTGATGCCTTGCTTCAGACTAGTCACCCCCTCCCAGTTCTATTTGTCAGCCATGGCTGGCAGTCTACCAACCAATAGGGGATGGAGGCTCATCATGCCTTGCTTCAGACTAGTCACCCCTCCCAGTTCTATTTGTCAGCCTTGTCTGGCAGTCTACCAACCAATAGGGGATAGAGGCTTATGCCTTGCTTCACACTAGTCACCCCCTCCCAGTTCTATTTGTCAGCCTTGGCTGGCAGTTTACCACCAATAAGGGATGGAGGCTGATGCCTTGCTTCAGACTAGTCACCCCTCTCCCAGTTCTATTTGTCAGCCTTGTCTGGCAGTCTACCAACCAATAGGGGATAGAGGCTTATGCCTTGCTTCAGAATTGTCACCCCTCCAGTTATATCTGTCAGCCTTGGCTGGCAGTTTACCACCAATAGGGGATGGAGGCTCATGCCTTGCTTCAGACTATTCACCACCCCCAGTTCTATATGTCAACCTTGGCTGGTAGTCTACCAACCAATAGGGGATGGAGGCTCATGCCTTGCTTCAGACTAGCCACCCCCTCCCAGTTCTATTTGTCAGCCTTGGCTGACAGTCTACCACCAATAGGGGATGGAGGCTCATGCCTTGCTTCAGACTTGTCACCCCTCCCAGTTCTATTTTCCAGACTTTCAACACGTCGTTGGCCCAAAACCTCATTGAATTACATTCTCAAAATTTAGTGGGCCTGACGTTTCGATCCTAGCTGGACCTTTCCAAAAGGCAGAGAAAGGTCCAGCTAGGACTAGGGTGACTAGACTGAAGCGACCCTGCTAGGATCGAAACGTCAAGCCCACTACATTTTGGATTGCATTATCACCGATGCAAATCACCCGGGAAATCAAGTATAGGACAAACCCTCAGTGCATCACCGGGGCGACGATCCTGCGAGTCAAGAGTCTTGATCTTACCCTCGTCCCTCCGTCTCCCCTCCCCTTCCTCCAGAGCCAACGACTCGCACTCCAGTCACCTGAAGCACATCGAGACGGAGATGGAGGCTCAGGTGGCCCGGGCGGAGCAGCGCGTGAGGCAGGAGGAGCAGGAGGCCGCCCTGATGGAGAAGGAGGAGCTGAAGAGGAGGATGGAGGCCGAGATCGGCGAGCTCCAGGCCAACCTCAGCCGCTTCCACTCGGTGAGTGGGTCTTCCATCGGTTCCATTCTATCCCATCCCATCCCATGGCTTCCATCTGTCCGTATCCTCCTCTACAAACCATATCCAGTCCCATACATCTCTCTATTTCCTTCTCTCTCCCTCCTCCTTTTAGTCCCTCTCCATCTTCCTCTCTGTCTTCTCTTTATCGGTTTCAATTCCTCGAGTAACTGTCATCCTTTGTCCCCTTCTCCCTCTACCCCCTCTCCCTGTCTCTCTTTCCTTCTGCCTATCCACTGTCTGTATGTATACCTGCGAATCTCCCTCCCTCTCTGCTCTGTATTTCTCCCTCCTCTGTCTGTCTATCTGTCCCTTTTCTCTCTCTTTCTGACTCTGTCCCTGCCCGACCCCTCCCTTCCCTTTCTCTCCCTCTCTCTCCTCCTCCTCCCCTGTCTTCCTCTCTTTTCTCCCTACCCTCTCTCGCTGTCTCTCTGTCCCTGCCTCCCTCCTCTCTCGCTTCCTCTACACTTTCTCCCTCGCTACCTCTCACTCTCACATTCTCTCCCTGTCTCTCCCTCTCTATCTCTCTCTCCCTCTCTCCCCCTCTCACTTTCTGATCCTCTTTACCCCTCAAACTCTCTATCCCTCCCTCCCTCCCTCCCCTCTTTCTCCCTCTATCCCTCTCTAACCCCGTCTCTAACTCCCTCTATCTCTCCCCCTCTCACTCTTACTTTCTGATCCTCTCTACCCCTCAAACTCTCTATCCCTCCCTCCCTCCCCTCTTTCTCCCTCTATCCCTCTCTAACGCCATCTCTAACTCCCTCTATCTCTCCCTCTCTCTCCCTCTCTATCCCCCTCTTTAACTCTCCCTCCCTCCCCTCCCCCCCTCCCTCACCCAGTTCGAGAAGAGATGGAACCACCGCGAGAAGCCAAAGGACGAGGCGCTGAGGAAGCGACTGGACGAGTTGCAGCACGAGAACCGGCAACTCCGGAGCGGTCTGACCGAAGCCCAGACCAACCTGGCCCTGACACGTAGCGAGCTGGCCGCCTTCAAGTCCGAGTACGACGAGTGCATGGACAGGTCAGTACCATGCAAGGGCCCGATCTCATACAGCCCCTTGTCATCAAGCATCATAATTTGGCCGAAAGGCTCCCTGCAATAAAGAATGTATCACTTAAAGGCCCAATACAACATTGGGAAGATTGTGCCATGTCGGGACGAGAATTTTGAAAATGCGCAAACTGTTCGTGAACTGTTCGTGAACTGTTCGTGAACTGTTCGTGAACTCGTCGTGAACTAGTCGTGAACTAGTCGTGAACAGTGCGGGAGCCTCCCAGTTCGTGCCCCAAAATGGCACTACTTGCCACGACAAAATCGTGGCCAAAAGTCGTGCAAGTGTTCAATCGATGGTTTTCCTCTCACAGTTTCCAAGACAGAAACTGTGGTGTAAAATATATCAAATTGGGGCCAGGCTCTCTCCAACTTTTACTCGTTATTTACCTTCTTGAATGTATAACGCCAACCTTCATTTTTACCTGCATGCTACGTTTTCCCCATTTTACACAGCTTCTTGACCTGGATTTTTTACTTGTTTAAATGTAATGAAAACGTGTTTGTAAATAATTTTATTATTGTCCTTTCATTGTTGTTTTAGGTCTTTTGTCAAAAAAATCTTCGGTTGAGTACCGGTTGAAATCATCCGACCGATAAAGTTTCCCGCGGTAGAAAGCCGATTGTAGTCTGGACTCTTTGGTGAAAAATTCACGATGGCTATCCAGTGGAAACGACATCGGACGGGTCAAATCATTATGATACCCAACCGATGATCTTTTTGACAAGAGGCCTTAGGGCTCTTTGTCTATTGGCAATATAGATTAGACTCACCCTTTTAGCTTCTGTCATCTTGTCTTGAATTACAAATGTTTGATGTTGTCCGGAGTGATGATGACGAATAAAATATCATCGATAATAACATCAATAATAATAATAATTGTCCCCAACCTTAAGGCGCAATGTTAATTCAAAAAATGAGATCCACTCTTAAAAACAACCGGCGTTCTCTTTTCGCTCTCTTTCCACGCAGCGATAAGAGCATGCTGAACGATTACATGTTCGACCACGATAACTTGGCCAGGCAGGTTCTGCAGTTACAGTAAGTAACAACTCCCCCCATAAAATATTACCAATGGTTGCTTGTGACTAGCGCCCCCATCGTCCCAGTCCAAAATAGTTGACCATCTCGGAAGGCCGCTAACCTTAGAGATGGCTATAGCTGAGGTGACTAGAGTGCTGGTATGTACACAACAATGTCAAGTTTGTAGGCCTGGACGTTTTCTACTGATTTCAGAGACAGATCTAAACATTTAGTGGGCCTGACGTTTCGATCCTAGCAGGACCTTTCTCAAAGGCAGAGTGACAAGGACAAAACAGATACATGTACACGAAGGAAGGGGGAAGATAGTGAATAGGACACGGATGAGAAACAAAGGACAAAGAGTAAAGCTGGTAGGGAGAGATCAAAGGGAAGGGCAAGGAGTAGGTATGGATTAGTGAGAAGGGGGGATCAAAAAGAGAAGTGTTGAAGAGTGAACACAAAAGAAGGATTATCAGAAAGCTGCATGGTGTTAGTCATTACCCTCCTGGATGTTTAGACCATGTGGTTGAATAGTCTGAAGACGCTTCATCCACATTTTCTCACGGCTAAGACGGACAGCATTACTACGGTGACCAAGGGATTCTATGCCCAGTACACTCATATCTGATATCGAATGATCAGGGAGATTGGAGTGATACCCAACAGGTGGCTATAATCACTATTTGTTTTGTAAATTTATGTTATTTTTTCAACCTATCTCATCACAGACATGCCAATAGACGATTACAGGATACGAACGACGATTTGAGAGCTACTGTAGATGGCATGAAACGGGTATTTAATATTTCTTTACTTCGTGATATAAAAAATATATCTGTGGTCTGGTCTGGTCTGGCGTGGTCTGGTGTGGTCTGGTGTGGTCTGGTGTGGTCTGGTGTGGTCTGTGTGGTCTGGTGTGGTCTGGTGTGGTCTGGTTTGGTCTGGTCTGGTCTGATCTGGTCTGATCTGGTCCGATCTAGTCTGGTGTGGTGTGGTGCGGTCTGGTCTGGTCTGGTCTGGTCTAGTCTGGTCTTGTCTGGTCTGGTCTGGTCTGGTCTGGTATGATATGATCTGGTCTGGTCTGGTCTGGTGTGGTCTAGTCTGGTCAGGTCTGGTCTGGTCTGGTATGGTCTGATCTGGTCTGGTCTGGTCTGATCTGATCTGATCTGATCTGGTCTGGTGTGGTCTGGTGTGGTGTGGTGTGGTCTGGTCTGGTCTGGTCTGGTCTGGTCTGGTCTGGTCTGGTCACGTCTGGTCTGGTCTGGTCTGGTCTTGTCTGGTCTGGTCTGGTCTGGTCTGGTCTGGTATGATCTGGTCTGGTCTGGTCTGGTCTGGTCTGGTCTGGTCTGGTATGGTCTGATCTGATCTGGCCTGGTCTGATCTGGTCTGATCCGGTCTGGTCTGGTGTGGTCTGGTGTGGTCTGGTGTGGTCTGATCTGGTCTGGTCTGGTCTGGTCTGGTCTGGTCTGGTCTGGTCTGGTCTGGTCTGGTCTGGCCAGGTCTGGTCTGGTCTGGTCTGGTCTGGTCTGGTGGTCTGGTCTGGTCTAGTCTGGTCACGTCTGGTCTGGTCTGGTCTGGTCTGGTCTGGTCTGGTCTGGTCTGAACTGGTCTGGTCTGGTCTGGTCTGGTCTGGTCTGGTCCGGTCTGGTCCGGTCTAATTCTGGTCGGATTTAACATAAAGCAGACAAATGAGTCTCAATCGTCGATATCAACCTCCTTCCCGATCGTTGCAGCAAGGTTCTCGATCCATCACGCCGACCAGACAGAAGCGGCTGTCCGTGGCGGGCGGGGAGTACTACCCAGATGAGTCACCACAATCCACGGGAGCCGCCACAGACTCGTGAGTTGCTCAGTACTCAAACTCAAAGACCCTAACTCAAAGGCGTCTATAATCATGTTGTGCAGTGTTTATCGATATCCATATTTATTAGCAAGGATGTTATTCAGAGTAATATTCAAAAGTGATGCAAACTGCAAATGTTACTTACCAAATTTACGAAAGCTCAAATGTGACCCGGCACAGCGACATGAGGAATATCCCACCAAAACACTTTTAGAGTAAACAACGCCTGAAGTCAAAGTATCTTCTCAGTTCGATTAAAAATAAATTTTGTTTTTATTTTTGGAAAGTTAATGTACTGGATATTTCCAATTTCTCTAAATGTTGAAAAAACGAGGATTTCGGGTGAGTGTTTGTGTAATGTTTTCATGAAAATTCCTGCCTTTTTTGAAGTTCCTGCCTGTTTGAATGGCCGATTTCGAGGAGTTAGACTGGTGCTTCTATATTGTTTTTGGTACCAAATGAACAAGCAAAGTTCCCCATGTACTATTTAAAACAAAGTTCACACGGAAAAAAATGATATCATTTGAAAGCTAATCGTATACTCTTTCACATCATTAGAAAATATCAAAATCTGAAAAGTGGGGGTTATTCCTCATTATGTTTTGCCGGGTCACAAATCTCAAGATTTGACGTTTCGATCTTAGCAGGATATTTCTCAAAGGCAGAGTGACAAGGACAAGGGTCAATTCATGATTTATTCATGATTTGTTCATGTTTATTCATGATTTATTCATGACATGCAGATCGGCCGGACGGAGGAGGCGGAGCCTGCTGTCCCAAGAATCGGTGGAGAGTGAGCCCTCTATCGGCCTGGCCTCGTCCAAGCGGCGCTTCGTCTACCACCAGACGGCCGAAGGCGAGAGCTACCCGGACGAAGTCGGTACGTCCCGTCACTCGATTACCCGATTACTCGGTTACTCGGTCACGCGAAGATTCGGCTAGAGGAATTTCGATGTAATAGGCGAATAACCGGCCATGCGAATATTTATTCGGTTTTTCGTTCAGGACTTCATTCGATGCCATCAAGAGGCAGAAAATTATACGCTTTCTTGTCTGGATTGAAGTAATAGATTGTAAACAGTGTATTATTTTATTTCGCCATCTTCCAAAGCTGCTTACAAACATATGTACCAGTACGAGTACGAAGGTGAGTTGCAGAGTAACAAACATATTAACTGACTAACTAATGTTTCAAGTTTGCAGTGCGTTTGAGATAACACAGTGGTGTAACCGCTTCCCGCCCTGCCACTTTACAGTGCACTGGACCGTTACCCGATTACTCGATTAATCGGTTACTCGGACCAAGAACAAGAAATCCACGTGAAATACATGTAAATCAATACCAATACGGTATTGGCATGGCTCGACTAGTCGGACGTTTTTTGTCCAGCAGGCGTGGAAGTGGGAGTGCTACAACACACTTGTTTCGTGCAGGGCTGAAAAGGGACTTTTTTATGTGCAGTGCCTATGACCGCCATTTTTGTTTTCAATAATGTGCAATTGCCCGAACTCTGTTTTTCTCCGTGAACAATAAAATCTGTGAAAAAAAATCAACAACAATACGGTAATTGGCTTTTCAACGCAGACTTTTCATTATGAATTATCATGCTAATGGAAAAGACCAGGGGCTGAAAATCAATATTATATTTTTGGATGGTTAATCTTAAGCCCCTCTCTAATAGTTTTCTAATTTACATAATTACACAACAAACAATTGACAATTTGGCTTGTATGGTAATGCCATTTAAGGTTGAACGGCGACGGCATGATTATCAAACTTTATTTTCACTCTCTGTTTTTTTTTAGAACTTTTTTTTCCAGGGAATTTTTTTGGGCAAACAATTGCACAAAGTAAATATCATTTTTGCGGTCATTTCTTATAGTTGTCTACTCAAATGTTGTTAAAACTAGCTGTATAAACAACAATAGCAGTGGAAAATTTGCAGGTGCACCACATTACCCCGTGTGATTCTAACTTGAGTGGAATTATTAGAGAAGATCGTGTGGAAGATTTGCTGTGACACCATTATAACACATCTCTTCACCAACTCTTTTAAGAGCCACACACTCCGTCTCAAAAATAGATGTGTTACAGTGTGTCACCGCAAACCTTCCACTTGGTACTTCCACACCTTCAGATCTTGTCTCATTATTTTGTTGTTGACGGCTCTTTGTCAGAGCCACACTCCTTTTCGAAAGAGAAGTGCTACATGGTGTCACCGCAAACCTTCCACTTGGAACTTCCACCATGCAAACCTTCAAGTCTTTTCTGAGTTACCGGCTCTTCCCAGAGCCACACTCCTTCTTGAAAGAGAAGTGTTACATGGTGTCAATGCAAAAACCTTCCACTTGGTACTTTCACCATGCAAACCTTCAAGTCTTATCTGAGTTACCGGCTATTCTCAGAGCCACACTCCTTCTTGAAAGAGAAGTGCTACATGGTGTCAACGCAAAAGCCTTCCACTTGGTACTTCCACCATGCAAACCTTCAAGTCTTAACTGAGTTACGGGCTCTTTTCAGAGCCACATACTCCTCCCCAAAACAGATGTGCTACATGGTGTCACCTAAAAACCTTACAGTTGGTACTTCCACCATGCAAACCTTCAAGTCTTATTTGAGTTACCGGCTCATATCAGAGCCACACCCCTTCTTGAAAGAGAAGTGCTACATAGTGTCAATGCAAAACCTTCCTCTTGGTACTTCCACCGTGCAAACCTTCAAGTCTTAACTGAGTTACCAGCTCTTTTCAGAGCCACACTCCTTCTTGAAAGAGAAGTGCTACATGGTGTCACCGCAAACCTTCCACTTGGTACTTCCACCATGCAAACCTTCAAGTCTTTTCTGAGTTACCGGCTCTTTTCAGAGCCACACACCTTCTTTAAAGAGAAGTGCTACATGGTGTCAACGCAAAAACCTTTCACTTGGTACTTCCACCATGCAAACCTTCAAGTCTTATTTGAGTTACCGGGTCATATCAGAGCCACACCCCTTCTTGAAAGAGAAGTGCTACATGGTGTCACTGCAAACCTTTCATTTGGTACTTCCACCTTGCAAGCCTCCAAATCTTATTTAGAGAAGATCATTATCGAATAATAAATGCACCTTTGTTTTCGCCGGGACCGCTAAAACTCGCTATAGAATAGCCGCCATATTATGTTGATAGACTGGCCAACCAGTCGCTTCATTGTTTTTGAAGACCTGTTTTTTTTTTCATATTCAGATTCTGGAAACTCGACGCTGCGAGACCCGTTGGAGCTGGACTCGGAGCTCGAGGCGAGCTGCGTGGAGGAGGAGCTGCGAAGGGCGACCTCTGTCGACGAGCATGCCGTCAAGGAAGCCATTCTCGTGGGGAGCGCGGCCCAGGTAGGGATGCGAGACGCCTTTGTGCGGCTGAGATAGGAGAAGTGGCTAGGTCTGTGGCTGCGTCCCTTGCAGCTTGCAGCGACGCACTGAGGCCCAATGTGTTACACATACTCAGATATCTTTAGTCAGAGTCGTAGCCGTACTGTGCATAGGCTGGTTCCCTGCTCCAGTTGAATCCACTGTCCGCCATCTTGGTACTCCAATTCACCTTCGACCTGTCAGCTTTAATGTCTGTACAATGGCTAGCTGGTTGCTCGCTTCAATTGAAGCTATGGTCCCTTTATCATAGCACTATGTACAGTGGCTATAGCTGGTTGTCTACTTCAGTTGAAGCCACCTTTCGCCATCTTAGTACTCCCATTTACAATAGGCACGCCAGCGTTAACGTCATATGTATATGATGGTTATAGCTTGTTTCCCGCTTCAGTTGAAGCCCCGCCGTCCGCCATCTTAGTACTCCCATTAACAATAGGCATTTCAGCATTGACGTCTATGCAATGGCTTAAGCTGGTTGCCTGTTTAAGTTGAAGCCGCCGTCCGCCATCTTAGTACTCCCATTCACAATAGACATGCCGGCGTTAACGTCTATGCAATGGCTATAGCTGGTTTCCCGCTTCAGTTGAAGCCCCGCCGTCCGCCATCTTAGTACTCCCATTTACAATAGGCATGTACGCATTGACGTCTATACAATGGCTTTAATTAGCTGGTTGCCCGATTCAGTTCAAGCCGCCGTCCACCACCTTGGTACTCTCACTGCAACAGGCTTGCCAGTATTTATAGCTATACGACGGTACGCTGTTTGTCCGCTTCAATTGAAGCTGCACCGACCGACATCTTGGAACTCGCAATACAATAGGTTTGCTAGCCTTTCTCCCAGAGTCTACCGCCTCGTTCCCTTATTATGAAGGGTAACCACCCCTTTCAAAATAGCAAGCACTCTCCGCTAATCTACAGTGTAGAATGCGAAAGTAGAATGACCCTTGATAGTGCAGCGGTCTCATTTCCATAACTCATCAGTGAAGAACCTTGAACGGAGCGTAATTCGTTCGCAATCAGTATTCTCGTGATAATCAACACTGCGTGCTTTGATTTAGTAATTGTTTTCATGACTGACCATGTGTCAATTGCGATTACAATATTAATTTGTGAGCTGTGGAACTTTGACTGGAGAGGGATTTGAACCCGATTCACCGTTTAGATGGGCCAGTCCTCTACCACTTGTGTTATCCGGGAACAATTACATTCTGCTGCTAAACCCTGAAAATCTGCTAAGCAAGAAGTTTCTTCCCTGTATTTGACTCTGTATTCCTCTACCCAATAGCCTGATCCAATGGCCTGATCCGATATCCTGATCCAATAGCCTGATCCAATAGCCTGATCCAATCGCCTTATCCAATCGCCTTATCCAATAGCCTGATCTAATAGCCTGATCCAATAGCCTGATGCAATAGCCTGATCCAATCGCCTGATCCAATAGCCTGATCCAATAGCCTGATCCAATAGCCTGATCCAATAGCCTGATCCAATACCCTGATCCAATACCCTGATCCAATACCCTGATCAATCGCCTGATGCAATCGTCTGATCCTATAGCCTGATCCAATCGCCTGATCCAATACCCTGATCCAATACCCTGATCCAATTTCCAATAGCCTGATCCATGGTTGAATTAAATGTCCTTTAAAAGCTAGACCTATGACATTTCAACGTGTGGGAAAACTGAAGCCCAAGTAAGCCTACTTTTAGTACAGGGCTTTTCTTTGCGTCGAGGCGTCAATCAGAATCATTAGGCAATGGGCTGTTGTGCGTCCGCAGTGATGAGGTAATCCCCAAGAGTCGCTTCTCTTGCGTCCGCAGACGGCAGCCGCCCAGGCCAAGCACCGACGCGTGGACTCCGTGGACGAAGCCGCGTCGGTCTTCCGCAAGGGCGACGCCACGGCCGCCAAAGCGGCCGGCGCTCAGCTGCAGCCGACGGCGGAGTCGGCCCGGGTGCAGCAGCAGCAAGGCGGCGGCGACCGGCTCCAGCGGAACCAGACGCCGAGGAACTCGGGCCGGAAGCGGGAGCTTCCCGTACTGCCGAACAAGGTGAGAGCCGGTGTGACTGTCTAAAGTGGGTGGCCTGATCAAATGGGTGGGCTGCCGTAAATGGGCAATCAGGTTAGCGTAAAGGGCGCCCGCACGCGCTCAGTTCGCCCACCCATCTTAGCACGCCGCCTATTTCGCCTATTTCAGCTGGTTGTCGCTACGTGCGCAGATGCGTGGTTGGTGACGTCACCCACCCATTTTAGCACGGCCACCCACTTGAGATCGTGACACCGGAATCGGCATCTTCTCCATTTTTTTGTCTCGTAGACATACATAACTTGACATCTTTCAAAACAGATGCCGCAGAAGAATCTTCAACACCCGATGGCAGCAGCATATATCCCAAATAAAACAGTTCTCAATAATTATGGCGGAGGTGGTGAAAATCAGTGACGAAGTGAGAAGAAGAAGATGGAACTGGATCGGCCATGTGCTGAGAAAAGAGACCCATCTGACGACTGCGCTGTGGCCTTAGGGTGGACGCCGGAAGGAAGAAGGAAAATAGGTCGCCCCATAAACAACATGGCGACGTATGGTGGAGGTTGAACGAAACGGTGCGGGCTGAAGCTCCTGGAATACGGTGCGCCATGCAGCTTCAGACCGACCCCAGTGGAAAGCTGATGTCCTAGCCTTATGTACCTCCTGGCACTGAGAGATTCAGTTAGTTAGTTAGACGTACATAACCCATAGGCGGGCACTAGAGGGCGCCAGACTGAAATATCATGGACGCTTTCTCGTACGATTGTTATGTCACATGCATATAGGCTCTTCCCCCCCACCAAAAAAAAACCAGCTTAGGCTTCGGCTCCGGCTTCGTCTCTGTAAACCAGAAGCTGATAACACGGGTTCTTTGTTGAGGTCTTGTGTCACAGGCATCTAGAAACAGGCGTTTGTCCTCAGTTTCGTGGTGGATACGCTTGGTGAATAATTACTTTAGGCGAAAGTAAAGTGCGCCCTCACGAAGCCATGGACAATTTTGAACGCGCCGCACGTTACACGAATCCAGGGACCTTTCTCGATTGAAAGCTCTAGCGCGTCTCGCTCACTCTCAGGAATTATAATTATTGTGAATCGATTGTCAATTCTTGTTCAGTTTTCTGGGTTTTTGGACGACCTGCTTCAAGGGTTTAGTTCCAAGAAGGAGGTACGATCACCGAGAGTTTTGTTTTTGGTGAATTCCATTCAGTGTGGATTACAGTGCTCAACCTATGGTAAAAGTTTGCTGTGAAATTTTGCGTTTAGGACTCAAAGATCATCGGTTGGGTATCAGATGATTTGACCCGTCCGATGTCGTTTCCACCGGATAGCCATCGTGTATGTTTCACCCCAGAGTCCAGTGCAATCGGGGGAAATTGTATCGGTCGGATGAATTCAACCGGCACTCAACCGATGATCTTTTTGACAATAGACTTTAACGCACATTCGTCACGTAAAGAAGTCTCACTACATAAACCCTTCACGCGTGTGATTAACCTGCCCAATTTTGCTTCTGTCTTTACCCAATAGTGTGATTTTTCACCCGCTAATAATTTCATGTCAATGTCGTTTTTCGATGTCAACGTCCTTTTTCTAATGCACAATTCACTCATGAAAATGGACGAGGAGAGAGTGCTTATTTTCAATGCTGCATGACTTTGCAAGTGACAGTTTCAGAGACAGTTACGAACATCGTTTCACTGTGCACGTGTATGTGACACTTTTAAACAGATTTTTACAATAGATCATAGGCCGTTTACGAAATGAAGGCTTAGGCTCGGGCTTAGGAATCGGTCAGATTTATCTTACTCGTTATAATATCACAGGGATCTAAAAAACAAACAAGCGTTTGACCCCAGTTTCTTGGGGAATACCCTGTACCTTTCAAGCCAATAAACCTTCAAATTCGGGAACAAACCAACCACCTGGATTTTTTTTTTTTTTTTGCAAAAGCCTTCATTTCGAAAACGGCCTCAGTCTAATTGTAGCTCACCTCCGTTTTCACCCATTGAATACCGAATGGTCTTGTTCCCTGACTTCATTTGTATTTGAATGGTCCGGTACCCTGACTCCCCTCGCATTGTTCCCCGTTAGGCCACACCGAGCAGACCGCAGAGCCCGCCCGAGCGCATGTACAAGGTGGTCCTGGCCGGCGACGCGGCCGTGGGCAAGTCCAGCTTCATACTGCGCCTGTGCAAGGGCGTCTTCCAGAGCAACCTCAACTCCACGCTGGGTGAGTGATGGCGCCCTCTGGAGGGGGCGGGTAGAAGAGCGCCCTCTAGTGCTCGAAAGCTGCCGATATGCTGAGACGCCTTTGCCTCGCAGTTTATTCAAATCTTATTGTTTCCCATCTCCCACTGCCAGTCTACCTGCTTCCTTGTAGAACAAAATATCTTAAAAGAAAAAAGGCTAGTGCTAAGGCTGGCTGTAGGGCTTCACATGTACTGTCATACATATTCAACAGCTTTCTTTTGACCACCATATTGTTGGTGAGTACGTGGTATTGAACGGGAAGTAAACTTTCAATTTCAACAATAATCCAACTTTCGCACGGCAGGACGAAGCCGGAGCCAGACACCGAATCATGTTCATAGGGCGCATGCGTGCGGCGTCCATTTTGAAGGGCGCCCTCACATAGCAATCAAAACTTTGTTTCCCGCTTGGTAAGATTCACGTTTTCCTATCGCTTTGTCGCTGTCTGCCGCCGGCGCAAGCAGAGATGATTCTAGAAAGCCCCGCGCAGGTCAGACTGTGTCTGACAACAGGTGAGGAGAGGCTTACTCGGCACTGCCGCTTGAGGGCGTCCTATCAGTAGCAGCACGCCGGGAACGCACGAGGCTGTAGATCGAACGCACTGTAGATAAATAATTATGAGACACGCGGGACAGCGGTGGTTGTAGCCTATCAGGTCACCTTAATTCCCACGGCAGAGGGCGCTGTCCAAAGAAGAAAGCAATGCACGGCCAAGGCCCCGCTCACCATAGACTGGGTATAGCTCCTTGACCGACATTGCAGTAGACATGTACCAAGAACTGATGCCAGTACAGCCGCCATCTTGGCACTCCCGTTGCACCCTGCGTTATCACGGACGACAACATATGGTAGATGTTAAAGAAACCAAGCACTGGTGGCCATGCAAAGTAGTCTTCGTCCAATAGACCGATTGCCCGACCAATGCCTACATGCCATAACGTGACCTAGGCCGTGTCCGAAACGGGCTTAGAGAGCTACGGCTAGGTCTAATGTCTTCGCATCTCCGTGTATTTACAATAGGGGGAAGACGTAGACCTAGCTCTAGACGCCCGTTTCGGACAGGGCCTTATAGTGGGTATTTTTGCATCTCATTTGGTGCAGAGTAGTGGGAATGAGCAACATTCTTCTTTGCAAATTTCCATCGTTGATATGTGCCCCCAAAACAACCCACTATAAGTCGCGTGATGGCATGCAGACAGTGATCAGTCTATAGGCACTGCACAGCAAGTGAGGCCAAGGGTCGCCATAATTATTGGTACCCCTCGTAGTGCTGATGTGCTAGTGTCAGTCTATAGGCACTGCACAGCAAGTGAGGCAAAGGGTCGCCATATTGGTACCCCTCGTAGTGCTGATGTGATAGTGTCGCTCTATAGGCACCGCACAGCAGGTGACGCCAAGGCCCGCCATATTGGTACCCCTCGTAGTGCTGACGTGCTAGTTTCAGTCTATAGGCACTGCACAGCAAGTGAGGCAAAGGGTCGCCATATTGGTACCCCTCGTTGTGCTGATGTGCTAGTGTCGCTCTATAGGCACTGCACAGCAGGTGACGCCAAGACCCGCCATATTGGTACCCCTCGTAGTGCTGATGTGCTAGTGTCGCTCTATAGGCACTGCACAGCAGGTGACGCCAATGGCCGCCATATTGGTACTCCTCGTAGTGCTGACGTGCCCGTACGTACCTCGCCCAATCCGACAGGTGTCGACTTTCAGATGAAGACGCTGGAGATCGATAACAAGGTGACGTCACTGCAGCTCTGGGACACGGCCGGGCAGGAGCGGTTCCGCAGCATCGCAAAGAGCTACTTCCGACGTGCGGACGGCGTACTGCTGCTCTACGACTGCACGTACGAGCGCTCCTTCATCAACGTGCGCGACTGGATCGAGGCCATCGAGGTAATGGGGACGGTTCTCTGTGACGTACGTCTTAGCAACGGGCCTGGGGTTGGGAGGGCGCCCTCTAGTGTTCGTCATAGGCCGTTTTCGAAATGAAGGCTAAGGCTCGTGCTCAGGCTTCGTCTCCTCTGACAAAACTTTAAACAATCCAGGTTGTGGTTTGTTTCCGAATTTGAAGGTTTGTTAGCTTGATAGGGATATGGTATTCCCCAAGAATCTGGGGCCAAACACTGTTTTTTTAGATACCCGTGGCATAATAAGATAGACGAAGTCTGGCTTCTTTTTCATCCCGTATTTATTTTTGTATACGTCCGAAATAGGGTACCATACTATGGTTAGAAAGCTTGTTTATTCACCTTTCCAATGGTACCAACAGAGGGCGGTAGATAAAGAGTTACAAGTGATTATCGGACGCTGGTGTCCGATTTTGTACAGGGCTGAGTTTAAAGGGTTAATGTACATGTACGTTCCGCCAGCTTCAGTCTGTGCTCTGGTATGCGGACGTCATAGTGGTGACCATAGTTTGGCACATCTTTAAACTGATTGTGTTTTTTTTTTCAGGACGGTGCGCAAAAGCCTATACCGATCATGATATGCGCCAACAAGATCGACGCACGCGCTTCTTCGCAGGCGCAGGGCATCAGATGCGTGCGCACGGAGGACGGACAAAGACTAGCCAAGGTGAGAGCGGGTGACGGTTACCAGCCACGCTGTATAGCGGCGCGGATACCAGCGAGCTTACATGGTGACGGCCAAGGGACATTTATCGCGTGTGCGCGTTAGGTTACCATGGCCGTTTACGAAATGAAGGACACACACTGTATACCACAATTTACCACAGTGCCCACAGGGGTGTAGGCTCAAATACCACAGGTCACCACACAAACCCCGCTGTGGAATGTCCTTGTGCATGGCCCTTATGCTCCCACAGGAAAAACCATGTGTGGTTAATTGTGGTTTCAGTGCCGGTTAAGGCTAATGTCACAGGCATCTAGAAACAAGCGTTCGGCCCCAGTTTCTTGATGAATACTTTGTACTTATCAGGCCAGCAAAACTTCAAATTCGGCGACAAGCCACAATGTGGATTATCAGGTTTTGTCAGAAGGAATCGAAGCCTGAGCCCGAGCCTGGTCCATGGATTCGTAAAGGGCCTATTAGTACGGCTTATCACTGGTTACCAACGTACTCGCAGGAATGATTTCAGGGTACCAGGACTAGGAAAGACGAAACCATGGTCTCGAGGATGGCTCAAAATGGCTGACCCAGTAAAGTAAAAATAAACTATCCACGGGCCTAGGTTTGGGGAAAGAGCGCCCTCACACGCCGACCCTGCAACGAATTGATGTCATGTCTTTCATTCAACTGTCTATTGCTGCAGTCCTTCAACGCATTGTTTATCGAATGTAGCGCCAAGGAAGGATCCAACATCGAATCGGCCGTCATGGACTTGACGAGGTAAGGGCAGAAGAAACCATGGTCCTGAGGCTGGTTACCAAATGGCAGGCCACAGTAGTCAACAAATGGGTCGACCAGCCCTGGGTTTGGGTCCAGATGAGGCTACTGGGACTATGGAAGAAACCACGGTCTTCAGGCTGGTTACCAAATGGCAGACCACAGCGGTCAAACAATGGGTCGACCAGCCTGGGTTTGGGTCAAGATGAGCCTACTGGGACCAGGGAAGAAACCATGGTCCTGAGGCTGGTTACCAAATGGTAGACTACAGTTAGTCAACCAATTGGTCTACCAGCCCTTGGTTTGGGTCAAGATGAGGCTACTGGGACCAGGGAAGAAACCACGGTCCTGAGGCTGGTTACCAAATGGCAGGCCACAGTGGTCAACCAATGGGTCGACCGGCCTGGGTTTGGGTCAAGATGAGGCTACTGGGACCAGGGTAGAAACCATGGTCCTGAGGCTGGTTACCAAATGGCAGACCACAGTTAGTCAACCAATGGGTGGACCAGACTGGTTTAGGTCAAGATTAGGCTACTGGGACCAGGGAAGAAACCACGGTCCCGAGGCTGGTTACCAAATGGCAGGCCACAGTAGTCAACCAATGGGTCGACCAGCCCTGGGTTTGGGTCAAGATGAGGCTACTGGGACCAGGATAGAAACCATTGTAAAGTACCAAAACAACGAAACGAATCAACTTGGATCAAACAAAAAGAGCACAAAACTGATTAGTGGAAAAAAGTCGTTCAATTTAATGCACCACAAAAGTTCTTTGTCAATTCAAACTCATCACCATTTGGCTGCGGAGCAGTCGACTACAAACTTTCTTCAACTGCTTCGGTCTTGGGCCACACAAGCAATTTTCTCCGGTAGCAGCATTCCTTTAGTATCTTCCATGAGATACTGGGCACACTGCAAGTACAATCACTATGAACATCTAAACTGTGAAAATGGGGTGAAAATGACATTTAGCCGTGAAAAGAAAATTCACCGTGTTTTCACCTGGTTTTCATGGCACACAGTTAGCAAAGTCATTTTCACGGTGTTACCACCAGTGGTCTACAAGGCCACAGTCCTGGTGGTAAATGGCTAGAGGCAGTTTTGAAGTATCTGGGAGTGACAGGTATAATGGGGGCTAATGGTCCCTACTGGTAATTGAATTAGGTTGGAGCTTTCCACCCAAGATATTCACATATTCTAGTCTTCAGTGACCTTATATCAGGTAAGAGAGGCGATTATTTACACAGTGAATTCACTGTGAAATGCACCGTGAAATCACAGTGACTTTTTAGTTTCACTGCGAAATGATATTTTCACCCTCTTTTCACAGTTTAGATGTTCATAGTGAATGTGCGAGGCACGGTCCCAGTTTTTTCTTCCCGTATGGGGGATCCAATGAATTCAATAAACACAATTTTTCCCAAGGTTTTATTTCTTCTTTTTTGGTCCCCTTTTCTTTCCCCAGGAAGTTGCAGCAACAGGAGGATCGCGAGGTCAGCGAGAGTGGCATGAGTCTAAAAAAAGACGCCGAGAAGAAGAGCGAATCAAAGTGCTGCATCTAGACCACGTGATCTGGGGCGCCCTCTTCCCAGAATTCCTTTCGAAAAAAAATATGACATCATCCTCACCGTGTACATAGTGTATAAAACAAAACGTGGTCTTTCTCTTTGAATATGTATTTTACTTAATTCAATATTCATCAGCGACTCCGCATTTTATGGTGACTTTTGTTTTGTATATGTACGTTGTAATTATCACTATTTTTTAAAATCGTTGTACATTTGGATTTTGTTTTTGTTCAACGCAATTTTTCGGCAATTTGCTTTGCTGCAGTGCGGCATGCAGGCCTATCGATTCAAAGGTCAAAGGTTACGAGAATAGTCCCCTTGCTGGTTGACCTTATGATTTAAAAGGGAAAATATTGGAAAAGGTCAATTCATCTCGTTTTGCACATTTTGATTCATTTTTTTAAATATTGGATTTATGTTACTTAAACTGTAACAAGAATAGTAATTACAGATATCTTTTTGATTGAAAACAAAATCACATAAGTGAAAATAAGAGTAGTATACACAAATGTAGGTAACTGCTTCCTCTCTAAATCTACCAAAATGCAAATCTGAAAAAATTGAGAAGTAATAATGAGACTGAAAATGAAAAAAAATGCCATTCATAAATCACTATAAAAATGTAAATGTTGCTTTGTATATACTGTAAAGAACAATATTTATTTTAAACTATGAACACGGGGTTTAATAATGTATTCACCGAGTTATTGAAGGTAATATTTTTGTAATATGGTAGAAAGCAGCTGTCATGTGCGACCCGGTACGGCATAATGACGATTCTCGACCAAATTTGAGTTTTCAATTTTTTCCCACCACTGCAAAGAGTACCTCAGTAGCTGTCCAATAATGTTAAAATTATTTCCACACGTTGCCGAAATCAAAATGTTACGAGGCGATAAATACGACGAGGCAACGCGCAGTCACGGAAACCACTTTTCAAGAAACAAAACTGCTCCGAAATTTGAGGTCATGCACACGAAATACATCTTCGGACGGATGATTCTCTAAACAGAACCTTTCCGAAAAAAAAATCACAAAAATATTTCAAATGGATTTTGACAATTATTTGAATTTCGACGCCGTTTGTTCGAAAAAAGACTTTTGGAGTAGATGCCTCATTACGTCATCTTAGGTCACATTTTTAAAAGGATTCTATAGATTTATGAATATTCATCTTTATTATGGTTGTAATTTGATTTCATTCTAGATGAAATAGATTTCAACTAATTTGACCATTTGACCTTTAATGTAATCGGTCTTTTTGAAATCTTGAATATTCCTCATGTAATCACATAAAATTTGATTTGCCATGTTTTGTTCGTTTTTATCATCCAATTTCTTGCATAGAATGAGATTTATTTCAAAAAATGGTTTTCGTTTTGGCACTTGTTTATTTGAGTCACATTTTGTCTTCCAACGCAAACATTAAAGGTGCCTTCTATTCGTAAGTGCCCTTTTTTGTTTCGAAAAAACGTAGTTTGAGTTTTGTTTTACGGTTTGAGGGTACCTTTTATCTTAACATGAATGATAATTTGATTTTCATTTTGATTATATCTTGATTCTATCCACCATTTTTATTTCACTCTAAGGGATCACTTTAAATACTATACCATAGAGTCCAGTTATAGTTCTTCATAGGGTAAACCTACCATTTTGATTAGTAATTGTATTCAACTAGGAATAAATGAGGTGACCGAATTTCTGTATAAATGCTCTTAGCAAATGCTGAATTGCTAGCATACAATCTTTACGAACTGTACAATTCGAGGCATTTTTTTTAAAACCGAAACAAAAATTGTAAACAGAAATCAAATTGCAAGAATTCTTTGCCTTTGGTGGTTTGTTATGTCCGGAAGGTCTTCGAGTTCCTATTAGTTTGCTTTTTACAAGGAGTCTGATGATATTTCCTTGTTGGGGGAGTAACATCGGAGGTGCAATAGATTATTTTCCCTATAGATATTAGAAAATAGATGTGCGATATTATGTATGTTTGGTGTAGAGTGGTATCACTGGCTGCAATATAAGTATAGCGATTTTTACACTTTTAAAAATGATCAAATAAGACTTAAAGGTTTGCTTGGTCGGTTAATCAATATAGGAAGGTTTGCGGTGACACCGTGTATAAAGGTGTCTTAATGAAAAGGTGTGGTTCTGAAAAGAGCCTGAGTGGTAACTCGACGTTTTGACCAGTTTGCTCTGACCGTCATCCTCCTGAGACCTTTAAGAGAGCTTATACTTCTTTAAGAGACCTTATACATGTTGTCACCGCAAACCTTTCTATATCAGAAATAATCACTTTGAGTTTGCGGAACGGCATTTTGTTCCCACCTAAACTACTGCTATCGTTTTGTCTAGATTGTAATGAAGAGCAATTCTTGTTTGAAGAGCAATGCGAAAATGTCAGAACATGGAATAATTCCTTTATCTTGTTTTACGGTGAAGATAAAAATCAACAAAGAGAAAATAATTATAATTATGCAAACGATCATTACATGTTACTTTGGAGTACGCGTTGCACCTGAACAAAATACGAAAATGGCTCTCAAAGTTTGCCCAATACTGCTTCAAATAGTATGAATTTGATAAATTATCATGTATACTTGTAACAATGTCATTAGGCATACTATGGTAAAAGTTCTCATCTGAGAAATTGGCAGTTGTAAACCAAATATGGATTGAATTTAAAAACTTTACAAGAGTTCATATGTTGATCAACTTTGGGTGATATTTTACTTAAAATTCAGCCGAACGATTTTTATATCAGGTTTTATTAAAATTATCTGAATCCCCTGTTTGTTAAAATTCCAAAACTGTTTCTCAAAAATCTACAATTTTCAAAATTGTCAACATTTATGATCCGACATATGCTTGCAAATTTCAGGCTCGTAGTTATTCTGGCTTGGAAAACAGCCCTTGGGGAATTAAGTAGAATGAAAAATATTTTGTCTTCTTCATAAATCAGATTGATGAATTGCTTTATTTATTGTTTGGTGTATCTGACCTATATCACTTTCCATTTTGCGAGGTCTTCACGTCGTGCAATCAGAAATTTCACTAGCAATAAAACAGTTATGGTTGGATACAATGTTATTATTGTTTGATTTGAATCATTTTGCCTGAAGCTATTCTTACATAAAAAATACCGCTCTAACCTTCAAAGAGCCATCTCCGCCCTCAGTATTCTTGGCCAGCTATTAGGACTCTTGTCAAAAAGATCATCGGTTGAGTGCTGGTTGAATTCATCCGACCGATAACATTCCCCCCGGTGGAAAGCCGATTGTACTGGACTCTGGGGTGAAAAATGCACGATGGCTATCTGGTGGAAACGACATCGGACGGGACAAATCATCCGATACCCAACCGATGATCTTTTTGACAAGAGGCCTTAGGTATTAGGTACCTAAAATTGGGGGAGCTGTTCTTTGACAATAAAAATTTTTTCAGGGCCATGGTCGTCCGTGTGGTTCCCTAACTTCACAGTATTTGTCAGGATGTTTAGCTCTTGGAAACAGACTATCAGCTGGTTCAACCAGCCTCCAATGCTGACGAAATACAATCAAGTCAGGGAACCACATGGACGACTGCCCTAACAACAGCCACTGCGTAAAACGCTTTGCACCTCCTGCACAGGACACACACTGTATACTGCAATTTACCACAGGGGTGTAGGCTCACATACCACAGGTCACCACAAAAACCCTGCTGCATGGCCCTTATCCTCCCAAAGGAAAAACCATGTGTGGTTAGTTGTGGTTTTCATGCCGGTTAGACATAGCGCATAAGATTTTCACAGCAACAATTCGTTTGCCTTGCAAAAGTGTATATTGTTGTCTGCGATGGCAGTGCGCTGTTTTCGCTCTGGTAGATTCACATGTGGCCGAGCAGAGGTGCTATTTCCAACGCACTTGGATCGAAGTTGGTCCCGGCGCCAAATCGATGCATGTCCATGCTTACTGTTAGGAGAAGGAAATCACTTGTCGTTTCCAACGGCGTGTTATTCACAGGTTTAATTAGATTTGTGTTTGTTATTTCTCCGTCGTTATTGGCAACGAGGCGGGACGGTTTAATAACTGCCACCGCTCTAGGCCAACCGTAACAGGGAAGCTGTTGTCGACTATTACAGCTGGTTCCTATCTTGAAACAGACCAGAATTCCGTCAAGGTCAAAAGTTCACTCGGGGCTGGTCGGTAAATTTGGCCTTTCAAATTCCTCCCTTAATTTCGGATTAAAAAAATAAAAATAATAACCGACAAAAGGGGGATAATTGGTACAGACAACTTTGACCGGACCGGTACCCGAACCCGAGACCTCTGGTTTTGCGTACCAGCGATCTTACCATTTGAGCTGTCCAGCCCTTAGATGGTGGCCTTCTAATTTTTTTAAATGGTTCGAAAAATGCAGTCTTTTTAAAACAAAATAGGCTAAAGTAATGACAGAAATTACGAGACAAGCCAAGCATTACAGATCGGACCCATTAGCTTGTTATCCTATACAATAATTATTTGTATATTAAAATTAAGCAATGAAACTCAAAATCTGGTCAGTGATTTTTTTTTAAATAAACCCAATTATTATTTTAAAAGTGTACTGAGAGCTATATAAACCAATTTACCTCTCTTATTTCGGGACTGCTTTCTTTGTGTTACCAGAAAATCAATTTTTGTGATTCCCTTTTTAATTAAGCTGATGTTGCAGACCGCTCGTAGGTATGAAGGTCAGAGTGGGCCTATCGATCTTGACACCACGCGAACGTACGGCGGAAGACCGCTGGGTTGTACACAGGGAGGACGTCAGCGTGAATCTCTCAGAACTGAACGGGAGCTGAAGCCGTTCGGGTCGGTAGGGACGGGCAGCGAGCCACGCTCCTAGTCATCCGTGTAGGAGTTTAGAATAAATCAACATTTTATCTCATTTCTCTGCTGAACGAAATGCCTAGCACATTCGTGTCATTTAGTTCATAGCTGACCCACGAATTGGATTTCTAATAGGATATAACTTCACTTTTAACGGACGATATTACGTTTTGTCTTTTTCCACAAACAATCGAGCAATAACTGAAAATGAGGAAGATTATCGTTTGGGCTTGTCTCGTTACCGTGGTAACTGTTGCACAGGTAACGCCTCCTGCTGTCACAACTGAAGAGTCTGCTGATAACGAAGTGACAGGTAAGTTTATTTTATCGTAGAAGCAGGGGCAGGGCCAGGTATGGGCAGAGGCAGAGGCAGAGGCAGAGGCAGATGCAGAGGCAGAGGCAGAGGCAGAGGCAGAGGCAGAGGAAGGGGCAGGGGCAGCGGCAGAGGCAGAGGCAGAGGCAGAGGCAGAGGCAGAGGCAGAGGCAGAAGCAGGGGCAGAGGCAGAGGCAGAGGCAGAGGCAGAGGCAGAGGCAGAGGCAGAGGCAGGGGCAGCGGCAGAGGCAGAGGCAGAGGCAGAGGCAGAGGCAGAGGCAGAGGCAGAGGCAGAGGCAGAGGCAGAGGCAGAGGCAGAGGCAGAGGCAGAGGCAGAGGCAGAGGCAGAGGCAGAGGCAGAGGCAGAGACAGAGGCAGAGGCAGAGGCAGAGGCAGAGGCAGAAGCAGAGGCCGAGGCCGAAGCCGAGGCAGAGGCAGAGGCAGAGGCAGAGGCAGAGGCAGAGGCAGAGGCAGAGGCAGAGGCAGAGGCAGAGGCAGAGGCAGAAGCAGAGGCAGAGGCAGAGGCAGAGGCAGAGGCAGGGGGAGAGGCAGGGGCATAGGCAGAGGCAGAGACAGAGGCAGAGGCAGAGGCAGAGGCAGAGGCAGAGGCAGAGGCAGAGGCAGAGGCAGAGGCAGAGGCAGAGGCAGAGGCAGAGGCAGAGGCAGAGGCAGAGGCCGAGGCAGAGGCAGAGGCAGAGGCAGAGACAGAGGCAGAGGCAGAGGCAGAGACAGCTGCAGGGGCAGAGGCAGAGGCAGAGGCAGAGGCAGAGGCAGAGGCAGAGGCAGAGGCAGAGGCAGAGGCAGAGGCAGAGGCAGAGACAGAGGCAGAGACAGCTACAGGGGCAGAGGCAGAGGTAGAGGCAGAGATAGAGAATCACTTAACAGACAAAGACAAAGACAGATGAAAAACAAAAAAAATCGCTTCCATTTTTAACCAACTCTCCAGATTCGGCACAACTCTCCGACCACCGCCTGGTAAACCACACGGTCCGCGTCTTGCAGCCCGTCTCCAGCCTGGTGGTCTGCGGTCAGAAGTGCGCTAGTCACGGCGGCTGCCGGTCCCTGAACTACCTACCGACCGGGGGAGTGTGCGAGCTGAACGGGGCCAGCCGACTGGACTTCCCCGAGGATCTGCGGGTGGAGACTGGCGGGGACGGAGTGGTCTACCTCGGTCGAGGGTCGCCGTTGATAAATGTAAGTGGACATCTAAATCCGGTGATTAATTTAGAGTTTGCCCCTCCTCTGGGAGGGACAGGGACATAGACAGGGACAGGGACAGGGACAGGGACAGGGACAGGGACAGGGACAGGGACAGGGACAGGGACAGGGACAGGGACAGTGACAGAGACAGAGACAGAGACAGGGACAGGGACAGGGACATTGACAGGGACAGGGACAGGGACATGGACATAGACAAGGACAGGGACAGGGACATGGGCAGAGATATGGACAGGGACAGGGACAGGGGAAGGGACAGAGACAGGGACAGGGACAGGGACAGGGACAGGGAATAGTGACAGGGACATTACAGGTCTTAAGAGTTTCGATCGCGGCTTTCTTACACTTCACCACAGATCGACCAGCCAGCAACATGCCCTTGCTGCGACAATGCTTGCCAGAACGATGCGTACTGCGTCACCAGCGCAGAGTCCACGCGCGCGTACAAGTGCGTATGCAGCAGCGGATGGGCCGGAGAGGACTGCGAACTGCGGATTGGTACGTACGTCTTGGAGAGCATAGTTACGTTATTTGATAATGTACGGCACATACTGCAATGATCTCCACTACAGGTTTATATATAAACGTGAGAACCAATGGAACCAGGTGGATTATGAGTTGCGTCCTGTGATTGGTCAATTTTTCAGTCGGTGGCACCTCATGAAGGCGTCTCTTACATTCACTTACCTTTATCTATTCAAAATCATGAAGTTAATAAACAAATGTTGCAAACTGCTCACTGACTAAAATGACCTGCACTACATGAAACGGAAAAGTTAGAGTGCCTGACGTTTCGATCCCAGCAGGACCTTTCTGAAAGGCAAAGTGACAAAGATTACAGAGCCACTCCCTGACACACAAGACAGAGAAAGGACAAAAGGGAAGGGAGTGGGATGCAGATGTTCATCAAGCGAGGGGAGATCAAAGGGAAAGCAAACAAAAGGGTGGGGAGGATCAAAGGGGCGGGAGGGAGGTGGGAGATAAAAGGGGAAAGGAACAGGGATGATGCAAGAAAAGAGGGATTAATGAAGTGAGGATTGGTCATTCCCTTCCTGGATGTTGAGGCCATGAGTTTGTATAGTGCGGAGACGCTTATTCCAGTTTCTCCCTACTGACACTATGAGCATCTAAACTGTAAAAATGGGCTGAAAATGACATTAAGCCGTGAAAGGAAAATTCACCGTGTTTTCACCCCTATTTCATGGCACACAGTTAGCCAAGTCATTTTCACTGTGTTTTTACCAGTGGTCTCAAAGGCCACATTCCTGGTGGTAAATAGCTAGAAGCAATTTATAAGTATCTGGGAGTGACAGGTACAAGGACACCATACAGTTCCTCTATGGGGGCTGGTGGTCCCCACTGGTAACTGAATTAGCCATCCCTCAAGGCTGGAGCTTGCTGGCACTTGCCACCCTAGATATTCACGGTTTTTTTCACGGTCTCTTTAGTGACCTGAAGATGTCCTTATCAGGTCAGACAGGCAATTAAGGTCAAGGTGAATTCACTGTAAAATGCACCGTGAAATCACAGTGACTTTTTAGTTTCACGGCGAAATGACATTTTAACCCCTTTTTCACGGTTTAGATGTTCATAGTGTGAGGCAATAGTAGGCGTTTTCCTCCCTCTGACATTCACCAATCTCCCTCGATCCACAGCGAGCTGGTCCGGCTGGTCCGCCTGGGATCCGTGTTCAACCACCTGCGGTCCGGGCGCGAGGACCCGGACCCGGATCTGCGCCGGGGACGTCCAGTCCCCGGACTCCTGCCGAGGGGACGAGGTTGAGCACAGATCATGCTGGAACTCGGAACCGTGCCCAGGTAAGACGCGTACCTAGGCCCTTTTCCAAAACCCGGCTTAGGTTCAGGCTCCGATTTTGTCTTTATTTCTTTTGTCCGTTTTAAAAGACAAGGCTGAAAATAGGAGTCATTTGGCTTCGTTTCAGAAAGCAATTCTGCGTTTTGAAAAAAAAGAATCCAAAGCTTCAACTTCAACAAAGAACTCCAACCTGTGTATTCAGCTTTCGGATAAAACAGAGACGAAGCCGCAGCCGAAGCCTAAGCCGGGCTTTTAAAAAGAGCCCTAACCTAAAGTGCATATGTGACCCGGCACAGCACAATGAGGAATAACCCCACTTTTGAGATTTTGAGGTTTTCTTATGATGTGAAAAAGTATGCCATAAGCTTTCAAATGATATCAAAATATAATATCCTCTAATACTTGAAATGTCCGAAAAAAAAAATTGTTTGGTAATCGAATTGTAAAGATCCTTTAACTTCAGGCATTGTTTACTCAAAAAGTGTTTTGGTGGGATATTCCTCATGTCGTTGTGCCGGGTCAGATATAGATAGCATTTATAACGTACAGACAGTCGATAGCGGGCGCCAGACTGAGCTGCCAAGGCGGCTATCATCTTTTAAAAGGATATGGGCGGAAGGAAAGAGCGCCACCATGTGTTCTTTTGAGAAAATGTCCTGCTAGGATCTAAACGTCATGGGTTCCTAATTTTTCAAATGAATTATCGTATCATAACAATTTGTTTTCCTTCGGTATGTGATTGTCTTTGCAATTCTGCTTGTGAGAAAGGACTTACAAAGATGGAAGTATGCGTCCTAATACGGTATAGGAGTGTTTTTAGTTTTCGCATTCACAAACATTCGGCTATACCTGTCCCCATTCGCATTACGCGCGATTGCCACTAATATCCGGGCACTTCGAGCTGAATTTGACCTCTTTGGCAATGGCGGACGTGCGTCTATGTCGACATACGTTCGTACTGCGCGCTGATAGGAGAGTGCGCAATCTAGTTCATATATAGAGCTCTATGGGACTTACAAACCCTCTGGTGAACTTTCGATTCCCCCTGACGTAATCGAAAGCTATATCTCCTTAGATCTGTAATGGTAGTCCGGCAGATTGGTTTGAAGGAAATGTTGATCTATCCTGAATATTTACTCGTTGCTATGCCGACAGAATGGTCACAGTGGATGGACGTGGGGACCTGCTCGGCAGCAGCCTGGTGCGGGCGAGGCACCGTAAACCGCACCCGCGTTTGCTCGGGGAACCAGACCGACTGCGAGGGCGCCCCCACTCGGACGACTAAGTGCAGGAGCGTACCGTGTGAAGGTCGGAAAGAAAAGAACAATATCGAATGTAATGTGTTTTTCATTCGCAGGTTATGAAAACTGCCTGTTGCATTCCACAATAAGAATAACTATCTGTGTTCAACAAACAGTAACCGCACGATTTTAAACTGTGCTGAGGTACGCATTATATTCCATTTTCTTTTACAGCTGATTGATACTGAAATATATCGATGTAAATGTATATTTTGTATCTGAAATAATGCAAGATTCACGATGATTTTCTGTTATGATTTCTTGTAAAATATGAAAGAATGTTTCGAAAAGTACTAACTGAATTAAATTAACATAATTCAATTAAATAAGTAAATCGCCAGTGACTTCGATCCTATTCAAGTAAAATGAGTAGACAGGACAATCGTATTACCTAGCATGGTCTAGAGTTGTGCTTTTGCTAGGATCAAAACCTCAGGCACTCTATTTTGTAGGATTTCGGTGCTACGAGAGCGCCACCAAGAGGCAGCATATGGCCCAGGAGTTGTAAGGTGTGTACACGTGCTCTTCGTTCATTCTAGCACCGTGGCGTCTCGTGGGCGGGACCCGCCGCGGCGAGGGGCGGCTGGAGGTGTACAGCAACGTGCACGGAGAGTGGGGCACGGTCTGCTTCGACGGCTGGGACCGCTGGGACACGGACGTGGCTTGCAGAACCCTTGGCTTACTGCCGCCTCCTACGTACATGGACCCGGGCTACGGTAAGTTCGCCGCCACTTCCTGTTCAGCTGATTAACGGACAAGGGTGAGTTCAAAGCAAGAGGCACGCAGTAGTGAAGGGATCAAAGGAGGAAAGCTGGTAGACAGACCAGGGTGCGATCAAAGGGAAGGGCAAGCAGTATGTATAGGATCAAAGGAGGAAAGCTGGTAGACAGACCAGGGTGAGATCAAAGGGAAGGGCAAGCAGTAGGGAAGGGATCAAAAGGAGGAAAGCTGGTAGACAGACCAGGGTGAGATCAAAGGGAAGGGCAAGCAGTAGGGAAGGGATCAAAGGAGGGAAGCTGGTAGACAAACAAGGGTGAATTCAAAGCAAGGGGCACGCAGTAGTGAAGGGATCAAAGGAGGAAAGCTGGTAGACAGACCAGGGTGAGATCAAAGGGACGGACAAGCAGTAGGGAAGGGATCAAAGGAGGAAAGCTGGCAGACAGACCAGGGTGAGATCAAAGGGACGGGCAAGCACTAGGGAAGGGATCAAAGGAGGAAAGCTGATAGACAGACCATGGTTAGTTTCAAGAAAGCAGCAGGGAATGGATCAAAAGAGGGAAGATCAAAGGTCAAATTGCTCGTCCTCTCTCTCACACAGAGAACATGTGCGATGACGGCTGGACCTCGTATCGCGGCTTCTGCTACTGGGGTAGCGGCGCAGGTCTGAACCTGAAATTCGAGCAGGCGGAGGACTACTGCCAAGTCTATGCCGCGCATTCGGTAAGAAACTCTTGAGGGCGCCCTCGACCATCTCCAGCCACCAAAATAGAGGGATAAAACGAGTTCCATGCCCCTATACCTTTTGAATTTTTTGCATCCATTATAACTCCACAGGCTTTCCAGAAACTTGAAAAGCTTTTGGCCAGAATTCCTTCAGAGGATACTTTGTACTGAACTAGGCGGCAAACCTTCCTAATTCAGTCATGTATCACTGCCTAACAGTGTATTATTCAAGAGGTCTCGGGTTCAAGTCCCAGTCCAGTCAAAGTTTTCTTTACCAATCTCTGTTCACAAATTCCAAGTAAATTCTCCTGTGTTCGTTTGACTTCAAACTTTTTGGGGGGTTGAATACGATTTTGATAAAACACTTGAAGGTTGCAACATAAGCACCAATGATAGTTTGACTTAACAAGACTTCGGAAGAACAATGGAGTACACAATGACTGAAACGCTGTGTTACCGGCTCTTCTCAGAGCCATATTGAGTCCTAAGAAGATAAGTTGTGTCACCGCCAAAAAATCCATTTAAAGAAGATCTATTTGATGTACTGTTTTGACAATAAGGTCAGCATTCTGACAGCGGAGGAGAACGAGTTTGTGAGGTCCACCTATTCCGTGGTGGACAAGATTTGGACAGGGGCCCATAATGGTATCTTGGAAGGCGGTACGTAATTGTTTCATGTCGTTTTTTGGCATGATATGGAATGTTTCGACACTTCATGACATGAAATGACAAGCCGTACATAATAGTAATGGCATTGCATGACAAGACGTCACATGACGTGATTTTTGGGTAGTTTTCATTTGCATTTCAATTTGTTGCATTTCAATATATTCTATATAAAACATTTTATGCCGTATCATAACTTTGGATCAAGTGGCATGTTGGTATATATAATAACGTATCAAGGTTGTCGTGAGCTTGTCATGCTATTGAGTATATGTCATATCATGTCATATAATGTCACATCATGTCATGAAGAATGTTGTTTTATGTAATCACGTCTTGTCAAATCATACAATGCGATATCATAATTATTATTTTATGCCATGTCATGTCGTGCCCTTTCATGTCAAGTCATGCCCTTTTATGCCAAGTCATGTAATAATTTCATGATAACAAATGCCGTGCCCTATTAGTCACTTCATGCCATGCCATATCATGTCATGCCATGTCATGCCATGGTATGTCATATCACATCATGCAATGTCATGTCATATCATATCTAGTCATATCATGTCATATCGTGTCATGTAATGTCATGTCATATCATGTCATGTCGTGTCATACCGTGCCATGTCATTCCGTCTAATGTCTTATTTTTTACGTCACATTTCGCCATACCTGGCCATGTCCATGTCATTTGTACGTGTTATTTCATCATGTTAAGTCCTGGCAGTGTCACCTCGTTCCATGTCGCGTGTCACAATTGACACGGTCACGCCGTGACATGTCACGTCATTGCACGTCCTATCGGGTCACCTCCCAGGTTCCTTCGGCACCTCCATGGTCTGGTCGGACGACAGCGACCCGGGCTACCGGGAGGACGAGATGCAGGACGCCGTGACGCAGGGCGACAGGTGGCGCTGTTTGGCCATGGGCAGCAACGGCAATTGGGACAGCACACAGTGCACCAGGAAGAGACAGATCGTCTGCAAGAAATACCCACGTAGGCGGCATACGTATTAACAAAATGTGACCCGGTGTCATGCCAAATAGTGTCCCCTGCCAAATAGTGTCCACTCATTAGCATACTGATCGCTGATTGGTCCAATACGTATGACATTCAACCACCGTGGTTGGGGTATGGTTGCGCACTACACACGCATTGTGTATGGTTGCTGGCCTAACACACGCAACGTTGGGCACTTTGGTACCGTTGGAACCTAACTGTAACCGTAACGCTAACCCTAACCCAAACAACCCTAATCCTAACCCTAATCCTAATCCCAATCCTAATTCTAATCCAAACCCTAACCCTAACGACCCTAATCCTAGTCCTAACGCTAACCACTCAGCGATCAGTATGCTAATGAGCGGACAATATTTGGCAGGGACACTTTTTGGCAGGACACCGACACAACGACATGAGGAATATCCCACCAAAATACTTTTCGAGTAAACGACGCCTGAAGCTAAAGTATCTTCTCAATTCGATAAAAAATAAATAAAAATTATATATTTTTTGAAAAATTAAGTATTAGAGGATATTATAATTTAATCCGTCTCTAAAATAATGTTACTTAAGAAAACGAGGATTTCGTGGGATTGTTTGTGTACTGTTTTCATAAAAATGTTAAGTTCCTGACTTTCTGAATGGCTTTCGAGGAGTTAGACTGGTGCTGCTGTATTGTGTCTGGTACCAAATGAACGAGCGAAGTCCCAAAGTTCACACGGAAATCATTTTGATATTATTTGAAAGCTAATGGTATACTCTTTCACATCATAAGCAAATATCAAAATCTCAAAAGTGGGTGTAATTCCTCATTATGCTGTGCCGGGTCACAAATACTAGCAGCATAGCACACCAAGATCTCGATACGATTCATAGGAATCATTGGCCGTTTACGAAACGAAGGCTTAGGCTCGGGCTTAGGCTTCAGTCATATCTATCTCACTGGATCTAATATCACAGAGAACAAGGCGTTTGGTCCCGGTTTCATGAGGAATACCCAGTACCTATCAAGCAAAAGACCTTCACATTTCGAAACCAACCACAAGCTATTTTTTTCAGATTTTGTCAGACGACACAAAGCCTTAGTCCGAGCCATGATCCATACATTCGTAAAGTGCAGTTTGATAAGGGAATATGTCGACCCAATGCACGTATGGGAAGGGTCAAAATGCTTCGCACATTATGATTGGCCAATGCGTCGCAAACTCTTGAGGGCGCACTCTCTTGATTCGTAAGGTATTGCTCCATGTTCAAACAATTCACCAAAGCACATTAAACTTTCTTTCTTTGCGGAGTGATATCTTATTTTTTTCCTCTACCTGGCAGACTTTTCACTGCAGTTCGGCCAGGGCAGCGGTGCCATCCACCTCAGCGACATGCAGTGCCGCGGTTGCGAGGGCCATCTGAAGGACTGTCGCCATGGCAACTGGCATGACGTCAGCTCCTGCGGCCACGCGCAGGACGTGGGCCTGAAATGCTCCTGTGGGTATCCTAGCAACGGGGAAAACATAGTTTCAATTTCCAGTGTCAGCTTTGGATAAACCCCTAGTATATATAGCAAAATATGTTTCTCCTCAATTTCTGTAAGATAGTTTGCCGTAATAGGCGTGTAGTCAGCTCTGTATGCTCAGTACTTTGCCCCGATTGCCTGGTGATTTGCGTCGGTGAGAATGTCATTCAATGAGGGTTTTGCCCTTCCCCGACTTGTAGTCAGCACTGTATGCTCAGTGCTTTGCCCCGATTGCCTGGTGATTTGCGTCGGTGAGAATGTCATTCAATGAGGGTTTTGCCCTTCCCCGACGTGTAGTCAGCACTGAATGCTCAGTGCTTTGCCCCGATTGCCTGGTGATTTGCGTCGGTGAGAATGTCATTCAATGAGGGTTTTGCCCTTCCCCGACGTGTAGTCAGCACTGTATGCTCAGTGCTTTGCCCCGATTGCCTGGTGATTTGCGTCGGTGAGAATGTCATTCAATGAGGGTTTTGCCCTTCCCCGATGTGAAGTCAGCACTGTATGGTCAGTGCTTTGCCCAGTTGCCTGGTGATTTGCGTCGGTAAGAATGTCATTCAATGAGGGTTTACCCTTCCCTGATGTGAAGTCAGCATTGTATGGTCAGTGCTTTGCCCAGTTGCCTGGTGATTTGCGTCGGTGAGAATGTCATTCAATGAGGGTTTACCCTTCCCTGATGTGAAGTCAGCACTGTATATTCAGTGCTTTGCCCAGTTGCCTGGTGATTTGCGTCGGTGAGAATGTCATTCAATGAGGGTTTACCCTTCCCTGATGTGAAGTCAGCACTGTATATTCAGTGCTTTGCCCAGTTGCCTGGTGATTTGCGTCGGTGAGAATGTCATTCAATGAGGGTTTACCCTTCCCCGACGTGTAGTCAGCACTGTATGCTCAGTGCTTTGCCAGATTGCCTGTTGAACAATATACATGCAGCTCGGGCGGGATTCGAACCATAATCTGTATAATATGGCGGGGTATTGCATTCAATCTATAATAGACATAAGAAGATTTCTGTAATTTTCCTTAATTACAGATTATTCCTTAATTACAGATTTTCCTTAATTTTCCTTAATTTAAGGAATCGCATTTCCTCTTTCATATTTTGAAGTTGCTTGTCCGACCTACGAGACCGACGCGAGCACCGTGGCTCGCTTTCCGTTCCCGCCGGACAGCTCCGGGTCACTGGCGGTCGATTTCACGGTCAAGACGAGTGGCACGGTGAATCTCGTCCTATCGTCAACCGAGGATGTGGCTGGCTCCATCTACTCAATAAGTAAGCAATTTGAAAAAGCAAAACAAAATCGGAAGAAAAATTGACTAGAATGGGACTTAAACCTGTGAAACTTCATGCTTAACGTACCAGCTCTCTTACCATCTGAACTGTCCAGCCCTTAGATGGTGGGCTACTAGTCTTTGCCGGGGTGGGGGCGCCAGTCAGAAGCGATTCAACCATTATCTGCCATATACTTCCAGGGATAACACCCCAGCTTTCATTTAAATGCAAACAACTAATAAGTGCAAACCTGGCTACAGCAAATTCGGGGATCACACAAAGTGGATGCAGCAATTGCCAATTCCAGTCAAAGAAATCGATGACAAAACTGACTGGGAACTCGTGATCTAGTCTGGTTCCAGTAATTTTTTCGTTGCCTCTATATTCCGTACAGCAAGCCCTCTGGTTAAACCGAGAGATAACTTTTTCTCTTTGTTGCTGTTTGCTGGTACTGTTAGTGTTTTGTTGTTGTTGTTGTTGTTACTGTTGTTGCTGTTGTTATTGCCGTCGTTGTAGTTGTTTTTAAAGTATCATCAAAATCCTTTTTGAGGCTATTCTATAGTATTATTGTTGCTTGTCTTTCCATTCAAAGCTTTGTCAGCATCCGAAGCGAGCAGCATACATCGCCACTCCACAGACTCCCTGCACGACGTCTCGGGCAACCCGGCCATCTCCGACGCAGGCGCAGTGCAGGGCTTCTGGCTCAGCCTGTCAGGCGACACCCTGAGCGTCGGGCGGGCGGCAGAGGGCGCCCCACTCCTGGACTGGACCGACGAGCTGGGCTCGGCGAGCGCCGCTGGCGCCCTCTACGTCGGTTTCGACTCGGATCAGCGGGCAGAGTGGCAGTTCGCCTCCTTCTGCAATTGATGTGGCTAAGCCCCGTAAGAGTGCACTGGCTACGGCTTGAAATTGCACACACGTCTATGGGAGCCGGAATCAGTTGCCATCTACAACGACTTCCATAGACCTGTGTGTAATTGGAAGTCATATCCAATCCATACGACAGGACTCTGGTATGCAGTGCATTGCATGCCCTAAACGTATTATCTATGATCAGGACATTATTATGTTAGACTGGCCACCTGTACACACAAGTAGTAGAATTGTGCTGTGTGAATAATAATTAAGTATAATTCGAGGACTTGATAAAGTTTTGATTTTATTCATTTTTTGAGTATTTATATTTTCACTTATATGTGACCCGGCACAGCGACATGAGGAATATCCCACCAAAACACTTTTTGAGTAAACAACGCCTAGAGTCAAAGTATCTTCTCAATTCGATTAAAAATATTTATTTTATTTTGTTTTTATTTTCGGAAAGTTAATGTATTGGAGGACATTTTGATATCATTTGAAAGCTAATGGTACTCTCTTCCACATCATTAGAAAATCTCAAAATCTCAAAAGTGGGGGTTATTCTTCATCATGATGTGCCGGGTCACATAAGTACAATTGTGTAGAAATGGAAACATTTTAATTCTATTTTATTAGAAACATTAAATAAAGTTAGAAAACTTACCCGATTTATTATAACTTGTTTATTTCATTACAATTTTGTACATTTATTATATCATGTTATTTCTATTTAATTTTCTGGAATAGCACAAGCAATGAATCAAAAATAGTACAAATACACTGATAAATAAAAATAATAGATTACAATTAAAATACCCAATTATCTCTCGGAGGATTACTCAAAAGAAAGAAATTTCTATCGTGTTATGTAACCAATAATTTCGCTCAAAATTGTCTGCTAATTGAAATATTTTGCAATACGAGGTGTTTCCAAATTATGTGGGGTAATTAGTATTATGCCTGAATAGGATTTAGTTCTGAAATATTGAAACCTTCGGAGAGACAAAAACCATTTTTATGCTACAAATTAGGGAACTAAAAGCTGCACCCACTTTGAAAAAATACTTAATACTGTTCACGAAGTTACACGGTCAGAAAAAGGAAAAAGGTTCCATTCTCCAGTGCTTTCCTGCCCATTGCGAAACGTCAGAATATTCGATATTTGAAAGAAACCGTTAAAAATGAAAATGGAATCCTCATGTAAACAATTCCATGTATCCAGTGCTGTAATTATTGTATGAGAGGTTCCTTTAACATCAACCTAGATTGCAAAAAATACAAATGTATATCAACGATTTACTATCGGTTTTCTTCTGAATTGTTTGAATGTGTGCAATATATGACTCCATTTGTGTACAGGTTATAGGTTGATGCCGAAAGGGATTTTTTTCGGAGTCTTGAGAAACCTGGATACAAAAATCTCAGTCGGCGAATCAATCTAAGTCTTACATTAAAAAAATATATATAGTTTAACTTGAATCATAAATCTTTCAAACAAAGAATGTTTTCATAAAAATTATAAATTGAAATATTACAATTTTGATTAATGTTTCATCTTTAAGTCCCGCACAGGACACACACTGTATACCGCAATTTACCACAGTGCATTCATGGGTGCAGGCATCCATACCACAGGATACCACAAAAACCACGCTGTGGTAAATCGTGGTGTATGGCCCTTATCCTTCCACAGGAAAAACCATGTGTGGTTATTTGTGGTTTCAATGCCGGTTAGGGACATCAGCATATCGTAAGGTATTCAAGTTACCCATTTCTTATTATTGTTATTGTTACAAAGAAAAATATGCGTCAGGTAAAACCAAAGGTTTGGGGCTCAAGTCCCTCGCAGTCAAAGATCTCTTTGCCCACCTTCGAAATTGTATATTGACCGTGATTACATACCATTCATTTTATCAAACAACCAAACAAGTCATCAAAATGAGCACCGATCGTACAGATTAAACAGTAACTGAAATTATGTGGCTTCAGCTCAAAGCCCCTACACACCATCGGTAAAGGTCTTAGAAACGTGTCCACACTTTGTCTAATCCAGCATATGCATGAAATAACACACCTGTGAAAGTTTCAGCTCAATCTGTCAACCATGTCGCGAGAAAATGGTGAAAACTGGCTCATTTTTTTCATCAAACTGTGTTAGCTTCGAGGATCGTAAAATTCACCTAGCATAATGTTTAATAGCCCCACCGTGCGTTGGAACCGGAAAAATTGAGAGCGAATCTCGAAACAGTCACCGGTAATTGCGAATGGACCATGTTTCGATATTGAAACCAAAAAAATGGCCTACTATATCCAGACAACAAAGGCCGTATCCGCATGTATTTTTCCAAAAGTCGTTTTAAAATGACCGTTGGAATTCATACACAATTCCGCTTTTCATGAAAATGGCATCATTCCAAGCGTTTAACGTTCAAAGCATGTCTGATACGGGTATTTACTTCGAGTAAGTAACTTCAACAAAATTCGTCAAGTCGAAATTTGGATTTGTGCAAATGATGTGTAGGGGGCTTTAAAATTACAGCGCCAAACACTAGATTCATTGCTCACAGATGTAAATTGCACGCAAGTCTATAGACGGACCAAGTAATAGCAGCTGCAGGTATCATCAACAGACTACGGCTACGGCTTCAAATTACACACGAGTCCATAGGAGCCGCCACCAGAGTGTTGCAAACTTGCAACACAAGAAACCCAAGGGCTGTGGCTACGGAAGCCGCCAGGTAGTGGCTTCACGCGTGAATCCTATAGGCACATGCGTCCGTACGAGCCCTACAGTATCGATTACAACGCAGTGCAGCCTGCGTGATAACTTACTGCGCTGTCCAGTATGATAATTTATGCTAATGAGCCCCAGGGCTTGGTCGCGCACTGAAGCGCACGCAAGCACGTACCGCACACACGACGTACCATAGACACAGTCCACGCAAACAGACAGAGCCCGTTCTGTCTCTCGATCTGACCTTCTGTGCACTGAATGCTGGACGTATTGACATCATGCTGAATTGTGATCCGGCACAGTGCTGACTACACGTCGTTGAAGGACAAACCCTCATTGAATGACATTCTCACTGATGCAAATCACCAGGCAATCGGGGCAAAGCACTGAGCACACAGTGCTGACTACACGTCGGGGAATGACAAACCCTCATTGAATGACATTCTCACTGATGCAAATCACCAGGCAATCGGGCAAAGCACTGAGCATACAGTGCTACTTCTTCTTGCATATGACAGTGCTGCGTGTGCTGCTTGTGTTTCTTGTTGTTGTCGTTCGTCTGGCGGATCAGTTACCGGGGCTCACCACAGCGAGGTCGACAGCTCAAGCGGTAGTACTTTGCGAAGAGTGACCCACATATATAAAGACAGAGAGGGAGAGAGAGAGATAGAGAGAGAGGGAGTAAGAGAGAGAGAGAGGAAGGGAGAGAGTAAGATAAAAAGAAGGAGGGAGAGAGAGGGAGAGAGAGGAGAGAGAGGGAGAGAGAGGAGAGAGAGGGAGAGAGAGAGTAGGAAACAGTATGAGAGAGAGGGAAGGAGGGATAGAGATGAGAGAGAGGGATGGAGATAGAGAGCATTAGAGAGAGGGGAGAGAGAGGGAGAGAGAGTCAGAGAGAGGGAGAGAAAGAACGAGAGAGATGAGAGAGAGGGAGGAAGAGATCGAGAGAGTAAGAGACAGTAAAAGAGAGGGGAAGGAGGGATAGAGATGAGAGAGAGAGGGAGGGAGAGAGTAAGATAAAAAGAAGGAGGGAGAGAGAGGGAGGGAGAGAGGAGAGAGGGAGAGAGAGGAGAGAGAGGGAGGGAGAGAGAGAGAGGGAGAGAGAGAGGAGAGAGAGAGGGAGAGAGAGGAGAGAGAGGGAGAGAGAGTAGGAAACAGTATGAGAGAGAGGGAAGGAGGGATAGAGATGAGAGAGAGGGATGGAGATAGAGAGTATTAGAGAGAGGGGAGAGAGGGAGAGAGAGTCAGAGAGAGGGAGGAAAAGAACGAGAGAGATGAGAGAGAGGGAGGAAGAGAGAGAGTAAGAGACATTAAAAGAGAGGGGAAGGAGGGATAGAGATGAGAGAGAGAGGGACGGAGAGAGAGTGGGAGAGAGACTAGAGAGGGAGAGAGGGACAGAGAGAGGAAGAGGTAGAGAGAGCCAGAGAGAGGGAGAGAAGGAGGAAGAGAGAGCGATCGAGAGGGAGGTGAGCCCAATTCTCGGCACTAATCGTAGTCTTCCCCTTTTACCGCCACAGGTAGAATGGACGCTGATGACGAGGCGGCCGGCGACCTCTCGAGAGCGGAGGCCGTCCACTTCGTGGAGACGGTCCTGGGGATCGACTCCCCGGAGTCGAAGCTGGCCGCGGACCGTCCGGCCTTCCTGGGCGAGCTCATACCGGCCTTCTTGGGCGCCGTGCCCTTCCAGAGCGTGACCCTCCTGGCGGGTCCCGAGCTCCGCCTGCCGGGCTTCGCCGACGTCAAGCGGAGCGTACTCGGTCGGGCGGGCGGCCTCTGCTTCGAGATGAACGGCTTCGCGGCGGTCCTCCTCCGCCGGTTGGGCTACGACGCCCACAGCGTCTCGGCCACCGTCCAGAGCCCGCGCGACCACGTGGCGGTCGTGGTGCGGGACCTGAGCTGCCCCGGCAGCCGTCACCTCGTGGACGTCGGAGTCGGGTTCCCGCTGTACTTCCCCGCTCGACTGGACGGCCTGCAGGTCGGGGGAGAGTCGCCGGTCTATCGGTGCGGCTTCCTCGCGCACAAGTTCGCCAGGCGTGACTCGGCGGCCGGCGGCGCCGTGGAGTGGCTGCACCGGCCGGCGGGGATACGCCGCTACCGGGACGCCGATCTCCGCGAGGGCGGCCGCTGGGCACGCTTCATGAGCTTCGGGCTGGAGCCCGTCGACCGAGCCACCGTGGCCGCCGGCCTGGAGCCCGTGTACAGCGGCGGCGCGGGGAGGAAGGCCCGGGCAGCCGTCACCGTCGCCACCCGCCCGCGGGCCGTGCTGTTCCCCGGCCGGCGGCTGCTGGCGATCCGGGAGGCCGAGCTCCTGGTGGAGAACGAGGCCGGCGTGGTGGAGCGGCGCCGGCTGGCCGGCCGGCGGGAGCTCCTCGCCGCCTACGCGGAGCATTTCCCACAGCTCAGCGCGACCACCGTCGGGCGAGCGATCGACAGTGCTGGTCTCTTCCCAGACGAATAACACCCCGCCACAGTGCTGGTCTCTTCCCAGACGAATAACACCCCACCACAGTGCTGGTCTCTTCCCAGACGAATAACACCCCACCCCCATGTACACTATGAGCATGAGAACCGTAAACAAACAGGGGTGAAAATGTCATTTTAGCCGTGAGAAGAAAATTCATAGTTTCTTCACTGCGCGAAAGCTTCCATGGCATTTTCATGGCATTTTCACATTTGTGACCTGGCACAGCCACATGAGGAATATCCCACCAAAACACTTTTCGAGTAAACAACGCCTGAAGTAAAACTATCTTCTCAATTCGATTAAATATCAATTTTTGTTTTGTTTGTATTTTCGGAAAGTTTAAGTATTGGATGATGCTATGTCCAAAGGATTTTTCCGAAATACGTCTCTAATTGTTGAAAAAATGAGGATTTTGGGGGAGTGTTTGTGTACTGTTTTCATGAAAATGTAAAGTTCCTGCTTCTTTGAATGGCCGCTTTCGAGGAGTTAGACTGGTGCTGCTATATTGTGTCTGGTGCCAAATGAACGAGCGAAGTCTCCTTGTACTATTTACAACAAAGTATATATGGAAATAAATTTGATATCATTCGAAAGCTAATTGTATACTCGTTCACATCATTAGAAAATCTCAAAATCTTAAATGTGGGGGTTATTCCTCGTTATGCTGTGCCGGGTCACTATACGGGTGTCACCACAAGCCTCTTACATTGTGAACCTAACATGCAAACCTTCATATCTCACTTGGAGTTACTGCTCTTCTCTGAGACACACTCATATACGTGGTGTGATCAGTCCCTCTAATAATATTATGTAAACCCAGCAAGTGAACCTTCAAATCCCATTCAGAGTTACTGCCGCCTAAAAGTGAAAGTGCTGGAATAATACAAAAATATTCCAAGCGTATCAGAGAAAAAACCCCAGACATTGTTCGTTGAATTCAATGCACAATATACTACGACGCGCCTGTGAAAACAAGGCAAAGTACGTGACCTTTAAACCCGGCGCCATGGTAACGCGGCCATTTTGTTTGTGTGTGTGCATGCGCGTTTAGATAACACTGTGAACATCCAAAACTTGAAAATTGGCTGGGAAATGTCAAATTGCAGTAACAAGAAAATTCGATGCAGTTTCACCACTTGTCCTACTCAAAATTAATGCTTTTCACGGTGATTTCACCAGTGGTCTATTCAAGGCCACATTCTTGGTGGTAGATGGCTGCAATGCACAAGCCTATGGTGTACAATTACACAGACTAGACCACAACTGCCTGGCAGATGAGTTGTGTGGTGATTCGGCTAGAGCAGGTCAGATGAGGTGAAATATCAGTGTGAAATCACTTCAAAAGGGTCCTTGAAATCACAATAATTTTTTTTTGCACGGGAGCATAACAAGTTTTCGTCGTCAAAAATCCAGGCTTTAGATTTTCACAATGTGAATATATCACTAGTGAAATCGCCATGAAAAGCTGGTAACGAGCATTTTGAGAATTTTTTTTACGGTTTTTGATTTTCACAGTGTGGCCTTTTACCAAATAATCCTAACCTACTGTGTCCAAAGAGAGGGGGGAATGGGCTGTCGATTATGGGAAGCCACCTTTTTCGCTGTAGGATCACAGTTGTAATCGTCACGACATCCGCCAGAATCCTGGATTTTCAGGGATGGAGACCAACCTTTGCTTTCTATGGTTTGCTTTTTATGAATCCATTTTATCAGGCTAAGACTTCGTCTCAGTTTGACAGGAACCTGAAAATCCTGGTTGTGGTTTGTCGCCGCATTTGAAGGTTTATGGGCTTGGTAAGAAGATCAGGGAGTATACACTACCTGTCATGGTTCACCTTCCTTGCTTGCGGGGCCGGGGCCGTATTGCGGCTGATTTAGTGACTAGCTCAGGAGGAGTTTTCTCTGACGTTTTCACAGCAGTTTGCTTCTGAGATCTCGTCCTCATTTCGTCTCGCTCATTAAGCTCCAGAGCCACTTATTTCCCTAGAATTTACATCCAGTTTGTAAGGTGTAAACGACACAGTTGTTGAATTTAATTTCATTAAGAGAGTAAACCGAAGCAACAACAGTTAATTCGCTCGTCCTCCCTCTCTTCATTACAACAACGTTCAAAGCCTGGAGTTTTTTTTAGCCCACAACACTACCAAACTGGGGCCAAACGCTGGTTTCTAGATGCCTGTGGCATTGAAACGTGTATGAGACATATGACCGAAGCCTAATCCCGAGCCTAAGCCTTCATTTCGTAACCGGTTATGACTAAAAGGACTGACAGAGAAAGAGGAGAGAGGGGGAGAGTGGAGAGAGAGGTGACAGGGGAAAGGAAAGGGAGAGAGGGGAGAGGAGATAGAGAAGGAGAGGGGAGAAGATAGAGAAAGAGGGAGGGGAGAGTGAGAGGGAGAGGGGAGAGAGAAGGAATAGTAGATATAGAGGTAGGGAGAAGATAGAGAGATGAGGGAGGGGAGAGAGATGGAGAGGGGAGAGAGAGAAGAGAGAGGATAGAGAGAGAGGGAGGGGAGATATAGAGCGAGAGGGGAGAGGATAGAGAGAGGGGAGAGAAGAGAGAGGGAGAGGGGAGAGAGAGGGAGAGGGGAGAGAGAGGGAGAGGGGAGAGGATACAGAGAACAATGGAGGGAGAGAGGGAACGATGGAGAAAGAGGGGGAACGATGGAGGGAGCGAGAGGTAGAGATGTGGAAAAGAGACAGGAGGAAGTGAGAGAGAGGAGGGGAGAAAGAGGGGAGAGGGAATGAGGAAGGGAGCGATCGAGACAGACAACAGAGGTAGAGAGGTAGAGAGGTGAGAGACAGAGAGGTTAGAGAGGAATAGGGGAGAGACAGAGTGAACGGCCCTGAATTCAGTCCTGAGGTTTGAAGATTTGTGTTGTTGTTTTTTTGCAGAAGGCCATATATATTTCAGTCGTCTCCTAACATCGAATCCAGATATTCTCTGTACAGACATTTCTAAAGTACTAATAGGCATTGCGCTCGTTGGTCTGTATTGTCAACCAGCAATGTGCCTGTACACTCGTATCGATATGTACATTCGATCTGTGCACTGGTGAAGGTTGTGTAGATACATTGATATGGAAATTTAGTGAAAGGGGCTGAATTTTGTTGGTGTCGATTGTGTCACTTTCGCTTGTTAGAATGCAGGTCAGTTTAGTCTCTACAACAACATCGTTGCTAGCGCCGGTGACCTTGGCTACAAAAGGCGCCCATGTGGGCTCCTTCCGGCGGTGGGCACACTGGATACTACGGCAGCCGCGCCCAAAATTGACCGCGTTGGGCGCGCTCTCCGGGGGGGGGGGGTGAACAATGTGTGTTTATCTGTTTTCGCATCACCAATTGGCGTAGTCGTCGCTTTGGTAACCGGAGTATGCGCGGCGCGAGAAAGCGCACGGATGGGCGCCTCCGATGCCCGGTCGTACGGCGGATCGCCTCTCCCGGCGCCAAACTGCGCACAACGCAACCGCCTGTAATCCCGTGACAACCTGTGTTGTCATCATTCATAGAAACTGTATCGTCGATCCAAGTCGCACAACAACAAAAAACTGCTGGTGAGTAATTTTGTCCTTTTCTAAAATCGCGTTTTAAATTCACTCCTATTTTTTTTCTTGGGGGGGGGGGAAGAAACGATATTCACCAAAATAATTCTGATATGGCTAGTGGTTCGTAACATTATTTCTGAAACCAGTACCAGAATGCTACCGAAATTAATTCCCCTAAATAGAAAGCCTTACATAGATCTCAAAAGTTAGGGGGCCTGACGTTTTGATCCTAGCAGGATTCGATCCTGGAAAGTCCTTTCTCAGGCGAAACGGCCAAAAAAGGCATTTTGCCTTTGAGAAAGGTCTTGCAAGGATCGAAACGAAACGTCAGGCCCTCTAACTTTTGATATCGATGTTTTGCATGTCATTTTAGTCAGTGAGCCGTTTGCAACATTTTTTTTTACAACACTTTAATAAAAGCCTAACGTTAATATCATGTCAGAATCTTTATACAAAGTGGCAATATATTTGGTTGGTAAAGGTCCCGGCCTTATCGAATAGATGACTTTGTGCTGATAGCTTACTTGTTCGTATTCAGTTCGGTACGTGGTCATCCACTGGGTGAACATACATACCTTGAAAATCGGGTGAACATATCATGTTGCAGTGAAAGAAAAAGAACATTCACTGCAATTTCGCTACTTTTTCATGCCAGCTAGATTTTCAAGGTGATTTCATTAAGTGGTTCTATTCCAGGTCACTTTCTTGGTGGTAAATGGCTGCAATGCACAAGCCTATGGTACGATTTTGGTGTACAATTCCACAGACTAGACCACAACTGCCTGGCAGATGAGTTGGGTGGTGATTCGGCTAGAGCACCTGCAATTTGACCATACCACCCTAGATATTCAGGGTGTTTTTTTTTTACTGTCTTCTGCACTACCCTAAGATGTCTTCATCGGGTCATATGAGTTGAAATCTTCAGGATGAATTCACTAAGGGTTCATGAAATCACCATGAGTTCTGTTTTTCACGGCAATTTGAAATATTCACCCAAATTTCACTGTTTAGATTTTCACAGTGTCAACGTAGTTCCGTGTGAAAGTGAAAGCTACACTTATCGAACGGGAGCGCACTGCATATTTGTGTGAGGGCAATCAAGTGCATTCAGGCTATGGGTGTACTTTATAATCGGCAGGGGCCAATTTCATAGAACCGCATAAAGCCCCTACACAACATTGGTCGAGGTCAGAGAATAGCATCCATACGTTGTCTGACCCAACATATGCATGAAATAGCACACCTGTGAAAATTTCAGCTTAATCCGCCAACCAAGTCTCGAGAAAATCGTGAAAAACCGCTTCATTTGTTTCGCGAAAATGCAGCATTCAACGCCGTACTGTTCCGAAAAATAGTTTAGATATCGCTGAGACGTAAACGATTTATTTTACTCTTTCCTCCCCAAATGCAATATTTTAGGCAGAAATATTTCAGTATAACAGTTTCTAGTATAACCATTTTCAAAGTGTATAAATTTCATGTAAATCTGTGAACATTTCTGCTTTCCGATCTTACCAATGATGTGTAGGGGCTTTAAGCGCCAAAATTAGTTGAAGCACAAAATGTCATGATTCATAATTATAATCACTTTGTCAACCAAAACATATCAATAGTTTGCCTGTCTGCTGTTGCAAGAAAAATTGATAGATTTATGAATGATTTTGACCGACACGATTGCTGGCAGACCAACTAAATTGTCCTTGGTTCCAATAGTGTCCGCTGTTTGTTGGAGGTATTGTGTTCACTTTACGTTATCGGTTTATTTATCTCCCTCTCTTCCTCTATTGACCTATCGCTCCCTCCCTCCCTCTCTCTCTTCTCTCCCTCTCTCTCGCCCCTCGTTCTTCCTCTCTCTACCTCAATCTCCCCTCCCTATAAACATATCTCACTTTCTTCACCCTCTTTGTCCTCAACTCCCATATATCGCCCCTCTCTCCCTTCTCCCTCTATCTATCTCCCTCTATCTCTCTCCCTCTCTGTACCTCAATCTCCCCTCCCTCTAAACATCTCTTACTCTCCACCTCTCTCTTCATCTCCTCTTTATCGTCCTCTGTCCCCTTATCCCTCTGTATCTCCCCCTCTCTCTACCTGTAACTTTCCTCCCTCTAAATATTTCTCCAACTTTCCCCAACTCTCTCTCTCTTCGCCTCTCCTATGTCGCCCTTGTATCCCCTTCTCCCTCTCTATATCTCCCTCTATCTCGCTCTCCCTCTCTCTAATTCAAACTCCCCTCGATCTAAATATCTCCCACTCTCTCCACCTCTCTTCACCTCCCCTATATCGCCCCTCATTCCACATCTCTCTTTACTTTTCTCCCTCTATCTATCTTTCCTTCATTTCTCTCTTCACTCTCACTCTCTTCCCTTCTTTCCCTTCTATCTACCCCCCTCTCTTCCGCTCGTTCCCCTCGCTCTCCCCCTCGTTTCTCCCGCTCTATTCCTCTATTGCCTCCCTTTATTTTTCTCCCGGAAACAGATTTCTCCAGAGAGTTTCAAGGCAAACCGGTAATCATGAAGACGTTTGTTGCCCTGTTCGTTCTTTTCGGCTGCATCGGTTAGTGCCGTGTCCAAATGGATTTTACTTTCTTTTGTGTTAACTCGAATGCAATGAAATTGTGATATCCAGTGGGCTTCTTTAGCCCAGTGTGCAAACTGAAGTCGTAGCCATTAAATGATTTATGTCTTCATACGCTAGTATGGCTTCCATAGTCTCGTGTGAGATGTAAAGCCGTAGACGTTGAACTTAAAAGAGGATCTAACACACAGGTCTATGGGGATTGGCTGCGAGCACCACGGTTTCAAAGACTAGTGTGTAAAACCACCATGGCTCTATGGGCTAGTGTTTAAAATCATCATAGTTCCATCTAATTGTGTGTAAAACCACCATGGTCCCATAGACTAGTGTGCAAAACCTCCATGGTTCCAAGACTAGTGTGTAAAAACTACCACGGCTCTATAGACTAGTGTGTAAAATCATCATAGTTCCATATACTTGTGTGTACAACCACCATTGTCCCATAGACTTTTCTATAAAACTTCCATGGTTCCGTCGACTTGTGTGTAAAACCACCATGGTTCCATAGACTAGCGTGTAAATCCACCATAGTTCCATAGGGTAGTGTGTAAAACCTCCATGTTTCCATAGACTAGTGTTTAAAACGATCATGATTCCTTAGACTTGTGTGTAAAACCACCATGGTCCCATACATCTGTCTGAAAAACTTCCATGGTTCCATAGAGTAGTGTGCAAAACATCCATGGCTCCAAAGACTAGTGTGTAAAACTACCGTGGTCCCATAGACCTGTCTGGAAAACCTCCGTGGTTCAATTGACTTGTGTGTAAAACCGCCATGGTTCCATAGACTTGTCTGTAAAACAACACTTCCATGGTTCCATCGACTTGTGTGTAAAACCACCACGGTTCCATAGACTTGTGTGTAAAACCACCATGGTCCCATACACCTGTCTGAAAAACTTACATGGTTCCATAGAGTAGTGTGCAAAACATCCATGGCTCCAAAGACTAGTGTGTAAAACTACCGTTGTCCCATAGTACAGTGTGTAAAACTACCGTTGTCCCATAGACCTGTCTGGAAAACCTCCATGGTTCCATAGACTTGTGTGTAAAACAGCCATGGTTCCATAGACTTGTCTTTAAAACTTCCCTGGTTCCATAGACTTGTGTGTAAAACCACCATGGTTCCATAGACTTGTGTGTAAAACCACCATGGTTCCATAGACTTGTCTGTACAATTTCCATGGTTCCATCGACTTGTGTGTAAAACCACCACGGTTCCATAGACTTGTGTGTAAAACCACCATGGTTCCAAAGACAAGTTTGTAAAACCACCATGGTCCTATAAAAAATATTAGTGTATAGACTAATGCCGGCTGCTGCCGCTAGACTGATTTTGAGACTGAAGCTCTTGCCGATGCATTCCTGCAGGACTTATGAGTGTCTATGGTTATTTTCTTTGTTTCTCGGTCTCCTCTTCCCAGCTGGTATTAACGCCATCTCGTGCCATTCATGCACCACTGTCTTGAATGCTGACTGTGGAGACACTTTTGAGGCTGATAAATCAGTCACCTGCAGTGATCTCTTCGACACATGCACGGTAGGTGAAGGCTCGTTCAGGTAGGGAGCTGTGGATTGATATATGTGACCTGGCACAACGACATGAGAAATATCCCACCAAAACGCTTTTTGAGTATACAACGTCTGAAGTTAAAGTATCTTCACAATTCGATTACAAATATATATATTTTTTTTTTGATTTTCGGAAATTTTAAATATTAGAGGATATTATATTTTGATATCATTTGAAAGCTAATGGTATACTCTTTCACATCATTAGAAAATCTCAAAATCTCAAAAGTGTGGTTATTCCTCATTATGCTGTGCCGGGTCACAAATTGATTCATTTAAGGGCGTTCATGTTTTGTCTTGTTTGTACCACTGTGAGTCAAATGTGTGATAATCTTTATCAACAGTATAGTAATATTGGGCTTTTTTCCAACCGCATTTAATTTTTTTGAGAACTTTCTTAACTTGTTTAATGGGTTCATCTGGTCTGGTCTATCATGCAAGGATTTATATTCGGTTGTCGAATTGATTTTGTTTCAATGACACCATGTAAAATTGTGTCTTTGGTAAGTAGGTGTGGTTCTGAAAAGAACCGGGTGAACTCATCCCCACACGTACTCACAAACTTGAGAGAAATTTTACATGGTGTCACCGCAAAACCTACTCCTTCTGCTATCCCCACCATGAAAGCCTTCAAACCTGGATCCCGCTTTCTCCATTCTCATCCACAGAAATCCGTTCAGAAGATCGATGGAGAAGTGAACTTACTGTCTCGGGGTTGTACAAGCAGTGTTCTGTGCTCCGAACCCGAGTCTTGTTCAAGCTTTTTCACCCTCGAGACGTGCACCTACTGCTGCAGCGGCGACGACTGCAACGGCGCAGGCGCGCTGACCTTTGGCCTGGGGGCCGCCCTGGCCGCTGCCCTGGTCGCCTACCTGGCGCGCTTCTGAAGTCGGGACGAAAGGGCGCCCTCTCCGTTCCACCATCACCTCAGACAAAAGGCCACGGCTGCTCTGAGTGAAGTAGACTAGGCCTAGGGACCGGGTTTTTTTGGTCCTTCCAAAACTCTGTTAGGCTGGGGCTCTGTGTCCACCCTACCACTCTAGATATTCAAGGTTTTTTCTTCACTGTCTTCTCCATACCCTAAGATGTCTTCTTCAGTTGAAATTTTCAGGATTAATTCAATTCAAAAGTGTCAGTGAAATCACAACAACTTCTCTTTTTCACGGGAACATGACATATTCACCCAATGTTTTCGATTCACGGTTTCGATTTTCAAAATGATTAGCCGAACGGAATTTGGGATGGCGCCTTATACCATAATTTTATATATTTTTTTATTTCTTATGTGTATTATCCAAGTTATTTGTTAATGATTATACAGTTTTAATCAAGCCTTGCAGTGGTGTGAATCTTATTTCTGACCCGGTACGGCATAATGAGGATTCTCGTCCAAATTTGAGTTGTCGAGATTGTCCCACCGTTAAAACGACTTCCCCATTATCTTTACAGTGATATAATATTCATTTCCGCACGTTGCAGAAATCCAAAGCTACGACGCGCGTAACACGAGTCAACGCGAAGTCACGGTAACAACTTTTCGAGAACAAAAGCTCTAAAGTTTGAGGTTGAACAAAATATTCACCGATTAATATTTACAGATACTTGTTGAGAAATTTCTTCAGACAGACGATTTTCTTGTACATAAGCTCTACGCAAATTTCGTGATTTTGACAATTGGACAATACTTTGTGTTTTGACGCTGTTTACTCGAAAATGTCTTTAGGGGTATATGCCTCATTACGCTACATTAGGTCCTAACTGCTTAAAGCCCCTACACAACATTGGTCGAGGTCAAAGAATAGTATCCATACGTTGTCTGATCCAACTTATGCATGAAATAGCACACCTGCGAAAACTGCAGCTCAATCCGCTTATCGAGTCTCGAGAAAATCGTGAAAAACCGCTTCATTTGTTTCGCGAAAATGCAGCATTCAACGCCGTACTGTTCCGAAAATTAGTTAAGATCTCGGTGAGACGTAAACTATTTCTTTAACTGTTTTCTCCCAAAATATTTTAGGTAGAAATATTTCAGTGCGAGGTTTCTACTATAACCATCTTCAAACTGTATAAGTTTCTTGTAAATCTGTGAACATTTCTGTTTTTCGATCTTTCCAATGTTGTGTAGGAGCTTTAAGGGTGACAATCCTCGCTGAAATAAAATCCTCTATCCCATGTAGAGCAACCCAGGGTTAGAATATAAATCAGGTACTGCAAGCATCTAGCGAAACACGGTTGGAAAGACTGTTTTAACCGGGGATGACATTTCTTGCTCAACAGATTAAGAAACTTTAGCAGCTTTCGGAATTTCGCTCCTGAACTCCTCAATTTCATTCATAATTATACTTTTAAGATTGCAACATATTATACTCAGAAAGGAATTATATTGATCATTTCTTTTGATTTATGGTTTAAAAGGAAATACGGTATCTATAGTTTATAATTTTGATTTTTTTTCCGTCCATTGATTTGTCCGAGAACATATGTGACCCGGCACAACATAATGAGGAATAACTCCCACTTTTGAAATTTTGAGATTTTCTAATGATGTGAAAGAGTATACCATTACCTTTCGAATGATATCAAATTCATTTCCATATGAACTTTTTTGTAAATAGTATAAGGGGACTTCGCTCGTTCATTTGGCACCAGACACAACATAGAAGCAATAGTCTTACTCCTCGAAAGCGACCGTTCAAAAAGGCAGGAAATTTACATTTTCATGAAAACAGTACACAAACACTCCCCAAAAATCCTCATTTTTTCAACATTTAGAGACGTATTTCGGAAAAATCCTTTGGACATAACATCATCCAATATTTAACTTTTCGAAAATACAAACAAAACAAAAATTTATTTTTAATCGAATTGAGAAGATACTTTGACTTCAGGCGTTGTTTACTCGAAAAGTCTTTTGGTGGGATATTCCTCATGTCGCTGTGCCAGGTCACATATATTATTGATATCATATTTGTACTGTTATATGAAATAAAGAATCAATAAAATGCAGTTCGAAAAAAAATTGTCTAAATTCTCATTTTAGATTAAGTTCATGATGATGCAAATTGCTTTCTTTGGCCGTTCACAAAGTGTAGACCTAGGCTTGGGCTGAGGCTTAAACTCCGTCAGGCAATTCTGGCTCCACTACTCTCGTGTATATCACTCATTTCTATTCAGATGATGACATCCCTTCTTCCCGATCCGTGTCGACAGCGTCAGAAATGTTCCCCGGCCCCACGCGATTTTTTCCCGTACCACTAGGGCGTCAATTGTGCGACTTGAATGAAGACCAACGCGATTTCCGCAGCTCGTTGGCAAGGGGCAAGTAGACTAGTGGGCGAGTTGGCAAGGGGCAAGTAGACTAGTGGGCGAGTTGGCAAGGGGCAAGTAGACTAGTGGGCGAGTTGGCAAGGGGCAAGTAGACTAGTGGGCGAGTTGGCTAGGGTCTAGAAGACTAGTTGGTGAGTTGGCTATGGTCAAGAAGACTAGTGGGCGAGTTGGCTATGATCAAAAGACTAGTGGGCGAGTTGGCTAGGGTCAAGAAGACTAGTTGGTGAGTTGGCTAGGGTCAAGAAGACTAGTGGGCGAGTTGGCTATGGTCAAGAAGACAAGTGGGCGAGTTGGCTATGAACAAGAAGACTAGTGGGCGAGTTGGCTATGGTCAAGAAGACTAGTGGGCGAGTTGGCTATGAACAAGAAGACTAGTGGGCGAGTTGGCAAGAGTCAAGACGACTAGTGGGCGAGTTGGCTATGGTCAAGAAGACTAGTGGGCGAGTTGGCTATGAACAAGAAGACTAGTGGGCGAGTTGGCAAGGGTCAAGAAGACTAGTGGGCGAGTTGGCAAGAGTCAAGAAGACTAGTGGGCGAGTTGGCTAGGGTCAAGAAGACTAGTGGGCGAGTTGGCTATGGTCAAGAAGACTAGTGGGCGAGTTGGCTATGAACAAGAAGACTAGTGGGCGAGTTGGCAAGGGTCAAGAAGACTAGTGGGCGAGTTGGCAAGAGTCAAGAAGACTAGTGGGCGAGTTGGCTAGGGTCAAGAAGACTAGTGGGCGAGTTGGCAAGAGTCAAGTAGACTAGTGGGCGAGTTGGCTAGGGTCAAGAAGACTAGTGGGCGAGTTGGCAAGGGTCAGGAAGACTTTTGAGCGAGTTGGCAACGGTTAAAAAGACTAGTAGGCGAGTTGGCTAGGGTCAAGAAGACTAGTGGGCGAGTTGGCAAGGGGCAAGTAGACTAGTGGGCGAGTTGGATAGGGTCAAGAAGACTAGTTGGCGAGTTGGATAGGGTCAAGAAGACTAGTGGGCGAGTTAGCTATGGTCAAGAAGACTAGTGGGCGAGTTGGCAAGGGTCAAGAAGACTAGTGGGCGAGTTGGCAAGGGTCAAGAAGACTAGTGGACGAGTTGGCAAGGGTCAAGAAGACTAGTAGGCGAGTTGGCTAGGGTCAAGACGACTAGCTGGCGAGTTGGATAGGGTCAAGACGACTAGTTGGCGAGTTGGATAGGGTCAAGAAGACTAGTTGGCGAGTTTGATATGGTTCAAGACGACTAGTGGGCGAGTTGGCAAGGGTCAAGACGACTAGCTGGCAAGTTGGCAAGGGGCAAGTAGACCATTGGGCGAGTTGGCTGGGACAAGTAGACTAGTTGGCGAGTTGGCAACGAGCCGCGGAAATCGCGTTGGTCTTTATTCAAGTCGCACAATAGCAATTAATTGGCCAACTTGACGCGTTAGTGGTACGGAAAAAAAATCGCGGCCCGCACTGGCATTTATAAATGGTTGCCATTGTGCGTCACTGTAAGTGAGGCATCGTGTCCGCCTATCGGCATTGAGATGTGGTTTTTTTTGCCGTAGGCACGTTACAAACAAAGTAATCTCGCCTCGCTGAACCCTCATTGCGCTTGTAATAATGTTAACCAACACGAAGCACACTGAACTGCACCGTCTATGGCGGAAATTTAACGCCTCTTGTGTACACACACATGTATACCCAGCAACACGAAAGAACTTCCATTGATCGCAGCCGAGAGAAACTGCTCGGATTGCCCCAACTGGCACGCAGTGAACGAA